>CM053789.1:87500751-87605751 GCA_028749045.1 Cupressus sempervirens
GTAATAGGTTAACCTATGACCACTCTCGATGCATTCAAACCAACCAAATGCATCCTTAGGGGCCCTAGGACCCTTAAGGACATATTTTGTCATGAAATATGTTGAGAGTGGTTATAAGTTAACCTATGACCCCTCTCAATGCATTAAAACAAACCAAATGCATCCCTAGGGTTCTTAGGACCCCTAGGGATATAGGTTGTCATGAAATGCATGGAGAGGGGTCATAGGTTGACCTATGACCCCTCTAAACACATTAGAACTAAATAAATGCAACCCTAGGGGCCCTAGGGCCCTAGGGACATATTTTGTCATGAAATGTAATGACATGGGTCATAGGTTAACCTATGTCCCCTCTCAACCCACTAGAACCAATCAAATACATCCCTTGGGGTCCTAGGGCACCTAGAGATGTATGTTATCATGAAATGTGTTAAGAGGGGTCATAAGCTATCATATGGACCCTCTAAACACATTGAAACCAACCAAATGTGTTCCTAGTGGTCCTAGGGACAATAGGGACATACATTGTAATGAAATGCATTGAGAAGGGTCATAGGTTAACCTATGACCCCTCTTGATGCATTAGAACCAACCAAATGTGTCCCTAGGTGTCCTAGGGCCCCTAGGGACATATGTTGTCATGAAATATGTCAATAGGGGTCATCGAATGCATTGGAACCAACCAAATGTATCCCTAAGATCCCTAGGAACTCTATGGACATATGTTGTCATAAAATGCATCAATATGGGTCATAGGTTAACATATGACCCCTCTCAACACATTGCAACCAACCAAATGTGTCCTTGGGGGTACTAAGGCCCCTAGAGAATTATACTATCATGAAATGCATCGAGAGGAGTTATAGGTTAACCTATGACCCCTCTCAATGCATTTGAACCAACCAAATGGGTCCCTAGGGGTCCTAATTGTGGGGCCCATTTGTCGTTGCACCAAAAGCCATGACTGTTAGTGAACATGGAACACCACATAATTAACCACCTATGGGCAGGGGAGCACGTCGCATCACCCAACAATCTCCCCCTTGACGCGCATACCAGGCACTTACGCGGGTCGGGAAGGCACCGGGGAGATTTGAACCCATGACTAGGCTAAAACCTGGCTCTGATACCAATTGTGGGGCCCATTTGCCGTTGCACCAAAAGCCATGACTGTTAGTGAACATGGAACACCACATAATTAACCACCTGTGGGTTGGGGAGTGCGTCGCATCACCCAACAAGAAGCCTCAACAACACCCAAACCATACCATATAACTAATAATGGATGTTAGCCTCTCACAAGAAGATCAAACTCATAAAACCATTCCTAAACCAAGGAATAACCATTCCTAATCCAAGGAAAATGCCCAATATAAAACCATCTCCCAAACTCAACTAGCATAACAACATATGCACATGGAGATAACCAATGCTAAACCATCTCTCAAATGAACTCTCCAGAACTAACTCATGTACCATAGCTCAAGATCCATATCCATGAAAGCCAAGCATAAATATAATGCACTTGAGAAAAACAATGGGCTATACCTCTCAAGTAGCAAACCGCCAAGTAGACCGAGAGTGGAGAATGAGAATGCTCATAAAGATACCCAAGTCTCCAACGAAGACTCATCTAAGAACAATCTCCTCTCAAGTCCATATCAGGTGACTGCCTCTCGGACTTCCTGCTGAAACCATCAATTGTCCCAACAAATACTTCTCTAATCCAAGAAAAAATTAGCATCACCACTGTCTCTAAGTATCCATGAGCACCTGTAACCAATCAATCCATGCCAACTCCAAATGAAACATAGCAATATCATGAAGTATCCAGCTTATGATCAGTGTACTCAATACCAAGAAACTAAACCAAGATCAATGTCAAAGTTCCAACCATGGCCTCAAGAACATAAACATGACAACATGATCTTACCGTCTCAACTAAAGAGATAACATGCTCCATATGAACATACCATAACATGTCACAACTTTAAACGTGTATCAAGAGTATACCATGACATAATAATGAAATCATCCTCACACCAAGGATAACATGCCAAATAAAAGCATAAACCACACCTTTGCCAAGATCCCTGTGAGTCCTCAAGATGCAACCATCTCCACACACCATGAAGAAAAACCATCTCCACATACCAGGAAGAACCATCTCCATACACCATGAAGATAACAAGTGCACCATGCAAATGTCAAAGATGCTTCTGCAGCAACAGGATCTAAGACAAACCTCCAACATCTGCAAACACTCAATAAACATATCAATGCCAACAAAACTCTCACTCAACCGTGGTACCAAGTCACCTATGGCATCATAAAATCCATCCTCTCCAAACCAAGAAGATATAAACCAAACTAGGAACTAATCCTGCACTGTCACCCCATTACTGTCACAAGCTCCCACTAAACCGTGTATCCAAGCTATCCATGACATAATGATGAAAAAAAAAAAAAAAAAATCCATCCTCTAACCATGAGAATCAACCAAGGCATCAAACCATCAAAGAACTCAAAGTGCACATCATGAGCTCCTCAAAAGAAAACCAAATAACCATGATCCTCAACCAAGAAGATATACCACCATAACTGAATCAGAAATCCAAGCTAATGAACATCAAGGATGTACCTATATATCCAATCATGTCATGCCAAAATCTATGGCACCATGATCACATCCATGAACCGAGCATCTGGCTCTCAATATGTCCAACCTATCAGCATAGTCAACCACAATCCTCTACCATGACTGTACCTGGTAACAACATCTCATCCCTTCTACATGAAGAATAAAATCAGCAAATCATGTGACTTAGGGCATAGACAACCAAAATTCAAGCCACCAATCTGAATATGCATCAATAATGAAAGATCAATGGGCAAAGACAACCCATAACCAAGCCATAAATGCAACCTATAAGTATAGACCACTTACAACACTGCACAACTTGTAGACCCAACAAGTCATCATACATATCCAAACCAAGCATTGATAACCATATCATCATGAGACCAATCTGAAATATGAACTGAGTATACAATGACATCAAATCTTAAATTTCCAATGCCATAAACTCACAATGTTACCATAGTCAAAATATATCTATAAACTATTCAGATAAATATATCACCAAATAAATCATGCTAAACCTGCACCAAATCTGAACCAATGTGTAAAGCTCTCCAAGAGCTTTCTATTGACTACTCGAAGTCCAAAATCCAACTCTGTATGCCCAAGTTATGCCCTAATCCGTGCTCAAAATAAATAACATCTAATTTTAGGGCTCTTAAAACCTGACAAAATTTCAAAATCATAGAACCAAACCTACACCATCTTGTAGTGCTCTGAATTAGCTTTCCAATGCCTGTAAGAACTCTGAAATCCAATATTCTGAGAGAAAGTTATGGCCATTTTACTAAGACAGTCTTTTTACCATTTTCAGTACGATTTTTCATTTTTAATTTTTTTTCAGTGAAGAAAATTCCGACGGGATTAAATTTGATGGCCATCATGGGCTAAAACCAAAAAACTCTTTCATTTCCTCTAAACATGGCCAAACCAGGCCATATTATATATCAAAATTTATGGAAATGTTGACCCGGATACAATGGTGAGGTCTGTTTTTACCCAAGAGGTCATTTCTACATGCTACCCCCCAAAACCCTCATTTAAATGAAACATTCGAAAAAATCTTTTTGTCCAACAATTTCACATGCCCAAATCTTTTAACATCCCATCATAACAGCAAATCCAAAACTCTCAGATCTACAATAAATCATTCATATATCTTGCCCTTTCTTTTATCCTCTCATGCATTCCCATGGATTCAATCTAGGGTTACAATAATAAAACCATAGCTTTGATACCACTTGTAAGAAAACTTGGCAACAAAGAATATAACCATTTCCACATAACGCATAATAGATCTGAAATAAACATGGAATTAAAATCCACATGCAAGAGAATAGACAACATACCCACAAAATTGTGACACAAGATATACCTTGGGAAACCCTCATTGAGGGAAAAACCCATCCTCCAAAAGCATACATCATCATGTATTATTTAGCAAAAATACCATTTTCATACAACCATGGAAGCCTTCATAGCCATAGCCACAATCGAGCAAACTATGTGAACAAGCATGAATCCACACATGCCATGCCATGCTTTCAACCTTTACAAATGCTCCTTTGGCTAACCTATCAAGCCTTGTCCCGCTTGAATCTTGCCTTTCTCACTCTCTATCTCTCTACAACAACTACCCTTGTGGCTGCTTATATAGTAGCAAGTCCCACAAAACCACTAAGTGGTATTACATAAACCATGTGCTAAAACCATGTGCTACCTAACCCACTGACCCCACATTTAATATTAGGCATTTAATTCTTTTCCCCAATATTAAAAAATTACATGAAATATTTTCACAATGTTACAATACAACTCATCAAGAATATTCCATGGGAATCTTTTAATGTTGCACGTCCATCTAGGCACAACATTACATAATAAAATAAAATAATAAAATAACAATATTATGCAATGTGTGCAACACCCATTATCTCAACACTAGGGTCCCTAAGAACATATGTTGTCATGAAATGCATCAATAGGGGTGATAGGTGACCCCTCTCGATGCATTAAAACTAACCAAATGCATCCCTAGGAGTCCTAGGGCCCTTAGGGACATACATTGTCATGGAATGTGTTAAGAGATCTTATAGGTTACCCTATGACCCCTCTTGACTCATTCAAACCAACAAAATGGGTCCCTACGGGTCCTAGAGCCTGTAAGGACATATTTTTTCATGAAATGCACCAATAGAGGTCATAGGTTAACCTATGATCCCTCTCGATGCATTAGAACCAACCAAATGTGTCCCTAGGGACCCTAGGGACATATGTTCTCGTGAAATGCATTGAGAGGGGTCATAGGGTAACCTATAAGCCCTTTCGACACATTAGAACCAACCAAATGTGTCCCTAAGGATCTTAGGGCCCTTAGCAACTTATGTTGTCATAAAATGTGTCGAGAGGGGTCATAGGTTAATGCATTCAAACCAACAAAATAGGTCCCTAGGGGTCCTAGGGCCCCTATGGACATATGTTGTCATTAAATGCATTAAGAGGGGTGATAGGTTAACCTATCACCCCTATTAATGCATTTGAACTAACCAAATGGGTTCCTAGGGTTCCTAGGGTACTTAGGGACATATGTTTTCATGAAATGCATTGATAGGGGTCATAGGTTAACCTATGACCCCTCTCAACATATTGGAACTAACCAAATGTGTCCCTAAGGGCCCTAGGGACCCTAAGGACATATGTTCTCATGAAATGCATTGAGAGAGGTCATAAGTTAACCTATGACCCCTATTGATGCTTTAGAACCAAGCAAATGGGTCCCTAGGGGTCCTAGGGCCCTTAGGGACTTTATGTTGTCATTAAATGCATCAAGAGGGCTCATAGGTTAACCTATGACTCCTCTTGATGCAATGGAACCAGCCAAGTGCATCGCTAGGGGTCTTAGAACCCTTAGGGACATATGTTGTTATGAAATGCATCCTCTAGACACATTTGAAGCAACCAAATGGGTCCCTAGGGGTTCTAGGGAACTTAGGGACATATGTTATCATGAAATGTGTTGATAGGGGTCATAGATTAACCTATAACCCCTCTCGATACATTGGAATCAACCAAATCATCCCTAGGCACCCTAGGGCCCCTAAGGAATTATTTTGTCATAAAATGCATTGAGAGGAGTCATAGGTTACCTTATGACTCCTCTCGATACATTGGAATCAACCAAATGCATCCCTAAGGACCCTTAGAACCCTAGGGACATATGTTGTCATTAAATGTATCAAGAGGGATCATAGGTTAACCTATGACCCCTCTGAATGCATTCGAACCAACCTAATGGGTCCCTAGGGGTCCTAAGGAACCTAGGGACATATATGATCATGAAATGTATTGAACCTATGACATCTGGGTGAATCCACAATAATGGGTTCCACTTTAGTGGGACGAACAAAAATGAAAAAAATTGCAAAATGGGAAATTGAGTTTACCATATGTTCGCCCGACCTTTTTTTTAAATCGGGTTCGCGTGAACATATTTCATATGTTTGTGCGAACATATGTGATAAATATGTTTGTGTAAACATATGAAACATCAACTTCCAACTTTTTAAAACATCTTTTAACCCACTTTTCTTGGATCTATGTTCGTGCAAACATTATGTTCGCGCGAACATACAAAATTACATTTTTTTGGGCCTTTTTTTCTTTTAATTTTTTTTCTCTTTCGACACCCATAATTGCAAATAAATGATAGCTTATTGTAAAATACAAAATGCTAAAATGTGCTGCTCAAAGCAAGCTTTCTAACAACTATAATTGTATTACATATTTTAATCATTAAGGCTTTCAAATATCAGTTTAACTCATCATAGGGTCATTATCAATTGAACATCAACCAACTTCGACACCTCAAAAAAATTAGTAAATTAGGTCAAAAAAATTAAAAATATGTAGGAACTAGCTTATTGAGATACCTTTCTATTTAGAAGATAAAATAAAAGGTTTCTGATAAATTGACTTCAAATTATCTATGTCAAATGGAATGTATGTTTGAATTATGATTTGTGTCACTTCAAAACTTCATAAACTATACAATATTCCACCAAAATGAATCAAACCAAATGCATCTTTTGGATATCAATGTTAAAAATCTAACATTGAAAGAATTACTTTATTATCATTTTTAGAAAAAAAGTTGTGTGTCAAATAGACTGTCACTCTTTTAAAATATTGAATTTTATTATGTACGACTTTTTGAAGGAGATGAAAAATTGACATAAATAACTTTTTTTTTAGATTAAAAAATATGGTTAAAAAGTAGGAATAGAGTACTCAAAATCATTGGTCTATGTCATCTTGAAATTATTTATAGTTTTCAAGATATAGTCACTTGAATGTGATGTTTGTTGCAAAAATATTGATTTTAGTGTCAAAATTGGTAAAAAAGTGGAACCTATTATTGTGGGTTCAACCCCCTCATGATGCATTTGAAACAAAAAAATGGGTCCCTAGGGGTCCTAGTTCTCTTAGGGACATATGTTGTCATGAAACGTGTCGATAGGGGGTCATAGATTAACCTATGACCTCTTTTGACACATTTGAACCAACCAAATCTATCGCTAGGGGCCCTATGGCCCCTATATAATAATGTTATCATGAAATGCATCGAGAGTGGTCATAGGTTAACCTATGACCCTTCTTGATGCATTCAAACGAATCAAATGGGTCCCTAGGGGTCATAAGGCTACTAGGACATATGTTGTCATGTAATGCATCGAAAGGGACCTATGACCCTTCTTTACTCATTTGAACCAAAAAAATGGGGCGTTAAGTGTCCTAGGGCTCCTAGGGACATCTGTTGTCATGAAATGCATCGATATGGGTCATAGGTTAACCTATGACCCCTCTCAATGCATTGGAACCAACCAAATGTGTCCCTAGGGGCTCTAAGGACCCTAGGGACATATTTTTTCATAAAATGTATGAAGAGGTGTCATAGGTTAACCTATGACCCCTCTCAACACATTTTAACCAACCAAATGGATCCATAGGTGTCCTAGGGACCCTAGGAACTTATATTGTCATGTAATGCATCAATAGGGGTCATAGGTTAACCTATGACCTCTCTCAACACATTGAAACAAAGAAAATGTGTCCCTAGGGTCCCTCAGACCCCTTAAGATGTACATTTTTATGAGGTGCATCGAGAGGGATCATAGGTTAACCTCTCACACCTCTCGACACATTCAAACAGACCAAATTGGTCCCTAGGGGTACGAGGGCCCCTATGGACATATGTTGTCATGAAATGTGTTGAGATGGGTCATAGGTTAACCTATGACCTCTCTTGATGCATTCAAACCAACCAAATGCGTCCATGAAATGCATCAATAGGGGTCATAAGTTCTCAATGCATTGGGACAAACCAAATGTGTCCATAGGGGCCCTAGGACACCTAGGGACATATCTTGTCATGAAATGCATCGAGAGGGGTCATAGGTTAACCTATGACACCTCTTGACACATTGGAACCAAACAAATGTGTACCTAGGGATCCTAGGGACCTTATGGACATATATTGCCTTGAAATACATTGAGAGGGGTCATAGGTTAACCAATGACTCATCTCGACACATTCAAACCAACCAAATGGGTCCCTAAGGGTTCTAGGGCCCCTAAGGAGTTATATTGTCATGAAATGCATTGATAGGGTCATAAGTTAACCTATCGCCCCTCTTGATGCATTCGAACCAACCAAATGTGTCCCTAGCGGCCCTAGGGCCCCTAGTGACTTATGTTGTCATCAAATGCATCGAGAGGTGTCATAGATTAACCTATGAGCTTGCTCGATGCATTGGAACCAACTAAATGCATCCCTAGAGGCCCTAGGACCACTAGGAACATATGATGTCATGAAATGTGTCGAGAGGGGTCATAGGTTATTCTATGACGCCTCTTGATGCATTCAAACAAACCAAATAGGTGGCTAGGGGTCCTAGGGCCCGTAGGAACATATTTTGTCATAATATTTGCCAAGAGTGGTCATAGTATAACCTATGACCTCTCTCTATGCATTTGAACCAATCAAACGCATCCCTATGGGCCCTAGGGCCCCTTGGGACATATATTGTGATGAAATGCATCGATAGCTCTTAATGCATTGGAACTGACCAAATGTGTCCCTAGGGGCCTTAGGGCCCCTAGGGACATACTTTGTCATGAAATGCATTAAAAGAGGTCATATGTTAATCGATGACCCCTCTTGACACATTGGGACCACCCAAATGTGAGACTTTAGGGACATATTTTTTCATGAAATGCATTGAGAAGGGTCTTAGGTTAACCTATGATGACTCTTGATTCATTTAAACCAAACAAATTGGTCCCTAGGGGTGGGACATATGTTGTCATGAAACCTCTTAATATATTCAAACCAACCAAATGCATCCCTAGGGGCCCTAGGGTCCCTAGGGACTTATGTTGTCATGAAATTCATTGAGAAGGGTTATAGGTTAACCTATGACCCCTCTTGATGCATTCAAACCAACCTAATGGTTCCCTAGGGGTCTTAGGGCCCCTAGGGACAAAGTTGTCTTGAAATGCATCAAGATGGGTCATAGGTTAACCTATGACCCATCTTGATGCATTCAAACCAACCAAATGGGTCCTTAGGGGTCCTAGGTTATCTAGGGACATATATTGTCATGAAATGAGTTGATAGGGGTCATAGGTTAACCTATGACCCCTCTCAATGCATTTAAACAAACCAAATGCATATCTAGGGGCCCTAAGGCCCCTAAGGACTCACGTTGTCATGAAATGCATCAAGAGGCAATGCATTTGTGTATGCCTAAAATGTGAGCACACTTCTATGAATCATTATATTCAAGATTACTCAAGAATGAGGTCTCAAATGGTGACTCATAGCTCTCTAGTCATGGAGTGCAAGGGTTTTGCAATGGAGGCCCTTAGTTTGACCTAGTTCATGCCCATGCAAGTACACCATGAAATGAGAGATTCAAAGATCCAAAATGCGTGCAAATGGAGATGAAAACTAATCTATATGATAACAATGCAAAATATAATCTATGAAAGCAAGATCTAATCTTATGAAAGCAAATATGACTCTAAACTAACATGCAAATGCAATGATAAAAGCCCATGATGAAAGCCATGGGTGAAAGAGAGAATGAGACAAGAAGATAGAAGTTCTCCACAAAAAGCTTTAGCATTCAAAAACTCCTTCTTCAAAAATTGCTCTCCAAACTTGCAGCATAACAATAACATCATCCCCCCCTAAAATAAGGATAGGGCTCTCCCTTATAAAGGAAATTATGGAGGTGAGAGGCTTCTCACAACCAATATGGGATAATAGAGTTTGATCCATGTGAGACAAAATTCCACCAATGAGAAAAGAGGAGTGGTTGAGAAGAAAGTGAAAAGATAAGTCCCACTTAGAAATATGTGCATTTAAGTGTAGAAATTAAATAAAAGAATTTATTTTATTTCTCTTCATCAACAAGAGATATTTAAGTGGGATTTTTATTTAATTAAAAGGGAGCATGTTCTTTTAATTAAATAGGAGATATTTAATTAAATTAAAAGAGGGGTTTTTCTCTTAATTAATTATATGTGAATGAATTATTTAATTAAAAGAGAGGTTTCCTTTTAATTAAATGGAGACTTATTTTATTTAATTAAAAGAGGAGATTTTCTTTTAATTAAATAAGACTTACGGTAAAATGATCAACCTTAGAAATAAAATAATCGAATTTGATCAAGAAAATTGATTTGAATTGATTTAATAAAATATTGCAAACCATTGATTCAAGAAATTTGATAAATTGATAAATTGAATAATGGGGGCCCATAGTCTAGGCGACCATTCAGGGTGTATACATTTGCCCCTCTTTGACTAATGTGTGATCGATTTGGGAACACATGTAGTCAAAGAAAGAAATTGAATCAAAGATTGAAGTTAATAAATATTGCCTCCTCATGATCGAAATCGAAATGAGATAGAGGAGAGACAACAAATTGATAAATTTGATCAAATCAAACAAAAGATAAGGTTCTTGATGTAAGATGAAAGATATAAGAATCATTGAACCAAGGTAGATCATCAAGCATGAAATATTATGCCCCAAAGGTGATTTTAGAAGAAAAGAAGTGGGGGATAAAGAAAATGGAAGATAGGAGTTTGAAAGATATGGAAAGAAAATAGAAAGAAGAAAAGAAAATGCCCCAAAATCAATCAACTGTTTAAGATAGAAATTTTGATTGAGATCATGAAAGAAGATAAGGAAATGAAGATCAAAACATGACCACAGTTGATTAAAAGTCCACAATAAAGATGAAGGGAGAACCCTCTCAAACTCATAATGCAGCCTAAAAATGCAAACTAACATGAAGTCTAATAATACAAGCTACATGAAAATGCAATGGTGTACTTACAAAAGAGAAATTATAACATAGGATTTTGTGTTCATCATTCATTAGAGAATGTAAAGAAATTATTTTCATCATTGGGCCATTATTAACGGACATCAAAAAAATCACTCAATCATCACTAGTCACAAGTGCAACTATGAAGATACCTTTCTCATTTAATTAAATAATTACATTTAATTAATCAAGATAGGCGTATTTATTAAAAGTGATTTAATTTAAGGATTGGTTCCGAAGCTGATGATACGAAGACCAATTGCTAAGCTTTGAAGGACTATCTCTAGAATAGAGCTTAATCCCAAGGAATCTAGGCAGAGCACCTAGATACCTAAGATTGAAAGCATTTAGAAGATTATCTCTAGAATGAAGCTTAACCTTCAAGGATTCAAATAGAACACCTAGATACCTGAGATTGAAAGCATTTAAAAGATCATCTCCAGAATGGAGCTTAACCTTCAAGGATCCAGATAGAACACCTAGATACCTGAGATTGAAAGCATTTAAAAGATTATCTCTAGAACAGAACTTAACCTTCAAGGATCCAGATAGAACACCTAGATACCTGAGATTGAAAGCATTTAGAAGATTATCTCCAGAATGGAGCTTAACCTTCAAGGATCTAGATAGAACACCTAGATACCTAAGATTGAAAGCATTTAGAAGATTATCTCTCGAACGGAGCTTAACCTTCAAGGATCTAGATAGAACACCTAGATACCCGAGATTGAAAGCATTTAGAAGATTATCTCCAGAATGGAGCTTAACCTTCAAGGATCCAGATAGAACACCTAGATACCCGAGATTGAAAGCATTTAGAAGATTATCTCCAGAACGGAGCTTAACCTTCAAGGATCTAGATAGAACACCTAGATACCTGAGATTGAAAGTATTTAGAAGATTATCTCCAGAACAGAGCTTAACCTTCAAGGATCCAGATAGAACACCTAGATACCTGAGATTGAAAGCATTTAGAAGATTATCTCCAGAACGGAGCTTAACCTTCAAGGATCCAGATAGAACACCTAGATACCTGAGATTGAAAACATTTAGAAGGTTATCTCCAGAACAGAGCTTAACCTTCAAAGATCTAGATAGAACACCTTGATACTTGAGATTGAAAGCATTTAGAAGATTATCTCTAGAATGGAGCTTAACCTTCAAGGATCCAGATAGAAAACCTAGATACCTGAGATTGAAAGCATTTAGAAGATTATCTCCAGAATGGAGCTTAACCTTTAAGGATCCAGATAGAACACCTAGATACCTGAGATTGCTAAAAGATAACAAATTCTAATCATGAGTTGTAGGATCATCCTCAGAACGAGGCTTGATCCTTAGGAATCGGGGTTTAGACTATCCCAATACCTGTCCATCGAACTCTAAGAGGAGCTATTATAAGGTTGATCAATTGATGAAAAAAATAAGATAGATAGCAAAGATGCTAGATAGAAGGGAACAAGATACCCCAAGTGATGAGATGCCCCAAGTGACGAGGAAATAAGATGGGAATGAGATGCCCTGAGTAATAAGTATTCAATGATGTAATCATCCTACCCCCTCGGGAGTGAAATCAAAAGATGACACACCAAAAATATGATGTGAAGCAATATATCAATTTTGAGATTCAACAAAATGTAGAAGAAATCAGAACGATCTAAAGAAAAGATGAGGAGATCAGAATGATTAGAAGAAATCGAAGAGATCAGAACAATCTAAAGAAATGTGGAAGTTGATCTGAAGTGATTTTGAGGTCCAAAAGTCCAAGTTTGATTTGAAAAGATTCCAAGAATCGCAAAGTATCAAAAGAATTTGGATTGCCAAAAATTATAAAATGGATTTTTGAGCCACTTAAGTGTGTCAAATTTTGAATTCGATCTAAAAAAAAAAAGGGTTCTAAGTAGCCAAAGTAGCCAAAAGAGTGATTAATCGATCATTTGTGCAGTCATGAAGAACATGATACTTTAAAGAGATCAACAATCCCTCATCAGAGAAGGTGAAAGTAGATTTCTAATTGAATCACATGCTTATATAAGTGAAGTATGCAATGCGAGACTATGTTAAATGCAACCCTAGGTCTGGTTACCAAGCCTCAATATTTAATCATCACCAGATATAGAACAAAGCTCATAGGCCATACAATTCCCAGTAACATTGCAATCATGGAAATATGAATATAACATACCTTATTGGTTTGTTAGGATTAAAGGTAAGCATTCGAGGCACAAGAAGCCAGAATGACCAGAACATTTGTCCCTTTAAATGTAGCAAGTTAACATAAGCATCAAAGCATAAATGCTAGGATGACCAGAATGTTGCTTGCATGATAGGCACACCAAACACACAGGAGATCCCTCTTATGCTAAGAATTTAGTATTCATTCTGTCCACAACAACCCTTGCATTCATAACTTGAGACAGAAGTGTGCTAAATATACTTGTAGTGACCCATATGTTCACTTAGCAGGACGAGTATCAGTATTTACTGTAGCATGAAGAGTTCACTCCAACAAACAAGGACAAGAACCAATATTATTGATGTATTCATATAAAAGGAGTTGAGGTACAAACAGCCATCCAATATGAGATGGAGGCTCTTATAGTGGACACCCCTCTTATAGGAGTAGATCAACTTATTGGAACTAAACCACAAATAGGAAGCAAAGAAAAAGATCATGCCCCCAGTCATTACTTCCCTAGTTGAAGATGACATCATCGAGTTGCTCAAGGAGATATGATAAAGCAAAGACAAAGCAAACAAAGGAAGAGCTCAGCATATCCAAATAAGATATCATTTTTGAATTCAGTGTTTTGGGATTGATGTCAAGTGCTAATGTCCAGAATACATTCAAAAGAAATATCTTTAGTAGGGTGACAATAGTAGGCAGATGCAGTCAGAACGACTGGTGACTGATGTCAAAGAGGAATCTTCACGATGAAGAACCTAAAGAGCACTGGGCGATAGTAGACAGACACAGCTAGAATGACCGGTGACTGACGCAATAGAGATCTTCCATAAATGAAGCTGGAGATGTGACCTAAGAAACAGTAGGCAGACATAGCTGAAACAACTAGTGACTATTGCAAAAGAGATTCTATGAGGAGAATCTCAAAAAGCATGACACTAGCAACAGTAGGCAGACGTAGTTTGAAACAACTGGTGACTGTCATGAAAGAGATTCTATGAGGAGAACCTCAAAAAGAGTGACACTAAGGGGGGATGCCCCCGAGCTGGGATAAGACTCAATCCATGGATACATGAGCAGGAAAGGCAAGAAAGCAAAAGCGTGAAAGTGACTATATAGAATAGCCAGAAGATGTGGTGCAAGATAGAGCATTGGGAACAAGAGGTGACTATTTACCAGGTTTTCACCTTCTTGGCAAGTTTTTCTTTTTTTTACTACCATGATGCTTGTTTCCAATTTTTCACCAATGGTACTTTTCTATTTTTCAATTTTTTTTGTATTTTTCTCGTTTTTTGATTCTTTTGTATTTTGTTTAGATCTTTCAATTTTTTTGGTGTTACCAAGGCACCTATTGCTAGGTTTTCACCAGGGTAACAAATTTTTTTCAGGACTTTTTTCCAATTTTTAGATTTTTTTAGAGATTACTAGCTCTCAAGAAGAATCACCTTGATTTTGTTCCAGTGTCTAGCAAGGTGTAGGACAAGATGTAGTAGCAAGCTAGTGGATAAGCAGAGATGGAAAGACAAGGAGTATGAAGTGGTGAATGTTACCCTCAAGGAAAGTCTTCACAAGATTACCCAAGCTAGGGAAAAGGATAACAATATAAGCTCATGGTGTAGTGAAGGGTGTCGTGTAGGTAATCCAAGAAAGTGACCATGTCAAGAGATTGCTAAGAACTAAATTTTCTTCTTTCTTTCGTTGATCAAGACCAAAGGGTTAACCAAATAGGATAGAAAAGTTTTTTATGGAGGTTATGAGTGAATGACTTCAGGAATGAGAACATCTGAAGGATACGCAAGATCATGATAGGATATTATGGATGAAAGAATTACGCATGATCCCTGTTTATCAGGTTTTCATCATGGTACTTGTCCAAGGTGCCACAAGAAGTGGTTTTCACCATAGGATGGATTTATTTTTCTTTACTTTTGCTACCAAGGTGCTACAAGAAGTGGTTTTCACCAAGGCACTTTTTCATTTTATTTTATTTATTTATTTATTTATTTATTTTGGATTTTTAGAGTTTTTGGAAAGAATTCAAGCCTTCTTCAATTTGAATAGTGCTCCTATAAGAAAGATAAGTTATGATAAGCCAAGACCATACCAAGGTCCGCTCAAAGATACTGATAAGGTAATGGAGGGAGATGGGAAAACGAGAGGTAGATTGAGGATACGGTTGTTGGTTTTGGAAGACTGAAACAAGCAAGGATGACAAGCAGGCATAAGATTTAGAGGATCTCATGAGGGTGGATGAGATATTAGGAAAGATCAACATTGACATAGACCTTGGAGGGTAGTGGAATGATGGAGGAAATATGGATGAAATAGATTGAGGCTTAGATATATGAGGTAGCAAAGCCATTTTGGAGGAAGGTGGAGTGAAAGCCTTTGGAAGCTTGAATGTTAACTTTGATTTGTTTTCAATATTCAAGTCCTTCAAAAGAGACTTGGGAATCCATATAGATTTTGATTTTTCATTAGATTCTTTGGAACACATTTCTTCAACAATAGATTTATGAACCCATACTTTCTTTGGTTGAGCTCTTTGAATAGTGGACCTTTGAGGTCTCTTTTGCATATTTTCATCTTTGACATTTAGATGTCTATTAGGGGAGACATAGTGAACTTTTGAGGATGGATTCATGCACTTGTGCTTGATTTGATCATCCAAATTTCTTCCAAAGGACTTAGGATTTATGGATGAATTATGCCAATATGACTGGTTTAGATGGAAAGGTGGATGTGAAGAGTTCAATTATCTGTATCTTTGTTGATCTTGGGGTAGGGTAGGAGGAATGTGTAATGAGCTAGTAGTGGCAATATGAGATAGAGGAACATAAGGTCCTAATATGGATGGAAGACTTCAATGTTTTAGCTTGGATTGGTAGGGACCAAGGATAGATTTAGAAGATGTGAATGGACCATGAGTAGGGATATCAGCATCTTTAGAGTGAGCAATATGACCAAAGTCATCAATAGATTTATGAATAACTATTATAGGAGCAATATCTTTAACGGGAGTATTTAAATCTTGAGCCTAGTTTGGAAGTGAATGTAGCGAGGTAGAATAAGAGAGCGAGGGAACACTTTTCTCTTCAAAAGGAATTTTAGGTAACATAAGAAAAGTATCCTTCTCTTGCTCTTTTATAATCTCCTTAAGGATGGTGGAAGGAATATCTTGATCTTGCTTAGTAGAGGTGCATGACATGGGAGATGGAGGACTATGTGGCTTTTGAGATGGAGGCACGAGAACTTGGAAGACTTGAAAGGGGATGAAGGAATCTTGGTCTTGATCAACACTTGTTTCTTCATCATTTAAGTGTTCCTCTTGACATGAAACCAAATCCAAGGATGAGGGAGTGTCTTAATCTATATTCAAATATATTTCTAGAGTCTCCACAATAGGCTCTTGAAGGGACAATGGAGGAATAGTTGGATTAGGGATAATAGGACGAGCAACACATGGAGGTTTTGGATCTTTGCTTTGTGTAGTATGGGAGAGGTTTGCAGCTAAGTCAAGATTAGCTTGAGTTTCCTTTAAAGGTAGTCCTTGAGGGTACACATAGTCAACTGGGGGAGTAGTGAGTTCTTTTGGTGAATATGTGTTGGAAAGATTGGACAATTGAGAAAGTGAATGTATGTTGGAGGAAGTAGAAGTTGTGTTTGAACCGTTATTAGACATGGTTTCATGAGGTTGATCCTTCTTGAGAGTAGAATCTTTAGTAGTTGAGAGCTTAGATTTTTGAATTATACCATTGTCAAAGAGATCTTGGATGTTGTTTTTCAGCTCCTTGCAATGGGAAGTTTTATGTAAATTATGTCTATGATAGACACAATAGTTACTCATAAAGGAAACTCCCACCAAAGTGAGCTTAAGTAAAGTAATGAGTTTTTCTTCAAGAATTTCTTCCAAGATTAATTCATAAGATTTTTCCAAAGGTGTGAAATCATGCTTTGGTTTAGGTTCCCAAGGTTTGTTTTCAAAGATATTCCTAGATTTCTTGGGCATATGTGAAGTGTTCTCATATGTCTTGGATTGAAGATCACAAGAATGTGATTTTTGATTGTCATAGGAGGAAGGGAAAATTTCTCTCAAGGAGAATTTTTTTGATGATGTGTTTTCCTCTTCTTTTAGTCTTTGAAGTTGAGTGTTCATTGATTGGATTTGTTGCTTCATGTTTGCAATAAGTAGCTTTTCTTCCTCACTTGAAATATTGGATTTAACACATTTTTTATTATCCATTTTGATGTACTATGTTTCAAGTAGTGATAGCCAAGTTTTAGAACATAAGCCAAGTTGCCACAGTCATAGAAAATGACAAAAAGAAGAAGCTTAGACAAGGACCACACTAGAACTTAGTCTCAATCAGACAAGATAAGAGTGGTGTATACTAAGGCATGAATAGTCTGATTTGAAGGCTAGAACAACCAAATATTATGACTATCATAAAACAAAGTACAACAAGCACTAAAGGACAAGAGTAAGATAACTGAGAGACACGACTAGTTAAAGTATGGATCACAAGTCATTAGCTAAGAAGGATGCCACTATTTGAGAATTTTTTTAGATAGAGAAGCAGTAAACTAATGCAAGAAAAAAACTTGGTACAGAGCACAAATAGCTCTAATAGACTAACTTGACAGTTCAAACTCAAGATCTCATGCGAAGATCCTCTGAAAGGCACATGAGAAAGTACACAGGGCCATGCAAAGACTCTAGATAGCATAAAGATTTCACACGAGGATGTGATGTAGGCCACACAAAGTAGTGCAAGGTTAACTTGGATAGCATAAAGATCTCACATGGAGATGTGCAACTGTTTGCATGAGAACTTGGACAAAGCTACGTGAAGAAGTAGTAGGACAACAAGTATTCGTGCAAATGTTTGCAAACTGTGTGCGAAAATGGAAACCAGACTAACAATTGAACTAGATTTTGAAAAGACTTTGAAGATTTCAGACAATTTTGGATAGATTTTTTATTCATTTTAGTAACTAGGCAGATAAACAGGCATGTAGAACAGCAAGCAGGTGATATCAAGCACATCTAAAAATAATGAGCAAGGGCAAAAGCAACCTTGTGCATGAACAATCAAGTGACTTAGTTTGTGCTAATCCCTAAGAGAGCTAATTGTTTATGTTTCCAAAGAGTTTTGCAATCATTGCACACATTCCTAGAAAATCAAAAAGGTTGGCCTCTCTAAGGTTTTTAGTAATGGTTTGACTCTGCAACTTTTATGACTCACAGGGGTGACCTCCAATCCCGGCGCACCGAGGTTTTGACACAGTCTAAGAACTTAATCTTCAAGAGCTGCTGGGGAGATCTGACAACCCACAATGAACCACACCCATGGAGATTTCTTCCACAAGGACATTTATATAGTGGTTGTCACTACCATGGCAAAAATGGCTATTACCGCTTGAGGTTTCATCAACGTAGTTTTCCCTGTAGAGGGATTGTCTACTATAGTTAACCCTCTCTAAAGGTGACCGAATCACAATAGTGTACCACAAGGGGACTTAGCTTCTAGATCCAAAGTTTTGACACCTTTTCACTTTTAACCCAATCAAAGCAGACAAATTAATCTAACATGCTAAACTAAGAGTATCTCTTAAAGATCTATGATATCAACTCCCAGTGATCTATCAACCTCTCCGGAGAAAGGATGCCTCAATCAACAAGTTGAAGATTCATCTATCTACGAGATGCTCAAAGTATCCTCCCCACCTACAAGGAATCCATCGTAGAGAGGAGTTTCACTAGGAACCCACTCTCTCAAGATCCATAAATAGTTTTCATGAGGTCTAATTAATATGTGTGTACAAATGTTAATTCCCAAAAGAAAATCTATCCAAAAGCAACCAAAGAGCTCAAGGTGGTACACTTAATGCTTTAACTAATGTGAGGTGAGTCCAAAGATGTGGAACATTTAACCCCTCACACAAGCCAAAACAAGTCCGCAACTCAGAAACTAGTGAGTTCTAAAAAGCACAAAAGGGTTGCCTAGTGGAACATTTAATGCTTTTGTCCTGTAGACCCCTCCCCGTTAAACGTGGTGCTGAGCTTGCAACCACAGGATGGAATGAGGGGCTGGCAGATTAGCGAGTCCAATAACCCAAGATAGCTAATTAGATCTATCACAAGTAACTAAGCCTGCTAAATGGAAACGAATGGAGATCACAACCTAGTATCAAATTATGCATGTGCTGTAAAATAAGAACATGAAAGGAAATACACACACAAGCTTGACACAAGAGATGTTCATTTTAGCTCCAAATGAAGTGTTATTAGTCAAAGAAAATTACCTAGTAATCCTCACAACACGTCTTTTCTTTGTTGTACCTTTCGTTTACACTTGATCGCTCACTCGCAACGAACAAAGCAACAAACTCATGAATGCAATATATGTCAACTCATGCAAAATCAAGGTTAGATCTAAAAATCTAATTTTTAAGAGTGATGATAATCAGCAAGTAACTGAAATGAAAGCCCACCCTATGCATTGATTCATTGTAAACATGAAATGCAAACTATTTATTCAATGCCTTTTTTTTTCAATTGATTTTTGACTTAGTCATAAAGATAGGATCTACATGATATGAATTCGGATCCAAAACTCAAAATACAGAAACGTAACCCCTATCAAAAATTAGAGAGCTTTCCAAAAATGAATTTTTTTTGAAAAGATCTTTTAATTTGTGCCCTAGGGAGTTGTTTTGTAAAAATAGACTAGTTTTTGCAAATCGAATTATTGACCCATAATATGACCTCTAAAATTGAAACACAAAGAACCAACTCTATTTAAAATTCCAAGAGATTTTCGAAACTATTAATTTTTTTGAAAAATGTGCTGATTTACGCCTAAAAATAATTTTTAATGAAAATGAAGAAAATATCGTAAAAGCTCGAAAACATTTTGGAAAAGTCTAAAAATTGGACCAAAGCTTCTTGGATATATCGTCGCCCTACACAAAAACTTTCAGATCAAAATACACATCCATTTGAAAGATATGAGAAAATCTTTCAAATCCAGGGTTGCTTTGAGTCTACAAACAGATCTGCACAAAAACCAGCAAGTAAAGGTGGGTTGCCCCACGGTGGGCACCAAAAATGTATGCCTAAAATGTGAGCACACTTCTACGAATCATATATTCAAGATTACTCAAGAATGAGGTCTCAAATGGTGACTCATAGCTCTCTATTCATGAAGTGCAAGGGTTTTACAATGGAGGCCCTCAGTTTGACCTAGTTCATGCCCATGCAAGTACAGCATGAAATGAGAGATTCAAAGATCCAAAATGCATGCAAATGGAGATGAAAACTAATCTATATGATAAAAATGCAAGAAAAATGCAAAATATAATCTATGAAAGAAAGATCTAATCTTATGAAAGCAAATATGACTCTAAACTAACATGCAAATGCAATGATAAAAGCCCATGATGAAAGCCATGGGTGCAAGAGAGAATGAGAAAAGAAGATAGAAGCTCTCCACGAAAATCTTTAGCATTCAAAAACTCCTTCTTCAAAAATTGCTCTCCAAACCTGTAGCATAACAATAACATCATCCCCCCCTAAAATGAGGAGAGGGTTCTCCCTTATAAAAGAAATTATGGAGGTGAGAGGCTTCTCACAACCAATATGGGATAATAGAGTTTGATCCATGTGAGACGAAATTCCACCAATGAGAAAAGATGAGTGGTTGAGAAGAAAGTGAAAAGATAAGTCCCACTTAGAAATATGTGCATTTAAGTGTAGAAATTAAATAAAAGAATTTATTTTATTTCCCTTTCATCAACAAGAGATATTTAAGTGGGATTTTTATTTAATTAAAAGGGAGCAAGTTCTTTTAATTAAATAGGAAATATTTAATTAAATTAAAAGAGGGGTTTTTCTCTTAATTAATTAAATGCGGATGAATTATTTAATTAAAAGAGAGGTTTCCTTTTAATTAAATGGGCACTTATTTTATTTAATTAAAAGAGGAGATTTTCTTTTAATTAAATAAGACTTAGGATAAAATGATCAACCTTAGAAATAAAATAATCGAATTTGATCAAGGAAATTGATTTGAATTGATTTAATAAAATATTGCAAACCATTGATTCAAGAAATTTGATAAATTGATAAATTGAATAATGGGGGCCCATAGTCTAGGCAACCATTTTAGGGTGTATACAATTTGAACCAATTGAATGGGACCCTAGGGGTCCTAGGGCCCCTATGAACATATGTTGTCATGAAATGCGTCAAGATGTGTCATAGGTTAACCTATGACCCCTCTCAATGCATTAGAACCAACCAAATGGATCATAGGTCATAATAATAATAATAATAACAATAATAATATATGTTGTCTATAATATATTTAATAATTATAGTAAAAATCATGATAATATAATAATATAATCATATATATATATATATATATATATATATATATATATATATATATATATATATATATATATATATATATATATATATATATATATATATATATATATATATATATATATATATATATATAATATTTATAGATCATAATAATAATAATAATAACATATTTTTCATTATTATATTTAATAATAATAGTAAAAAGAAATAATATAATATAATAGTCATATATAATAATAATCTTATATATATATATATATATATATATATATATATATATATATATATATATATATATATATATATATATATATATATATATATATATATATATATATATATATATATATATATATATATATATATATATATATATATATATATATATATATATATATATATATATATATATATATATATATATATATATATATATATATATATAATCCTATATAGATTAATCATAATGCGTTGCCCATAATTCCCTCCAAAATTTGGGAATCAATATTGGATATCCGATCTGAAATTGGATATCTGATTTATTAACCTGATTAAGTTGGCCTTATTTTCGTAACATATTCCCTATCACTGTAGACTTGACAATGTCACTTTTTGTGGGCCATTTTCATGGGTTTTGGGAAAACTGACTTTTAGGGGCCCAAACGATCAAAAAAGATTTGATAATATATCATTAGGTGTCTGATATTGTCATCTAAATGGGGAGCAATAGTCATCAAAAGGCTAAAGGAAAAAGGAAGGTATCTAATGAAGACATTGCAACATATAGGGAAAGGGACAAAGTAAATCACTGAAGGAAAAGATAAGGTATGTTAAATGTTAGTCAAGTTGACGATATATTGGTTGAAGGTGAAATCATAGAGTCAGATAATGAATATTTGCAGTTGGGGAATGAAAATGTACTAATTGATAATGATAATGCCGAGATTGAAAATTTTGAGAATGAAAATTTTGAGGATGAAATGCTACCAGGTCATAATGTAAATTGCATAATTGACCATGTCAAACATGACAATGCATAGGAACCTTACATATCTCCTAATTATAATCAACATGATGGTTCTAGAACACCAAAATGGATAATTGAAATTGATGAAACAATTATTACCAATTTGGAAGGGAAAAATTCAAAAGGAACCATTCGATTATGGGCTTCAAGACTATAAAAGATGTTTTTCAACAACAAGATAGTGGTGGAACAATGTCAGCTTCTTATGCACTTATTAAAGATGCAAAAGATGAGACTTATGTTTTTCAAATTGAAGATTCATGTCAATAAAAAATTGGAAAGAAATGTCATTATTGTGAAGAATCTTTTTAGTGCTCTTAATAGCATTGAGAAAAATAGCAAGGAGAAGGATAATAGAGTTTCTTGAAGGGTTATTACAACCTCTTTGGTAAGTCATCATTTGAGAAAGGGTAGATCTATGAGACAAACTTGTATTGACTTGAACCTAAATTGTACTACTTTGAGAAGAGAACTTAGTAGACAAGAGAGAATTGATGATCCTCTTCAAAATGAAACATGGGATTTTGGTGGTAGACTTCCATATTTTGATAAGAATCTATCCAATGATGTGAAGGAAGAAATTACACAATTTTGGCACTCTAGGTCAAGAGTATCACCCAAAGCTAAAGACATGTTAAAGTTGAGAATTGGCATCAGAGATTGCATGCCACATCCTAAACATTATTTGGAGGTAAGTCAAACTATGTTGTTCAAACAATTTAGAAAGAGTCATCCAAGTCTTCATATATCACAAAGGGCTTTTGAATCTTCAAAGCCATTTTATTATGTGCCACTTAAAATTTGAAATACATGCTGCTGCAAATATCATGTCAAGTTTTCTATGCACCATGAACTTATACGCTCCATCCATTCTACTTTGCATAGTAAAGAAATGTTAGAGAATTGTGGTGCTATTGGTCTTCCAAAATCATCAAGAGATTTGCTAGATCAATTTTTATGTTGTAGAGTTGATGGTTGTTTCTTTTATAAAAATGCTTTCTTAAATGAGAAGTGTTTAGAATGTGATGAGTTATCCAAGTTTGACACATATTTCCTTGAGGGGTGCGAACAAGATCTTGGAAAGATAATAGTTGAAAAAAGGTATATGAAATGGTGAAATACATATTGAAGAGTGGGTGAGGGCTCTAGATGTGAATTGGTTGCAAAAGAAATTAGTGTGGCTAGTATTATTTCAAATTTCAAGACATATCTTTTCTACAAGTATGCAAGACATAGTCATAGGTCTCAGTGGTTAGATCAACAATTTAGACTTCTTCTATTGGCACTATTATATTAGTTGTTGACTTTTCTAATAACTACACATTGTAACCTCAAAATGAGACACAATCTCAATATTACAACTCCATTCAGATTGCTATTTTTGTCCACATAACATATAAACATGCCCTTGATAGTGTGGAAGATAATCGAAAGATTATTAGAGAGTGTCATTTTTATATAAGTTATGATAGATCTCACTCTCACAATTTGTCCATCATTGTTTTGAGAATTATTTTGATTTCTTATAGGGGCATGCAATTGTTATGGATAGACATATCATTTGGTTAGATAACTATATGGGTCAATTCAAGAATGCTCGCATGTTTTATTAGTTGTGTAGGATGCACATAGAGAGGGGCTGCCTCATATTTGGAGTTTTTTTGAGTCATCCATGGGAAATGGGAACATGATGGAGTAGGGGCATGTGTGAAGAGAGTTCTAGTTAAGTAGCAATTGAAGATTTCAGGAGCAGAGCTTCTTGACACTTGTAGGATTGTTGATTGGTGTAGTTTAGCATTATCATAGGGGGTGACTCTTGATTTAGTAGTATGCAAGTTCTTTTAATTTGTTAAGGAAGGGTGCATAAGTGATAGATTAGATTGTGCTATAGTGAGATATTCATAAAAAATGGATTCATTCTAGAGCTTTGATTCTAGTAAATGGACCATTTGGACACAACAGGTAGCTAGTTTTTGTCCTAGTTGTTTTCAGTGTGATTGGGATCACTTTGAGTCGAGTGACTAGATGGACACATGGGCTCCATAATATCTTACTCCACTATCTATCATACCCTCTATTAGAAATGATGATATGGAAAGTTCTCTTGAGCATAACCATCTATTAGATCTTCTTCAGCTAGGACATGTCTTTGCATTGGTTACACCATAGGTGAATGATGAGAAATCAGATTATTGGTTAGCGTGTTGTGTAAGAACTAAAAAAAATCTTGCACAACCAATGACAAATGATGATGGATTCACATATCCTACTGGTTCAGTGTTTGTCATTAGAACATAGCTGCAGACATACATGCTTAGAAGGAATAGAATTCCTGTATTCGAAGACTATCAAAATCACAAAATAATTCTCATATATTTGTATCTTATTATAGAAAAAAATGTAAAGTTATTGAAGCATTAAGGAAGACCAAAAATAAAAGAAATTTTTACTATTACTAATGTTGATCATGAAGCCCTATTGGAGACTCTAAAATAGAGAGAGGACCCTACTGGAACACTCAACTAGGTATATTTACTTCTTATGTTATTTTCTTCATAATTATTCAGTAAACTGATGATTATCTTGTTTAATACAATAAGTTGCAAACATTTTTTTATGATATTGGAATGTAGGTACATCATGAAAAGTAGGCATGCATGAAGATAAAAAGCTAAATAAGGAGCATAATGAAAAAAAATCTATTTTATTTTTGACACTATGATTTTTTACAATACTTTTATTAACACTACGATTTTTGACACTACTATTTTTTACACTACAATTTTTGGTAGTTGTGTATTGATGTAATAATGATGAAACACTTGATATATTGTAAATATAAACTTGTTGATTTAATGTAAGAAACAAAGATGATTTTATTTTATGCAATTTATGTGGTGGAACCTAAAAAATGATGATTTTAATACATACTAACACCAAACTTGCATTGTGTCGAATGCCAAAAACTTGAGAGAGGTAAAAAATAATATTTTTTCTTTAATACTAATCCTAGTGACACCCTTGTTCTAGTTGCAAAGAACCTCCATCATTTGTGGCAACCGTACTGAGGAGTCTCCAAGGTGCTCTAAGTGCATATCGAGGTTGATCTTTCGAGGGTTGTAACTCAAAGTTTGTGAGGGCTATAGATGAAACATCGCATGATATAGAATGATCCTGTCAGGACCTAAAATAAAATATCTCATTTTTTAGAGATCACATTTCGTTTGGATTCGGCACAGCGATCTAGCTCGATGCCAAAAATTGTATCTACCTCAATTCATAGATGCACCACATTGTAACTTTAAAACCACTAGTCTTGGCATTGAATCATCAGTACCATTAGCTCTAGATGGATGGGGGAACCCTAGTGAAACCCTTGTTCTTGTAGCAGAGAGCCTCCATCATCCACGACCACCCCATACCAAGGAGTCTCTAAGGTGCTCTAAGTGCATATCGAGGTTGATCTTTTGAGGTTTGTAATTCAAAGCACATGAGGGTTATCAATGAAATGTCAAATGCTACAGGGTGGTCATGTTGAGGCCTAAAATAACTTATCTCATTTTTGAGAGATCGAATTCTATTTGGATTCGGCACAATGATCTCACTCAATGCCAAAACTCGTAGTGTGCCTCAGTTCATATGTGCACCACAGTGTAACTTTGAAACCATTGATCTTGGAATCAAATTGTTAGTGTCATTAGTTCTAGATGGGCAGGTGAACCCTAGTGACACCCTTGTTCCATCTGTAGAGAGCTGCCATCATCTGCGGCCATCCCATACCATGGAGTCTCCAAAGTTCTCTAACTGCCTATTGAGCTTGATCTTTCGAGGGCTGTAACTTGAAGCTCTTAAGGACTATTAATGAAATTTTGAATTCTATATGAAATTAATGTGGAAGCTTAAAATAACCTATCTCTTTTTTGAGAGATCACATTCCATTTGGATTCGGCACAGTGATCTTGCTCTATGCCAAAACTCATAGTGTGCCTCAGTTCATAGGTGCACCATACCGTAACTTTGAAACTGCTGATCTTGGCATCGAATCATGAATGCCATTAGCTTCAGATGGGTAGGTGAACCCTAGTGACACCCTTGTTCCAGATGCCAAGAGCCTCCATCATCTGTGGCCACACCGTACTGAGGAGTCTCGAAGGTGCTCTAAGTGCGTATCGAGGTCGATCTTCTGAGGTTCATAACTTAGAGTTCATGAGGGCTATCGATGAAACATTGAATGCTACAAGATAGTCATGCTGAGGCCTAAAATAATCTATCTCATTTTTGAGAGATCACATTCCATTTGGATTCAGCACAACAATCTCGCTCATTGCCAAAACTCATAGTATGCCTCAGTTCATAGGTGCATCACAACATAACTTTGAAACTACTAATCTTAGAATTGAATCATTAGCACCATTAGCTCCGAATGGGTGGGTGAACCCTAGCAATACCCTTTTTCTAGCCATGGAGAGCCTCCATCATCCACGGCCACCCCGTACTGAGGAGTCTCCAAGGTGCTCTAAGTGTGTGTCAAGGATGATCTTTCAAGGGTCGTACTCAAAGTTTGTGAGGGCTATCGATGAAATTTTGAATGCTACAGGAAAATCATGTTGAGGCTTAATATAATTTATCTCATTTTTGAGAGATCACATTTCATTTGGATTTGGCACAGCGATCTCGCTCGATGCTAAAGCTTGCAGTGTGCCTTAGTTCATAGGTGCACCATAGTGTAACTTTGAAACCGCTGATCTTGGCATCAAATTGTCAATACCATTAGCTCCGAATGGGCAGGTGAACCCTAGTGACACCCTTGTTCTAGCCACAAAGATCCTCCATCATTTGCGATCACCTTGTAACAAAAAGTCTCCAAGGTGCTCTAAGTGTGTATTGAGGTCAATCTTTTGAAGGTTGTAACTTGGAGCTCGTGCGAGATATCAATAACCCCTTACCAAGTTTGGTGAACTATCTAATTACGAATTTAAAGTTATAGCAAAAATTGCTCAAAATTGCTATTTTGCAACTTTTTTTTGCAAAGTGAAAATGAGTGCAAAGAGTTAGTTAGGGGTTTGAGCACGACCATACAAGGTTGGAAACACCTATATAAGGTGTGAAATGATAGAATGCATTAGTGAAGCTAGTTTACATAATGATAGAACGCATTACTCGATGGTTTGATTGAGGAAATGAAGTATGGTTCAAAAGTTATGAATGATTGTGTTTTGGGTCTATACAAAGGACAACAAAAAGGTATGTTTTGGATGATTTGGTTCCTAAGTTTTGTTAAGTGTATTAGTATGGGTAATTTGATCAATGTGAGAAATGTATAGATCTTATTCATATGGATATGGTATTGGGAAACCAAGTTAAAAGAGTTTGATCGAATCAAGTCTCTTAAGTTGGGATATTTTGAAGTTATGTGGAAATTGAAAACTTGTAGTATGAGGATAGTAACAAAGTGAAGGGATAGTTATCAAAGATTATGACTCTAGGAATGAGTTCGTGGTTAGAATCCATGGTTGAGGAGTGGATTCCTTAAGTGTGTTGAGATTAGATTTGAAGCCAAGAGTTAGTTTCAAGGTTGAAGGTGGAGTTTAAAATCAGATTTGGGGTTATGTGAACCTTGTATTGGAGGTTAAAAAGTCTATTTATGTTATTGTCTAAAATGCCATAGATCTTTGTTGAAGCCTTTGAGTTCATCCCAATTCCTTGATAGACTACCATCCTTTTGTGAATCCCCTTACTTAAATTACTATTTATTAAAGGTGTACCAAAGGGCTCTACATCATTCTGCCAAGATAAGGAATAAATCCAATCTGAAACAAAAAAAAAAAACAAAAAAAATTGTTTTTTGTATCTCACTCATTTCTATGGTTTCTCTCTATAAATAAGGTTTCCCTATTTTTCTTACTCTAAACCACATGATAGAAAGTGAACTCTCATATATTAACTATAAAAATTTTGATAAAAAAAAGATATAACTCATGACAGCGCTTCAAATTAAACATTGCATCCAAATTTGAAAATAAGGGTTGTTAAAATGTTATTCACAAATTATTGCATTTGAATCGACTATAACAAACATGATCAAAATTAATGATATTCCATAAACATGAACAATACACATGATCCACGATGAATTAAAGAATACTAGATACTAAATTAATATGTATATTATTGTGCACATAAATGAAAAAAATATGTATCAAAATACATGTATCCATAGACAAATTATACAAATATATCTCAAAATTCATGCATCCATAGACAAATTACACAAATATATATATATCAAAATACATAGATCCATATACAAAATGTGGCTGATCATGCCATCGGAATGTGTATAATATCAATGTTTTTGTAAATAATGTGGCATATGCCATCTCAAAATGTCTCATGATGCATCCTATGACAAGTATACTATCCTAGGTTTCTGGTGGATGATCAAAATATAGCCTCTTCACTGCACTAGGTGGATTAGATGCCTCTTACATAAACAAAAAAAGAAAACCCAAAGTTAGACTACTAAATTTATGATTCTTTATATCTAACATTGAATTACTCAAATGCATAATGATCTTTTATTAAATGAAAATTTATATTATTAAATTTTTATCATAAATACCTCTCTTCTCAACCTCTTGCACTAGTTAGGAGTCCTCTCCTATGTCCTCGACAATGCTTGTACCTAGCTGATTGTGGCATGTATATGTTCAGATATATTTGTCAGATGAATCAACAACTTAAACTATATAACATTATAATTCATATAATGCTAAATTTATAACATATAATCAAGAATTCAAACTACAACTTACCTGTGTTTGCTCCTCCTCAAGATATAGTAGGTGCATCACCAAAGATACAAAACTCTCCCATCCAACCTCATGTGCACTAGGAGTTTCCTATGAGATACAAAATAGTGGTCGTTAATATCACAAAAATCAATTTTCAATGTATTTATGAAAATAAGGAAAATAAAAAATAAACGATACTTATACATACAATGAGGCTCTTAGTGCAAATGGAAATGCTAGAGCATCTACAACACGGAATCTACATGGGCTCATCACTAGTAGCCATGTCCTATACAATAAAGAATGTAATTAAATTTCATTACCACAAATTTTACAAGAATGCATTGATATTTAATCAAATAGAAAGCACCTAATTACCTTTCCCTTGTCAATGGGTCTTGGCTCACCCCTCACACTGTATCCCCCAAGGACAATTGATACCTACAAGAAAAAAGAAAGATTGGAAACTATATATGCTACAATATCAAATAGAAAAAAAATTAGAACACAACATAATGTACCATAGATGTCTCAAGGCCAAATGAAATAGCCAAGAGTGTGGCACCATCAACTTGTCTCGGCTCCTCCTCAGTCATCAACTAAACATGAATGAAGATCACATACATGTATAAGTCAATATGGTTTAAAAATTAAAATTACTCTATTATAAAGATTAACTCTAAATTGAATATGTCATAACAAAAAAATGTATACATGTACTGACACAAAAGGAGTCCATGCCTCTATATGCCCCTCCTCTCTCACATCAAGGTCTGTAGCCTATGCATGCATGCCTGGTGTATCCTTGTCAAATACAAACTGATACTCAAGAAGATCACCTATGAGACCCAAACAAATATTCTTGCATGTTATGCAAGTATGGGGCACACAAACATGTGATGAGCTCGCCAATGATGAACTCATGCCAGCATCATCAACATGGAGGGGTAGCAATGACCTAGCCTAGGATATCAATAGGCTACTCAATCTATGGATGGCTCTAATCATCTGAGAGCTAGCCTCTGAAATGATATCAGGATGTTGCACTCGAGGAGGGGGAGACATCAGTAGGGGGGATGAAAGTGCCAACTTTCTTCCACTGGGAAAAGGGTCTATGCTAAGGAGCTCCTCCTCCTACACTCATGTTGGGCTTCATGCTCCAATAGTTCACCTTGAGGCCCAACACAAATTTTGCATACAATTTTCTAAGGAAATAAAATGGCACCTTTAAATTTCTATGTGGAGGGATGTCAAAAACTATTCACCAACGATTCGAAAAGTTTGCACATATGGCATCATTTGTGCACCTTTTAATCGATAGTTTGGGCTTTTTGTAGTCGAATTGTAAACTAGTTTTTGGGTCTGCAAAAAGGGCAACCAAATCATCTTTACTTATATTGAGGGTGGCAACCCCATCATAGTCCAACCCATCATCAAAAATCTCATGCATTTTGTCACGCCATCATGGAGTGGCATTTTGCTCATTGGTAAGTGTTTCAATGTTATCCACTATGGTGTTTAACATGGATAATATAGGAGCCAATGCAGGTATAGTATTATATATTGTTCACAAGACCCTCAATTTGCTGAGATTTTCAAATATCAAATCCTTGATTTAAGGAGAGTTTTGAGGGGGTAACGGGTCATTTGGTGGACAATTTTGAGGGGGCACTAGATCATTTGGTGAGGGGTTACGAGGAATGTTATTCCTTGCCTCAGTATCATCATTTTTGTCAGTCGTACCTATTAATTTGCAAAACATAATTTATATTAAAAAAACCTAAATTTTAACAAATTCAATTAAAACTAACAAATTTATAATAAAATTTAATTAATTTATAATAAAATTGATTGAAAACATAAAAAAAACCTAAAGTCACTTACTTATATCACGTATCCATTTTACAATTGGATATCAGAGATAAAAACGTGAACACAACATGAAAACAACAACCCTCAGGTTTGGATTTTTAAATGACAACACAATTATCAAGTATCTGATTTCATTTCAAATACCCGATATTATTGGATATCCAATTTTATATCAAATATCTAATAATATTGGGTATTTGATATCAAATCGGATACCCAATAAGGCTTGGGTCAACTTTTTAGCTTTGGTTTCAGGATGGGTGGAAAAAAGTCATACTGGATTTTGAAACACTTTTAGATGTTTTCAAACACTTTTTTTTCACATCGCCAATTTTTGGCACACCATGATCCTACACATGCCCTTGTATACTATGATACGTTTATATCATCTAATCAATTTTTGGTAGCTACATTAGCACAAAGAAAATTCTTTGAAATTCAACCATTTATTCTAATGAGGTTGATTATGCTCTATTCATAGAAGTCCAAGAATTATCAAATAGGAGAAACAATGTGGATGCATTTTTCAATGTATTTATTTAAGGATGACCTTCATCATTAAGTGGAATATTAGATGGTCCAATTGTCTAAGGAGTTGCTCAATAAATTACGCGAGACCATTGTTAAAGGGATTGTTGGGAAAATAAGGTTTTGAATAAACATGTATGTTCCTCAAGAACAAAATCTTCAATATCATAAGGTTTTTAATACAAAAACTAGCCTCGATGAATCATGTAGTCTCTCAGAATTCATGGGTCATTGAACATAAAAGGTGTGACTCCGCGTTGTTATTGTGATGTTTCAAGTATGCAATGAGATCTAATGTGGAGACTGAGATTTGATGTGCATACAAAAATAAATAAACTTTAAAGGATCATAGTTATGTGTTTAACATGTTGCACTCATACATAGATATACCCAATTTGAATTCTTGAGAAATCTAATGAATTGTTCACTTTATTTATTAGATATCAATGAACTCATTTGAATAAAAGAAATATAAATTATATTGATATCGAACATATATGATATTTAATCTCAGATGCTTTTGGTTATTATGATTAAATTATTGATTCTAGTAAAGATGGAAATATATATGCTAGACCTTTGTAATGACTCAATACATGTCAAACAATGGTACTTGGGCCTCTACATGGGTCATGTAATCATTGACAATGCAAAGAATGGTGAATACACAACAATATTCTAATGGTCAAAGAAATATGTTCAACATACTGCAAATATGATGGAAATAGTTTCCTATAGAAGTGATTAAATGAAGATAGATTCATACCTTGTTAGACATCACTTTACTCGCCCAAGTTAATATGAGATGGTGAGATATGTTAGTGAAGGTGGACAATTTGTTTAGGAGAAGAGGTGACTGCAAAGCCGATGAATGTATTATATGTGACTTTATAATAAGTCAAAGGCCAATAGTTAGAAAAGACAAAAATCATACAATAAGTATTAAAGTATTAGCCCCTTGTTGATTTTAAATTACTACACATATTTCATAGATCATTCCATAACTCTCACATTACAGTAATGATTTTGGAAGCAATTGTAGTTTGTCACTTTACACCCTCCACTTGAATTTAGTTGGAAGTTCTTTTTTTTTTTTGAATCAAGGAGACCACTATCATTTAATGTATCTGATCACACAATATGTGTATCTCATGGAACTTGTCATTTCATTGCTTGAAACATCAACAATCATAATTTCACCATTTTCATTAGATATCCTTAATGATGTCAACCTGTAACATTTCCAACGGTAATGATAATGTATATGGTCCTCCATAGTGGTAATGGATAATATAAGGGAAATTTTTGAAATGTTACTTAGAAATAGTAGGGACCATGCTAGTACAAATATATGAGTCCCGTGATAAATAGGATTATGGTCAAACTCCCATATGAATATAAGATTTGTGACACAAGCACCATTGGGACTCATTATCCAGTATATAGTTGGCAGCTAAGCTATTCAAGTAGATTTAATCATTTTGAGTTGAGGAAATAATGTGATAGACAATCATCAGAAAAACGAGGCATGTGTATATTTTAAAATGATGTATGTATAATTTCAAAAAGTGCAAGGTAATGAGTTATAAAAGAGTAAGACTAGCACTTGGACCTTTGAAGGGTGCAAGAGTTAACTTGATACTATTTATATTTTTCATGACATTCTTGAATAGTTAATCATATTCTCTCCTAGTCTACTTCTTTATCCCATATTTACATCTTTCTTATTCACACACATAGACAATCCTTTCTCCCTCCCTATCTCTATCTTATCTTATCCCTCTTTATGTTTCTCTCCTATGCATCTATGCCCCATTTCTCTATTTTTTAAAAAATCTACTATATGTATGTGCTCTATCTATCTATCCACTATCCATCTATCACCTCATATATCTTTATCATTCTCTCTCTTTATCTCCCTCTTCTCTTTTTCCTATTTCTCAGCCTTCCACTCCCCTCCTCTTTCTTTCTCCCTTCATAACTATTGTTCACTTTGATATTTGATTCTTATCCATGTATCTATACATTCTCCCCACTCCGTCACTCTCTATGTATCCTTTATTATTTATCTCACTCTAACTATTATTTCCTATACAAAATTAAAAACCTAGCTATTTGAAATTAGTATTTTAAAATTGTCTTTATCTCATCATATCTATCTTGTCTCCCCATCTTAATCTATATTTCTACATCTCCCTTTTTTAATATATCCATATGTCTTTCTTTAATACACTGACTTTTCATATGTACCATTCACCTCTCATTATCTATATTCTATTATGTCTATTTCTCTTTGATCTTCTCTATCACCTCTATATCTTCATCTTCTCACTCTCCTCTCTCTTATTCCTATTTCTCTCCCTCCTGCTACCTTCTTCTTTGCCTTTAACTTTATATTTGTCTCCCTTATACACATCCTCCCTCTCTCTAATTTTTTCTCCCTATTTTTTAGTTTATTTTATCAATATCAATCTTTTCACCTCTTTATCTATCTCTCTATTTTCTTCATATTATTCATCTCAAAGTGAAGAACAATCATTGTTATCGGTGATAAAAGGAATATATATTTAGTCTATATAATAAAATATAATAACTAAACTTTGAAATTAAATTAAAATTACAAACAAATAAAGATAAACTATTGAATAAATAAAATCACCTCTTTAATTATTTTTAACAATGTAATGCATACCTATTATATAGCCAAATCAATTTATTATAACATATATAAATTCAAACTCACAAGATTCATATCCTTTGCCCTTAATGTTCATTATTCTAATTATTTATCCAAATAAAATGACGACAACATTCAAAATAAAATTTATAAGCTTATATGTAACATACCCTACTAATTCTACCTTGAAATTTTTAGTTTTGATTCAACAACATTTTGTCAAACAGTTGGTGTGCAAAGTCTGATTTATAATTTCTGAGTTCTTGTTCAGATGTTATAATACTTCTCTGCCAAACAATGACCATATGATCTGAAGAATAGAAAGGACAAATATCTTGGCACTTGAACACTACTACAAATATGCAATGTAAAGAGTTCTTATGGACTGATCGTAAATGTTCCGTACACTTATTCCTCTATTCAAGATATACAAACTTCATATAGCTGTGTACAAAAGTGACTGAGTTTGTAGTGCAAAGACTGTTACACAGTGACTGAATATGCAAAACTCTTTATAATTATGACACCTATACATTCATTGAACTATTATAATCGGGTGTAGAAGAACCTGGAAATAATATGATCGCTGCTGTTCGAAATTTGAGGATGGATGTCCAGTTTAGCAACCCATCTAATAGCTGCTCGGTTAGGGTATGAAATATGACCTCCAAGTACACAGAATGAGGATTGTTCATGCGCACTATTCACATGCACTGTAGCAGCACTGTTTACCCACAAACCTGCTCCAAATCTCACCTCCAAATCTGCTGTCCATGCTGTTCAATGTCTGCAATGATATGCCTTTGGAAATGGAACAATTTCAATCTTACCTGTAGCTGAAAAATTGAAGCTGAATGCACACAGTATGAAGCTAATAGATCTTAAATCCCTTGACTCTGTCTTCCAAGAGCGAAAGGATTGTCACCAATGGAGGATTTCGTCTCCAAAAGCCAGCAACCAAACCAACCAAACTAAGCTTGAATTCATCAATCTCTTCATATCTCCACACCCCATTCATGGCTGTATATAAAGTCCTCTTAGAGGGTCGACCCCCACTCCACAAGCAATGTGGGATTAAATCTCATATTTGCATTTTAATATATTGTTTCCATTTATCACTTTAAAGTCCCAAGGAGATCATTTGGTGTCCCACTCTTGGGCACACATATAAATACAAAATATAATAAAGTAACCTTATAATATTAATTTAATTGAAGTTACTTTATTAAATAACTTCCGGCATTAAAATTCCATAGCAAATGATCTCGAAACACCACAAATGATAGCTCGTTAGAAAGAGCTAAGAAAAACACATCCAACCCCATCATCAAAATTATCATCCGGCTAGCCTGGCTGACTTACTAAAAATAGTAAGTCATATTGTAAATGCCTCCAAACGAACTTAGTTGGCCCCAGAACAAAATCGACTAGGCCAAAACACCACAAGATCCCGTCCATGTCCTTGTTAGCCCCCGGGACCACATAGAAGTAGGCTAACGACAACATATATCCAAACTGGTTAAACAGGGGACATTACATTATAGTAATTTTCATATTTTTATATATTATTATTTTTAATTGTTATCTAATTTAATGTTTCTTCTCAAACATGAGAACTTTATGTTATTTTTAATTTATATTAATTTAGAATTAATGGTTTTTTAAAATAAAAAGAATTAGAATGAATTCATTTTGAATTAAGGTTATGATATTTCTCTGTGCTTCACTATTTTGGTTCTTAGTTTTTATTTTCTCTGTGTTTCATTATTTTTTTTCTTATATTTTATTTTTTCTTATTATAATTTATTAGAAAACTAGTTCTACAATTTAAATTTTAACCAATTTTTTAACTGCCTAGACATTTTCATCCCTAACAATGGGGGAGAATTGAAATTCCTTCAAATATAGCTTTGTTGTTTCTAAAACACAACCCAAGTTTGTCATTTTAAAAAAATAGAAAAATAATAATTAAATGAATGATATGCATCTATCATTTCATATTTACAATGGCATTTAACTAAGCATCTATTAACATAAATTTAAACTTCTCTTAAAATATGAAACATATGAAATAGAAGTAAAGCGAAAGGAAAAACTAACTTGAAATTATGCTTCCTTGGCATATTTGAAAATCTCAAGCATTTCGTTAGCCCCTCTTCATCTAGCTCACTTATTAGAGAAGAATCAATATTAGGTTTTGATTGAAGCAATGATATGAAGCTATTTATGAAATTGGAAGTGAATTGTTGCATTTGTCACTGTTGCACCCTAAAGGAAAAGGATTTTGTCACTATCGATATAGCCAATGTTAACAATGTGCAGCCACCTTGCTTGAAATTTTATATGCTTTCTTTCAAGATGTTGTCTCAACCATTTCAAATCTAAATAGGGTCACCAATATTTGACCTGGATTCCTCCATTCGACGTTTATCATTGGTTTCATTGTATTGCTTGACTTCATTTTTTATTGTGAATTTGCACCTCTCAAAAATCCACTTTGGTTGGAAAAGGACAAATGAATATGTGCATTTAGTCCTTTTACAATCTCTTTTTTGTTTATTCCTCTTCTTGCACATGGGTATCTACATATTGTTTTCCATTTTTGAGAGTTGATGAAGTATCATAGTAGTGGCAAATAATTTTTCATGCATGACTAAGTGTAACCAGACAAGTGGTTCATTCCAAATTCCAAGCATATGCTGATTTGGATTATTATCTCACATTACTCCCTCCAATATGCTTATTTATCTCTTAAAACCTACAATAGACATATATGTGTTTGATATGCCTGAATGTTGATTTATTTGTTAATACTCCAAGTGCATGCCAATGCTCCTGATGTCATATTTGTGCTTTGGCAATATGAATAGCATCAATTGATGCTACCATTTCAGTTTGAGCTCATAAAATATTTTATCATGTAATTTTTTTTCTAAGACTGGCTTGCATTTTGACGGTTAGAAAGTTAGAATATTCTAACACAAGTCTACTAGGAAAAAAGCTTATTGGCTTGAATATATAAAATTATTTTATTTTATTTTTTTGAACACTTATGAGCTTATGGGAAGAGACAAGCTTATGGGAAGAGACCCTACCTCTTGTGAAAGAGTATGTTGAATATATACATAGAGATTTGAAATAAGGATGCAAATATATAGTTTGAAACATACGTGTGTTGCAAAATATGAGTTGTAAGTATAAGTTAGGAAGTCATTCTAGTTAAACATTTCAATTTGAGGTTCAAGTCGGGATCTCTTGAGCTACAAATGCCAACATCATTTTGATTTGTTTTTTATATTGTGCAACTTTCCATGAGTGGGAGTCTCAAATCACAAGGATTGACATTGAAGAATTGGATTTCCATGTTAAGTTTCTATTGAAGAGAAATAGGATTGCTTTACTATTGGAACATTGAAGGAAGTGAAATTAATATGTATAATAGAAAAATGGTAAACAAAGAAAATAGTTGCCTACACTCCAATGAGGGACTATATGTTTGACAAATACTTATATAGAGATAGTTTTTGATGTAATGCATATAGACCTTCATTCGAGAAACTTCTATCAAAGATGTGCAACTAACTATTCATTAACTTTGAGTATTACATTTATCTAATCACTATATTCTCTCTCACTTATTTGTATTTCCATTCACATATACTATAAGAGTTATTTTTCTTGACCTTCCCTAGATTATCTCTGAGGATGTTCTTGCGAGAGAAAAATAAAATAGTACATTATGCATGGTACCTAATTTATGATTGTCCTTCTATAACAAGAGGGAGTTTGGCACATTTTTTAGAAAGGGAGAAGATAGATGATATGTTTCAATTTTTTTATGATAATTTTGGACATATTGGCTCAAAAGTAGTAAACTACACTGAGATGGTTTCTCTACTAATTGAAAAATTATAGCAGTTAAAGGGACTACGACTCATGGGATGAAGTTCCATGTGAACCAAGGATATCTAGACTATAAAATTCCTAAATATATGGATACTTGTTGAACTAGGGAGTATGAAAACTCATTAGAGGCAACCTTGGAATAATATAGGGAGTAGATAGATGATATGTTTCAGATGCAGAGGGAGTCTTGACACTTTACTAGAGATAACCTTGACAAGGAGGTCAAAAGGTTAGTGTTTATTCATGAAGAAGTTCCAAGTGATTATCACCTATGCTTGAAGAAGTTATTGAAAGGTGATGATCTTACAATAATTTTAAAATGATATAGATTTTATGTAAACATTGAAAAAGACCATGAAAGGATTTATCTTGTAAATCAACAACTAAGTGTTAGATGTCATTAAATTGATGGTCTATAAGTTGTTCATATAGATATATGATAGGTTTTTGGTGAATATCTTGCTTTGATATTTTAATAGGCCATTGCCATATTGAGTACTTGGTGAATATTAGATGTTGATATTCTTGGAGACCATTACTCTTGATATCAGATGTGATATCATCACTCTATGTGAGTAAATTGGTGAGTATCATATGGTGATATTCTGGAAGAGCAATACTCATGATATAAATTGATATCAAAATCATGAATGTATTTTGATCAAAGATATTCTTATTTTGAGGTAATATATGGTCATGGGTTTATCCTTCCTGGCTAAGAGAGAGTGTTAATGTGTAGTAGCTTCAGTTGACTAAATTCTATGTTATACATTTTGAGAAAGTGTTTTACTCAAATCATGAGAATATGCATGTTGCGAGACTTACAATTGAGTGCCTCAATGTCATTAAATTGACTATCTTTGAGTTGTCTATATAGATGCATATTGGGTATGTGGTAAGTATTCATTTTGTGAGACTAAAAACTAAGAGCTTAGATGTCATCATGTTGATTATCTTTGGGTTTTTTGTATAAATGCATACTAAGTATTTTAATAAATAAGATCTTAGATGGAAATTGTTGACCATCTTTGGGTTATTCAAAATACTGATCATCCTTTAACTTTGATTATCAAAATGTATTTATCCTTCTTGACTAAGAGGGAATGTTAAAGTTTTAGTCAATTCAAATGTATTTATCTTTTATATTTGTGTGAAGGAATATGTCTATTATTTCCCTATGCTCAATATAAATGTGAGAGGATATTGCATTTGAAAAATACATACCAAATACAATGGCAATGCTTATTATATTTGCAACGATCTAAGAAAAATAACAGTTAATATCTTGGTTCTGAATGTTATGAGCTTGCACCCCAAACTCCTCCCAATATTCATTTGATATTATCTCTATTTTTGCCTTTTATTTTAATTCTCCTTTTTTATTTGTATCTTCTATGATGAATGATATTTTCTTCTTTATAAAGATTTCCACCTCAATCAAAATGACCTCCAAACTATTTTTCTCCATTCCTTCCTAGATTTTATGATTATCTGGTTGGTCATTATTGTCAAAGGGATCCTTTCTATTTTGTGGAGTTTTCTGAAATTTGTATGACTTTTTAACCTCTTTTTCTCTTTTTCTAAATGTGAGTTGTCTTGATTGGACTAGAGCTTCTAGAAAACAGAAACCACTCTCCTTGAAAGTATTTGAATCCTCTATAATCTCAGGTACTAAAATTGACAGTCCTTTTAGAAATTGGTGTATATTTTGACACAATTTTTTTCCTTTTGAGTTTTATTTAAAGAAGAATTTTTCTTGTAGACATCTTTAGTCATTGGCCTCTCATAATTTATGTGTTTATCTCTGATTTCTACCTCCATTTGTATGTTTATGTTTCCTATCTCATTTACAGCTTGAGATTCAAAATGAGTAGCATTCTTCTTTTCCAAAGTTTCTCCTTTGTATTTATTATAATATTTTCTAAGCTCTTATCTTCCTTTGTGAACCTATTTTCCTTGCTTAAGGTACATACTTGAAATGTATCCTTTTCTTGTTGTTCAGAAACTTGCTGACCTTTTCTTTGATTTTGTTTATGAGAGATTTTTTGCTGGTTTTCTTTAATTAAGTAATTTCTTTTGCATTGTAAATTTTTTTGACTTCTTCCTCACTTCTTATACTCTCTGCTAACTATGTTTCTCTTGTGTTTACTTCTAGTCCAGTAGTTACTATTTTTTTTGTGTTGTTGATTTGGCAATGATCCTTATGGGTTTCTTCACATAGAATACTTTGATCACTAATATCAATTTGGATTAGCATTATATCATGGGTCAACCTTTTGTATAGGATCCCAGGTTACCTTTTATATCCTCTATAAACATTTTTTTTCTGAACACATTATTTGCATTGTTGAAATCTTTGCACATTTTCCTCAATAATAGAATTATTCCTCAAATGTATTCCTATGTCTTCTTGAAAATCATATCTTCCTACTCGTAGGTTCTTCTTCTCATTATGATCTTGGTTCTAAAATAGATCCTTAGGGTCTATGTTAGTGACTATGATTCCCCCCTCTTCTATTTATTTTCTATTGTCACTACTTGTATTCCTCTTATTACAATTAATTATGTCATTGGTAAGTCCTTCCAATCTTCCCTTATAATTTAATTCTTCTATATTTTTTGAGCTATCTTTCTTTTTAAGGTTTTTACTTCTTGATATCATTGGAAATATTTCTTTTAATAATGAATTCATTTCAATATGTTTAAAATTGATGGTTCAGTTTCATGATTTATTTTAGGTGTCCTTCAAATCTTGTGCATTTTTATTCAGAAATTGATCTATTTGGTTATTAATTTAATTGACTTAAATTCATGAACTTCTATATCTATAAGTTTATAAGAAATTTAATATCATTAATGTTTGAGAAATTTGCTTCTATACCAATGAGTTCTCTTATAAATGAACTGATACATTTTAGAATTTCAATATAATTTATCTCCATAGTAAGGATTAAATTGAAACCCATGTATAGGAGCATTTTGCTTCCTAGCCAAAGATTCACTAAAGTTTCCCATTTGACAAATTTTATAGAATAGCCTCTATATAAACAATAAGGAACTAAAAGAAAATAATCTCTAATGTAACTATTTAGACAAGAATATAAATTGAGCAATTAAAGATATAGTTACCTAGTCACCACAAAAATCCTCTAGCCATCTAATCAGATTGGGAATGTTTTATTCAGGACCACACTAGTAGACATAGAGACCTTGATCTTGACATTCCATCCTATGTTTTTCACTATATAGATCATTGATGATGCATGTGTTTTCAAAATTGATGTCTAAATGTGTTGAAGGAAAAAAAAATCTATTGGAAAAATTTTGAGCAACAATTCTACCTGATTGGAATGATGAAGCAAAGAAAGTACACTTATACGGAGGAACATAAGCATTAACAAGGGCAGATCTATTCAAAGGAAAAGGTTTATTGAATAGGGTCTATTGAGAAAGAGAGAAAGAAGAATTTCCTACTAAAAGGGGAAGACCTCCTGTGGGGATCTAATTAGATCTAGAAATATTAGCAGGTCTAGAAAAGCTAGGATTAGCAGATATAGGTTTGATTATGTTTTGGATTTACTATTTTCCTATTGGCCACTATGGTTCATTCACTCCTTTCTTGATCTATTTTTTTGAGCTAGAATTTTAGGTTATTCCAGAGAGAGGAAGCCTTTGATGTCTATAGATTGGATTGTATCTTGCTTCCCCTATGTATTTTTTGATCTTGTGACTGAAGATGTGATGAACCTTCCTAGATCTTCTTTGAATATTTGATCTAGAGTAGAAATTTTGCTGACACTCAATCAAGTCTTTAGTCGAGGAATCCACTAAAGAGGCACCCCTGATATTTGCTTGATAATGGGGGTTTTCTGTAGCTTCGACATGGTTTTCCTAGGCAATATAAATTTATTAAAAATAGGGAATAAGTATAGTTAAGCATAGTTGATTTTATTGAAGTAAGATTTTGTACTTTTTGTTAAACTTGCAAAGTTCCCATTTTCCACAAAACTCATCATCACTAATGTAAAAAATTACAATTAACTTTAAATTTAAGTAAAATAAAAAATTTAAAAATATTTCAAATAGACTAAAATATTAATTATTTAGTTTTTAATTTTCCATATATAAATAAAATGATCATCTAAATAAATCTCCTCATAAATTTTTTACAATGAAAATAACATTAAAAATAATTTAAAAATTAAAAATAATTATAAAAATTAGAAAATTAAAGTAATTTAAAAAGCTAAAACCCAAACTTATTTCAAACTAAAATAATTTAAAAATTAAATTAATTTAATTTAAACGAATAAAATCAGATTTATTTTTTTCCAAATGAAAATACTGATTAACTTGTTATTTATAAAATCATATATTAATTATTTTTACAACAAAATAAAAAAATAAGAAAAAAAAGGTGGAAAAATGCTTAATTTTAAAAAAAAATTGAAAAAAATGTAGACTATAATGGAGAAAGCCTAATACTCTAAAATATTATATTTTTATGTAAAACTAATAAATATCCTTGTGATAGTTTAAAAGGGAAAAGATGATAAATGCTTTTAAATTTATTTATTTATTATTATTATTAGTCCCTACCTTGCATAAGGCAGGGTACTAATAATGTATTTGGTGGTGGTCACAATTAATTTTTTTTACAACTATAATTAATGAATCTATAAAGTTTAGAAAATAGTTTTTTTTTTTATTAATTTTAAGTCAATAATCCCTATTTTCTGATTGGCTGAAAGTAATAATACTAGAGGTAAAACTTATTTTCTCTCAAAAAAAAATTGACAAAAATGGTTTCTAGAAGATTCTTCATTCTTCCAATTCAACTTTCACGCAGACCCCACAAGATTCCTCTCACGGAATGAGCACCGCAGATAGGCTGGGAGGGCAAGGTCTGATTCCTCTGAATAATAAACAGTTTTCTGCCAAATTTTAGTTCTTTCTCGGATTGATCCTACACCTCCGCTTCCAAGGCAACCAGCCAATCTAACAACATTGATTTCCCCAGTTGGGACGCATAAAGTATTCCTCCCACTTAGAAGCCTTCTGAACAATTTGAACTGTAAGTTCAAGGCTGACCTGGCAATGAAATATTCAAGAGAGCATGCGTGAGCCACGATCCACAATATGAGGACCGCATTTAACGATGACAGTGAAAGCAGAACTAGCTGACCGCATGGAGGAGCTTCATCATCAAATGAAATCTAAAGGGATCGTGGTGTGCGGTGCCACTCTGGTTAGTATGTTTAGAATCTTCTTTTTGAGCGACATGTATCAAAAATTAACTTATAAAAATCCTATTACAAACTCCTCATTTAGTTCATCTTAAATCTGAAGTGATCTTCATATAATTATTTTCTGTTATTTTCCTTCTACACTCATAAATATGTTCGGAATTATCTTTAGTACTGTCAAGCCCTTTTTTGTTCTGAGAACAGTAGTTTGTCAAAAAAATTGTTTGAAACCTTATTCTTTGTTGGAATATATTTTTGAAAGCAAATATTTTAAACACGTATTTTGGCTTCAAGTCTGTCAACCTTTTTATCAAATGATAGGCAGCAACTCCAATGGTTTTCCTTTCAATACTTTGTGAGATACCAAACACAATGCATGGTCACGAATATCCTCCACAGAGACCCATGATACTGCAGCTCTCGTTGCTAGAATATAGGCCAACACTTATCCAGAAATATTATTGAGCCTTTTTGAGTCCGGAATGGCAGAATAAGAAATGTCTGGTTCACACTGCCTGACCACGTCAATTCCAGTCTTAGCTGAAACATTATTATTTGTGACAAATATTTATTCCCAATGCCCAAACTATATTCTTCCAGTCATATAATATTCCACAGGAAATTTGATTGAACAGTACGGCCTGTGCTCATATATTTGAACGAATACTATAGTCAAAACTATATTTCTACATCCACATTATAATTAATAAAATTGATGCTACTACTACATTTTTTTCTTCCAAAACCTCTAGTTATCGGGAATGAAACAGGCCCACAAAAGTCTTACACCTTCTTAATATTATTTGCTAATAGAAATCACGGAGATGGATTTTGGTGTTTGCATGAAACACCATCTATGCGCATACAAATTCCCATCATTAAATACAACGCAATTAAAGCTAGTGGCTTTCCCAATTGTGACATTCACAACTCTTGATGTTAGCACCAATCTTGTGCTTTACGACAAGAGCAATAATATTCTATTGCCCAAATTATAGTCATTCACAACAATGACACATTAAAATTATCTTTACTCCGTTAGTCCTTTGGTTTCAAATATTAATATCATCTCTTGTGATGTTCTCGAACTTTCCACAATAATATATACATTTTCCTAAAATGTTGATTAACAATGTTAAAAAATTTCATAACATGAAAATACTAAAACTTAGGCCATATCGTTAGCCAAATTAATATTCTCGCTTGACTATTTTGAAATATGTAATTCTATTCTGTGGACCTCTTCGCACATATTCACGAAATCACGACAATATCAAACTTAGATAATGTGTGTGATATCACAATATTTCCTATCACTGCATAGAGGGAGAGCCTTGGCATCAAATGAATACCAAATTTCAATCAAAGTCTCTCTTCAATTATCAAATGTGCAACTAAGGTGAGATCATTCTAGTCCATATATCCAATACTCAATTTTATCCTAAATCTTTTTCCGATCATGCAAACATTTAACTAAGGTGAGAGTAGTCTAGTTCATGTACCTGATTCTAAATTTCATCCAAAATCTTTTCCCAATTACAGAAATTCGTAACTAAGATGAAATTAGGTATCCTATACCCAATTCATCCAAAGTCCTTTCCATTTTACCACAATTTGCAAATAAGCTGATGTTAATGGCGCTGGCTAATCTCTAGATAAACTGCATTAAGTTAAAAAAAAAAAAAAAAAAGTCAAACATATTTATTTTTTCCAGATTCATGAGAATATAGTGAATTTTCTTTAAAAAATTGTTGTTATCGATCACAAAATATGCAAATCATGAAGATCAAATGTTGAAAATTTAAAAAGAATCGCTGTGTTTAAATTTTTGTTGTTTTGGATCACAAAATATGTACATCATGAAGATCTAATGCTTAAAATTTCAAAAAGAAAATTGTTGCTTTAGATATTTTAAAATTTGGTCAACAATATATTTTGTAGAGTATATTTTGTAGGGAGGGTAACCACATCCAAGATTAATCTACTCCAAATACCCAAAGTCCTATTTTACACAAATACTACCACTACCACCAACTGATAGGACTACTCATTCTATTTGGCAATTATGAATGAATTTAAATTGGGCCAAGTTGATAGGACTTCTCACTCTATTTGGCAATTGTGACTGGCAAAGTGGTACAATGTGTGGGGGAAAGAGTAACCAATCTCAGGGAGGGTGACCATGTGTTGCCTATATTTATAAGCAAAAAGTTTTCGGCTACATTAATGACATAAATTCTATTTGATCATATTTCTTAATGTATCTTGTTTCATAAATGCACATCTGTTGTTTCTAGTGATAAATAGATTTATAAATTAGAGGTAAAAATATATATTTAAAATTGTTAAAATTATTAAGTTTACTCATAAAGTCTAGATATCTAGATGTTGCTAAGTTCAAATTTTCTTTTAAAAATATAAAATCTATTCAAAGTGCTTCAATTTCAATAATTTATATTAGAATAAGATTATAGACTTGATTTTTAAGATCATTTAAAATAAGTTGTTCAAGTTTTAGTATTAATAAATATAAAAGTAATAATTTTTTGTAAAAATAATATTATTAAAGTTATTTTTATATGATATAAACTTCAACAATAGATTGCATAGCTTTATGTTTCCTTTATTCTTTTAATTGAAATTAACTTTTGTGTCAAACAATTGTAGTTCAATTAGTTAGACATAATTGTTAAGGATGATGACATGAGATATAGAAAGTCATCCACCAAGGTTTAAAACTCCTAGAGGCTTATTTGGGTTAGGTCCAACATTTGGGTGACTTTGATAGACAATATCCCCATGCACACAGTTGCTTAGTTGCACAAACTAGTTGACATATATGCTCCCTCGTATTGTTTTAATCTTGTTGTATGAAGGCAAAGATGTCGATGTCTATCTATGTTGATATGTTTTAATAGTTTTGCATGATGATGTTGATCCAAATACTATATTTGAAGCTATGTCTACTATGTTCACTCACACTAACAATTATATATGATAGCATCATTAGATGAAATAAAATTTTATTTCTTCAAACTTTATTTTAATTCTCCTTTTTTATTTGCATTGTCTTTGATGAATGATATTTTCTCCTTTATAAAGATTTCCACCTCAATCAAAATGACCTCTGAACAATTTTTCTCCATTCCTTCCTAGATTTTATGATTATCTTGTCGGTCATTATTGTAAAATGGATCTTTTATATTTTTGTGGAGTTTTCCAAAATTTGTATGACTTTTTAACCTCTTGTTCTCTTTTTCTAAACGTGAATCATCTCAATTGGACTAGAGCTTCTAGAAAAGATAAACCACTCTCCTTCATAGTATTTGAATTCCCTATAATCTTAGGTACTACAACTAAATTAGTCCTTTTAGAAATTGGTATAGATTTTGACATGATTTTTTTCCTTTTGATTTGTATTAAAGAAGAATTTTGTTTGTAGACATCTTTAGTCATAGCCCTCTCATAATTTGTGGATTTATCTTTCATTTCTGCCTCCATTTGTATGTTTATGTTTCCTATCTCATTTACAACTTGAGATTCAAAATGAGTAGCATTCTTCTTTTCCAAAGTTTTCTCCTTTGTATTTATTATAATATTTTCTAAGCTCTTATCTTCTTTTGTGAACCTATTTTTCTTGCTTAAGGTGCATACTTCAAATGTATCCTTTTCTTGTTTTTGAGAAACTTCTTGATGTTTTCTTTGATTTTGTTTATGAGAGATTTTTTGGTGGTTTTCTTCAATTAAGTAAGTTCTTTTGCATTTTAAAATTTGTTGACCTCTTCGATACTTCTTAGACTCTATGCTAACCATGTTTCTCTTGTGTTTACTTCTAGTTTTCTAGTTACTATATTTTTTGTGTTGTTGATTTGGAAATTATCCTTATGGGTTTCTTCACATAGAATGATTTGATCACTAATATCATTTTGGATTAGCATTATATCTTGGGTCAACATTTTGTACATGATCACTAGTTACTTTTTATATCCTCTATAAACAATTTTTCCTAAGCACATTATTTACATTGTTGAAATCATTGCACATTTTCTTCAATAATAAAATTATTCCTCAAATTTATTCCTATATCTTCTTGAAAATCATTTCTTCCTACTCATAGTTTTTTTTTCTCATTATGATCTTGGTTCTAAAATAGATACTTAGGGTTTATGTAAGTGGCTATGATTTCCCCCTCTTCTATTTCTTTTCTATTGTCACTACTTGTATTCCTCTTATTACAAACAATTGTGTTATTGATAAATCCTTCCAATCTTCCATTATAATTTAATTGTTCTATATTTTTTGAACTATCTTTCTTTTTTAGGTTTTTAGTTTTTGATATCATTGGAAATATTTCTTTTAATAATGAATTTGTTTCAATATGTTTAAAATTGATGGTTTAGTTTGATGATTTATTTTAAGTTTCCTTCAAATCTTGTGAGTTTTAATTCATAAATTGATCTATTAGTTATTAATTTAATTGACTTGAATTCATGAACTTCTATCTCTAAGTTTATAAGAAATTTAATATCATTAGTATTTGAGAAATTTGCTTCTATACCAATGAGTTCTCTTATAGATGAACCAATACATTTTATAATTTCAATATAGTTTATCTTTTTAAGTAAGGATTAAATTGAAACCCATATAGGAGCATTTTGCTTCCTAGCCAAAGATTCACTAAAGTTTCCCATTTAACAAATTTTATGGAATAGCCTTTATATAAACAATAAGGAACTAAAAGGAAGTAATCTCTAATGTAACTATTTAGAGAAAATATAAGTTAAGCAATTTGAGACATAAGATATACTTACCTAGTCACTGCAAATATCTTCCAACCATCTAATCAGATTGGGAATTTTTGATTCAAGACCACACTAGTAGGGATAGACACCCTAATCTTGACATTCCATCTGACATTTTTCACTATGTATGTAATTGATGATGTGTGTGCTTTCAAAATTGAGGTCTAAAGTTTTGAAGGGAAATCAACTCTATTGGAAAAATTCTGAGCAACAATTCTACCTAATTGGAATGACAAAGCAAAGGGAGTACACTAATGAGGAGGAACATAAGCATTAACCTTGATAGATCTATTCAAAGGAAAAGGTTGATTGATTAGGGTCAGTTGAGAAAGAGAGAAAGAAGAATTTATGGCTGGAAGGGGAAGACCAAATGTGGGGATCCAATTAGATCCACAAATATTAGCAGGTCTAGAAAAGCTAGGGTTAGTAGATATAGGTTTGATTATGTTTTTAGATTTACTATTTTCCTATTGATCACTATGGCTCATTTTCTCCTCTCTTGATCTATTTTTTTGTTATTTTTGGTAGCTTGGACAGTTGTTCATCCATATGTAGTTATTTAGCAAATAATTGTTTTACTAACAAATTGGTTAGAGTAAGGATGAATGTTTGTTAATTAATTGACCACTTTTGGAAGCAACTAGAAACTGACTTGGTTAGTGTTGTTAAGTTGTTTTAATCTTGACCATCAATAGAGAATCAATCTTGGTCATTGGTTTTCCAACGGGAGTAGTATAAAAGGGGGTCAGGGTGCATTTGGAGAACAAGAAGCTTGTAGAAGCATTTGCAGTGTTAGCAAATGAGTTTGCAATGATAGAAAATAATCTTGCAATGTTAGCAAGGGCACAGTGATAGTGTTGGGTATAATAATGAAGGAATATCAGTAGGAGAAATTAGGAGTTTGTCTAAGTTGTTCCAGTGAGAGGCAAGAAATTTTGTATCTCTTGATTTGTTGAAGTTAATATAATTCCTCATCTATAGAATTGATTTTCCCTTAGGGGTTTTTCTAGGGACGTTTTGTCCAAAAACACTTTGTTCTTTGTGTTGTGAATTTCTTTCCATATTTTATAAGTGAAGTTGCAGTTGTGTTATTTTTCAATATTAGCTAGGAATTTATTTTTGATAGTTTAATAATCATTTACGATAGGAGATTAATAATCAGTGACTGCAATAGGAATTTTCACATGGTATCAGTGAGGTGTTGAGGGTAGAAGATTTTTTTCATGGGAAAGAAATTGAGGGTTTATAACACCTAGATTGATCTCTTTATTGCTTTAAATCTTTGAGATGGCTTCAGTTGGTTTGAGAGATTAGGACAAATTAGATCATGCCTCAAATTGGTGTCTAGAAGGCCCAACTTTATTTATTGTTTGAAGAGAATGGTATCAAAGATTATGCTACCACTGGTCTAGTTGTACCTACAAATGCTACACAACTTTAAACATACAAGAAGGAAGATGCCAAGGCGAGGAGGATAATCTTTAATGGTGTCAAGGATCATATTGTTCCACATATCTTAGACCTAGATACAGTGAAGAAGATGTGGGACACCATTATGAATCTATACCAGAATGCTACCACCAATAGGAAGATGATTCTCAGAGGGAAGTTGAAGAATACCCAGATGAACTAGCGAGAAGACATGACAAGTTACCTCACTAGGCTTAGACTTGTCAAGGACAAGTTAACAGTTGTTGGAGATAGCCCTAGTGATGACAAGCTAGTGAGAATAGCCCTAAATGGCTTCAGTTGGTTTGAGAGATTAAGAAAAATTGGATGGTGCCTCAAATTTTGGTGTCTAGAAGGCCCAACTTTCTTTATTGTTGGAAGAGAATGGTATCAAAGATTATGCTACCAATGGTATAGTTGTACCTACAAATGATACACAACTTTCAACATACAAGAAGGAAGATGCCAAGGCGAGGAGGATAATCCTTAATGGTGTCAAGGATCATATTGTTCCACATATTTTAGAGCTAGATACAGTGGAGAAGATGTGGGACACCATTCTGAATCTATACCAGAATGCTACCACCAATAGGAAGATGATTCTTAGAGGGAAGTTGAAGAATACCCAAATGAACCAGTAAGAAGACATGACAAGTTACCTCACTAGCTTAGACTTGTCAAGGATGAGTTAGTAGCTCTTGGAGATAGCCCTAGTGATGATGAGCTAGTGAGAATAGCCCTAAATGGGTTTACTAAACAATCAAGTGTCTTTGTTCAAGTTGTAAGTGGATGAGATACCTTATCGAGTTGGGATTGACTACGAACTAATTTCACTCAGAAGGAGTTTAGACTAAGTCTTATCAATAGGGCCAACAAGAGTCAGAAAAATGAAGTGGAACAGGAAAAATTTTCCCTAGTAGGGAAAGGGAAAGAAAAGAAGGGGTATAGCAAATGATCAAATTCACAAAGTGAAATAAAGAAGAAGGACCTTTCTAAGGTCAAGTGCTTTGGATGTCATGAGTATGCTCACTATGTCAGTGATTGCCTAGAAAGGAAGAAGGTAAAGAAGTAGGTGGAAGCTTCAGCTGCAGAAGAGTTTGAGATGAAGGACTTAGGACTTATGCACTACTTTCTAGGCATAGAGGTGTGGCAAATAGATGGAGAGATTTTCCTTGGTCAAGGGAAATATTGCATTGAAATCTTGAAGAGATTTGGGATGGAGGATTGCAAAGCCATGTCTACACCCATGATCATGAATTGGAGAAAGGTAGCTACATCTAAGGAAAAGGATGCAGATCCCACTTTAAATAGGTAGTTGATTGGTTTGCTTACATACTTGGTCAATAGTAGGCTAGATATTGCTTTTGCAATGAACTCATTTAGTCAGTTTGTAGTTGAACCAAAGACAGTGCATTGGATAGCAGCTAAGCATGTGCTACATTACTTGCATGGTATAGTTGAGTATGGGATCAAATATGTTCGAGGTGAAGGTATTAGGTTGATGGGCTATACTGATGCAAATTGGGTAGGAAGTACAATGGACAAAGGAGAACTTTAGGGTGTTGTTTTAGTTTGGGATCAGGAGTTGTATCTTGGTTTAGTAGGAAGCAGAAGTTTGTGGCTCTAAGTTCAATAGAAGCAGAATACATAGCAACTAGCATGGTGACATGTGAAGCTATATGGCTTTAGAAGTTGTTAGTAGCCTTGTTTGGTCATAAGGTTGAGACTTTTGTGATACATTGCAATACTTAGAGTTACATCAAGTTTTCTAAGAATCAAGTATTTCATGATAGGTCTAAACATATAGACATCAGATATCACTTCATCAGAGTGAGTACAACAGGGGGGTTGTTCAGCTATAATACATACCTACAAAGGAGCGAGTAGCAAACATTCTGACTAAGACATTGGGGAAGGCAAAGTTCATCTTCTTTAGAGATAGGTGTCATACAAAATAGCTTCCTCACTAAGAGGGAGTGTTAGTTTTGGTAGCTTGGACAATTGTTCATCCATATGTAGTTAATTAGAAAATAATTGTTTTACTAAAAAATTGGTTAGAGTTAGGAAAAATATTTGTTAATTAATTGACCACTTTTAGAAGCAACTAGAAGTGGACTTGGTTAGGGTTGTTAAGTTGTTTTAATCTTGATCGTCGATTGAGAATCAATCTAGGTCATTGGTTTTTCAACAAAAGTAGTATAAAAGTGAGTTAGGGGGCATTTGGAGAACAAGAAGTGTGTATAAGCATTTGTAGTTTTAGCAAATGAGTTTGCAGTGATAGCAAATAGTCTTGAAATGTTAGCAAGCATAATAGCGTTAGGGATAACATCAGAGGAATATTAGTAGGAGAAATTAGGAGGTTGTCTGAGTTCTGCCAGTGAAAGGCAAGGAATTTTGTATCTCTTGATTTGCTAAAGTTAACATAATTCCTTATTTGTAGAATTGGTTTTCCCTTAGGGGTTTTCCCAAGGATGATTTGTCCAAAAAAATTGTGTTCTCCATGTTGTGATTTTTTTTCCATATTTTATAAGTGAATTTGTAGTTGTATTATTTTTTTTATTAGCTAGGAATTTATTTTTGGTAGTTTAATAATCGTTTACGATACCAGATTAATAATTAGTGACTGCAGTAGGAATTTTCACTTTTTTGAGCTAAAATTTTAGGTTATTCCTAACAGAGGGAGCCTTTGATGTTTGTAGATTGGATTCCATCTTGCTTCTCCTAGGTATCTTTTGATCTTGTGATTGAAGATGTGATGAACCTTCCTAGATCTTCTTTGAATACTTGGTTTGGAGTTGAAATTTTGTTGACACTCAATCAAGTCTTTAGTCGAGGAATCCACTAAAGAGGCAACCTCAATATTTTCTTAATTTTAAAATATTTAAAATAGACTAAAAATATTAATTATTTTTATTTTAGTTTTCCATATATAAATAAAATGATCATCTAAATAAATCTCCTCATTAAAATTTTACAATGAAAATAACATTAAAAATATTTAAAAATTAAAAGATTAAAAATAATTATAAAAATTTAAAAACTAAAATAATTTAAAAAAATAAAAACCCAAACTAATTTCAAATTAAAATAATTAAAAATTAAGTTAAATTAATTTAAAAGAACAAAATCGGATTTAATTTTTCTCAAATGAAAATATAGATTAACTTGCTGTTTATAAAATCACATATTAATTATTTTTACAACAAAATTTTTTTTACAAAGGGGAAAAAAATGTTGAAAAAAAAGCCTAACTCTAAAAAAATTTGGAAAAAAATTGTAGACAATAATGAAGAGAGACTAATACTCTAAAATAATATATTTTTATGTAAAACGTAATAAATATCCTTGTGATAGCTTAAAAGCGAAAAGATGATAAATGCATTTAAATTTATTTATTTATTATTATTATTTTTAAATAAATTAAATTTGCAGTTATAAAGCTAAAAAGACGACGGATAATTGTTTCGACTTTCGAATCGGGAAAAGCAAGCATATCCTCTCTCAGCAACTCGCTAGAGGATAATTATGCCGGCTGAAAACAGAAACAGATGTCCGATGTTTCAGCGGAAAACAAGGCTATCGTGTTGCGTTTCAGATCACATAGACGTCAATCGCAATTATGATTGGCAGCAGACCTTCACACCAATGTCTATATAACAATGGCTTTCCTTCCTCGAAATTCAAAATTGTTTCGTTTGTGAAAAACAAATTCCAAGCTTACATTTTTACAAAAAGATTAATAAAAAAAAAAATGGCAAATGTGACTGCAGGAAAGGTTATTACCTGCAAAGGTGAGTTGAAAGTTCAGGAATCCATCATTTTAATGCTATTTGGTTATATATTTGAAGAAAAATCAAAATTTGCAATATGTTTTTGTTTCCAGCTGCCGTGGCATGGGCGGCAGGGGAGCCCCTGAAGATTGAACAAGTTGATGTGGCACCTCCGCAGGCGATGGAAGTGAGGATCAAAATCCATTACACTTCCCTTTGTGGCTCGGATGTTACTTTCTGGCAAGCAAAGGTTTAATTAGTACTGTCAATACCAATATGCTGTTGCTTTGGCCTTGCAGATCATTCATTCATTCTATACCAACGAGCTGAATCTTTTTCAGTCTGATTCTAACTGCTACTTTTATTCTATTGTAGGGACAAATCTCTGTTTTCCCTCGCATATTTGGACATGAAGCAGCTGGGTAGGTTCCTTTACATTTGTATCTCATATCTCTAGTTTGGCAACGGCAACGGCTAAACAGCAAACTAAAATATGTATCTTATCAAGGGGACACTTAGTTCTTTTATCAATCGCCCTTATATGCTCTATGCTTAATGTTTTAGTTTGATGTTTAGCTAATACCTCTCTCTAGTCTGATAACGTCTAAAACAGCACAGTAAAAAACATGTATCTTATCAAGGGGGCCGCTCGGCTTTTTTTATCAATTGTCTTTCTACGCTTTGCATTTTAGTTCGATATTCAACTAATCTCTCTAATGTAACATGTCTGACATAATCCATGTATCTAATATATTCAATTTTATCTAGAATTTACCACTAATTGTATACAAATATTTTAATTATTTTGAGTCATTTGGACTTATTTGGAAGGACTAATTAGTCATGTTGGTTGTTCACTTTGGTAGACTTCAGTATTTGTGAATGGCTAGTAGTAGAAAGTGTAGGGTTAGTCTAAGTGTACAATATCTAATTTTATCCAAAGTCTTTTTTAAAATGTGCAATTGAGGTGAGGTTAGTTTATCTTGAAAATTCAATGCCTATTATCCGATTTCATTCGAAGGCTTCTATCACTTATCTAAATGTGCAACTTGGTCTAACTAGGTACCCAATATCATATTTTAAATATAAAGCATTTTTTCAATGATCCAAATGTACAACTATGGCGAAATTTGTCAAGCCCATCTAACTAATACCCAATTTCATCCAAAGTCTTTCTCAAATTACCCAAATATGCAATTGAAGTGACAGTAGCCTAGCCAAGTACAAAAAACCCTATCCATCCAAAGTCCTTTTATAGTTACCTAGATGTACACCTAAGGTAATGTTTCTCTAGCCAAGTACCCAATCCCCAATTTTATCTAGAGTCTTTCTCCAAATTCTCAAATGTGCAATTGAGATGAGTTTAGTCTACCCCATGTACCTAGTTGTTGATTTCATCCAAAGTCCTCCAATTTCTCAAATGTGCATTGTAGGTGAGATTAGTCTAAGTATGCAACACCCAACTTCATGCAAAGTCTTTCTCCAATTAGCCTATTGTACAATTGGGGTGAGATTAGTCTAATCCATACCTAGAACCATTTTCATCAAGTCTTCCTCCAATTATTCAAATATGCAAGTGATGTGAAGTTAGTCTAACCCAAGTATCCAATACCCAACTAATCCAAAGTCTTTCTTCATTTTACTTAGATATGCAACTCAAGTAACATTAGACTAGTCTACGCATCCAATTTCCAATTCATCCAAAACCTTTTCTCAAATATACCCAAATGTGTAACTAAAGTATGGTTAGTTTAACCAAAGTACTTAATACCAAATTTCAATCGAAGTCTCTCTTCAATTATCAAATGTGCAACTAAGGTGAGATCAATCTAGTCCATATACCCAATACTCAGTTTTATCTTAAATCTTTCTCCTATCATGCAAACATTGTAATTGGGGTGAGAGTAGTCTAGTTTATGTGCTCAATTCTCAATTTCATCCAAAATCTTTCTCCAATTACCCAAATTCATGACTACCCAATTGATGCAAAGTCCTTTTCCACGTTACCAAAATTTGCAACTATGGTGAGGTTAATCTACCCCAAATACCCAAAATCCAATTTCATACAAATACTACCACCAATTGATAAGACTGCTCATTCTATTTGGCAATTGTGAATGAATTTAAATTGGACCTAGTTGATAGGACATCTCACTCTATTCGTAATTGTGAATGGTAGAGTGGTAGAAAGTGTGGGGGAAGGAGTAACCAATCTCAAGGAGGGCGACCATGTGCTGCCTGTATTTACAAGGGAGTGTGGAGATTGCAAGCACTACAAATCAGAAGAAAGCAATCTATGTGACTTGCTAAGGGTTGATCCGAACAAAGGAGTTATGATTAATAATGGAAAAATGAGGTTCTCAATTAGAGGACAACCCATCTATCACTTTGTGGGGATATCCACATTCAGTGAATACACCGTTATACACTGCGAAATCCTGCAACTCCTCTGGACAAAGCCTGCATTCTAAGCTGTGGTGTCTCCACAGGTACATTAACATTAATAGCTAATTAATATCTCAAATTGTTATTCAATGTGTATTATATATGTAATTAAACTTTTTTTTTCCTGAAATCAAGGATGGGTGCTATATTAAATGTGGCCAAACCAAAGAAGGGATCCACTATAGCAATATTTGGTCTTGGAGCAGTTGGGCTTGCAATAAGCATAACATACATTTTTTGCACACAATAATTATTCTTTGCTATGCTATGGGAGTACAAGTCTAATTTAAAATGTCAAGAGATGTTTAACCATCGATATTTTAAGTTCCTTTTATTTTCAGTTATTGTCAATTGTAGGTGCAGTCTATAAGATTTCTACAATGTATATTTTCTTTTCTTTTTGGAATCTAGTTGAATGAGGAAAAAGATTATTGCCAAGGTTTTCAATCATATTATATGATCTATCATCAGAATGAATCAACATTTTAGATTATACTACATAATTCATCATCACAAAATAAGAGAATAAAAGAATATGGACTATCTGATATGATTCTAAACGTCTATGATAAAAAAAAATTTACACACTCAATATCAAAATAAATATAAAATCATAAGTGCTTCAAATTTCTTAATGTAGTGTTGTTTATATCCTCTTAAGGCCGCTGAAGGAGCAAGAATTGCTGGGGCTTCCCGAATTATAGGCATTGATATAAATCCTCAAAGATTTGAGAAAGGTTTCTAAATGACACTTTTACACATTTTATATTTATCCATGTTCCAATTTCTCTTTCAACCATTGTTTTTCTCATTGTTTGCTTTGATTTCGTTTCAGCAAAGCAATTTGGAGTAACAGAATGTATAAACCCAAAAGAGCACCAGAAACCTATTCAGCAGGTTTGTTAACCACAATTTTGATCACATATTTTCAGTGAATACAAAGCTATAGTTTTTCAAGGAATGTATGGATTTCACCCTTGTTTAATATCAAAACATAAAAACATAAATGAATTTCTTTTGATCTCACAGGTCATTGCTAAAAGAACTAACGGTGGTGTAGACTATAGTATTGAATGCACTGGGAGTCAATCGATTCAAGCATTTGATTCTTGTCATGACGTATATCCTCTTCTCCTGCTTCATATAAAAGATTTTCCCATTAGAGTTAAAAAGATGTTTATGTTACACAAGCTAACGTAAACTTTGTGTGAATTTGAAGGGGTGGGGTGTGACAGTTTTAGTGGGAATGCCTAATTTCGATTCAATCTTCTCCACAAGTCCTCTGAATTTTCTGAACGAGAAAACATTAAAGGGAACATTTTTTGGGAACTATAAGCCCAGATCGGATCTGCCAGGTCTTGTGGAAAAATACATGAACAAGGTGAGATTTGTAGTTTCCGAATTTGTGTTCCTGCTCTAGTTTAAATAAATATTTCTGAAAAAAATGTTGCTTTTAATTTCAAAGATTTCTCTAAAGAATGTTGCTTTGAAAATGTGAGGTGCTTGTTTGTTTGTTTTTGGGGTAGGAGCTTGAACTGGAAAAATTTATCACACATGAAATAGATTTTGCAGATATCAACAAGGCATTTGAGTTGATGTTGCAGGGAGAAAGCCTGAGATGTATTATCAACGTGAATGCCTAGAGAGGGGAGAATACACTAAAGGTTTCGATTTCACCAGATCGTTGGACTGCCAAAATATAGTGTTTTGTGTTTTTATGGTTTATATATATAGAACTTAGTAGGAGTTAAAAAACATTGTTAGTGTCATTAAGTCTTAGTATTTACTTGTCTTAAATGAGGAATAGTGCTCGTAAAACATTCATCTGATTTAAAGCCTAGCATCTTATAAGTTTTAATATATTGCTGACCATAAATAACGTAAAAAAGAAGAAGTGTTCTTTAAATCTTTGAATAACTAGGCTTTGGGTTTCAGAGTAAACATTAGGTATTTTAATGATTTTGTTATTTCTTTTAGCTTTAAATTTTAAAATTATATATATAGAGTTTTAGTGATTATAATTATTTATTTGGTATTTTTTTAATTTGAGTAATTAAGTCATAGGCTTATTGTGGGAGCTTTGCTCCCAAAATTTAGTTTATTGTCGGAAAATTTGTAAGATCATGTCGATTTTTTAATTTTCCGATGTGACTTAAAACTCATTTAAAAAAGTTTCTAAAAATAATTTATTCTTTTCACATACTTTCCTTTTAAATATTGTAATTACTAACATTTAGAAAACTTTCCAAAATTTTAAATATATATTTTTGTAGATTTTTTTGAAAACATTCTAATATAGAAACTCTATTGAAATAGAATTTTTGTGGAGACATAAGCATAAATATATATGAGATCAAAAACATGTAACTAATTTTTTTTAATGTTATTAATATTATATTTTGAGTAATTTTAAATATAATTTTTTTCACATTAAAATTAGATTTAACAATAAATATGAAAGAGTTATTTACATGTGATATGGAATAAATCATATAATTTAAATTTAAATGTGAATATTAATTTTTTTTATTTTTTTAGTTGGCAGCTGGCTACTGTTGTTAAGCAGATTCTTTTCTTCTCTTCCTCTTTTCAGTTCATTAGGTTCACGTATATTCCTCGTGAATGGAATAGAACTGCTGATTGTTTAGCCAAATGGGTATCTAGTCGTGATCTGGGTTGGAATATTAGGGATAGGAGGCAACTGTCCTTTGAGATGGTGCAAGAATTTGATGATCTTGTTGCTCAGGATCGAGCTCCTTGTTGTATTCCTTTCTGTCTTAATAAATTTTTACCCCTCTTTTTGCAAAAAAAAAATAATAAATAAATTTTATGATAATCATTTTTTTTAGATTTCTTCTATAAACAATAGTTTTTATTAGTTTCTTTCAAATACATATACTCTTTATATAAACTTTCTATTTTTATGTTAAGCTTTTATATAGACTTTCTATAAACTCTTATGTTTTCTAATTTTGTTCGAACTTGCTAAATGTCTGATGTCTTGTGTCAATTTCTATAAATGCTTATCCATACTTTATTTTTCAATGTATCAACTTTAATCCACATGCTGAAGAGAAATACATGGTAAGAGCTTCCAAAAATTATTTTTTCATTTGCAATGATAACTTTATTTGTATTGTATTTGATCCTTTTTAAGTCTTCCTTAATATTATCTTATATGCTTGAAACTTTTTTTGTGTTGTACATACACAAAAAAATATGCAAGAAGAGAAATCGCCTTTCTCACCCAACCAAATCACAAAATTCGGTATCCACCTACCTTGGATGGAAGTGGAACTACCTAAAAGTGTTAGTCCTATAAATGATTATTGGTGTAGGTACGAGTGGCAACAAAAAACTTCCACTCATATGCATGGTTTTCTATGGCTTCCAAATGAACCAATGGACATGATCAATGTGAACAACCAATGCAAATTATATCAGGCAAAGAAAGTCATATTTCCATGATCAAGGTTACACTCCCATTATTGGGTTGACCTTTTATTTGTTGATCTTATGTGCTAACTCGAAATTTTTTGGAGCACTCAATTGTAACATTTCAGAGATTCAAAGATCTAGATTACAAAAATTTCAATTGAAATTGTAAGCTTATTTTCCATGAAGCTTATACCATATTTCTTGTAGGATTGTAGTAAATATAAAGATTTTGATTTCAACTATTTTGTAACACTTTTTAAAGATTTAAATGGAAGATTATTAAGTTACTTTCACTTCAATACATGCTTTCTTTTCATGTTCCATTTATCACATGAATGATCTACATTACAAAAATTTCAATTGAAATTGTAAGCTTATTTTCCATGAAGCTAATACCATATTTTTTGTAGGATTGTAGTAAATATAAAGATTTTGATTTCAAATTTTTTGTAACACTTTTTAAAGATTTAAATGGAAGATTATTAAATTACTTTCACTTTAATACTTGTTTTTTTTTCATGTTCCATTTATCACATGAATGATCTAAATTACGAAAAAATTCAATTGAAATTGTAAGCTTATTTTCCATGAAGCTTATACCATATTTTTTGTAGGATTGTAGTAAATATAAAGATTTTGTTTTCAACTATTTTGTAACAATTTTTAAAGATTTAAATGGAAGATTATTAAGTTACTTTCACTTCGATACATGGTTTTTTTTCATGTTCCATTTATCACATGAACAAATGTCATTTTTTGTTGGTAACTTTACAATAAATACATGGGGTTTGATTTGGACTATTTCTTAACTCTTTTTAAAGTTTAAATAGAACATTTATCTTAAATTTTTGTTTGTATTTCCTATCGGCTCATCGTTGCATGCACAAAAGCATGCAACTGCTAGTAATAGAACATCTTATTATTAAATAACATGTACTATAAATTAAAAAGTGTGACATAGTGACTTGTGTACTGTAGATTATAATAGTTTTAATAAAATAGAATAATAAATTAAAAATTTGATAATATTAAATATAATTTTATTAATCATTGATATATATTTTTGATGATATAAAAAAATATAAATTTCAATTTAGAGATTAAAAAATTGTCATTCTATTGAAAAAATAATTTCTAATTTATTACATAAATATAATGATACTCTTATAGCTTATAGCTTAATTGTATTTTAGTATGTTTTTATATTGATACATTAATATTTTATTTTACTATAGACAACTAAACATTTATAAGAGAAATAGTGTTAAAATGTAGAGATTTTGGCCATTGATAATCTTATGTACTAGACTTTCTAATCATAAAGTATTTTAAGAAAGATATAATATTTATATTATATTTTTACCATTTCATGTATTATAATACCTTTTTTCACAATACTATATGATGAAACATTATATTTTAATATATACATTAGTTACTAGGAGTCGCATGCTTTTGTACATGCAACAAGCACCAATAGGAGATGAGATATAAGAGAAAAATGTAGAATGAACATTAAATAATGTAAATATAAGGTTTTTTTTAAATGAAGATATAAAAAATCAAAAAGTTGAAGATTAAAAAATAGATATAAACTTGACAATATTTAGGAAAATCGATAATTTCAATATTTTACAATTAAATTCAATTTATCAAATAGGAAAAAAATAATCATAAAAAAAAACCATCAAAAATTTTTTGCAAAAAATTAATAAGAGAAATACCAAAAAAAAAGCGACATCTCTAACAAATATTCTATTGATTTAATAGATTATAGAAACTAAAAAAAAAATATTTAAAGAAAAAACTAAAATAATATTAAAAAATGATTTAAAGTAATTTAAAAACTAAAATCTAAATCAATTTAAAAAATCAAAAGTTTGATAAATAGAGATCACAACATAATCTAATGTGGAGATCATATGTAATTATTTTTTAAATAAATAAGAGAAGAAAAAAAGTTAAAGGTAGATATTCAAATTATAATATTATGTGAACAAATTAGATTATTAATAATTTTTAATTTAAATAACATAATATTTACTAAAATATTTTAAATAGAGTAATAAATATTATTTATTTAAATTAAATTATCAAATATGAAAAAAATAATCATTTAAAAAAATCTTACAAAAAAAATATGTCTAATAAATGTTCTATTGACTAAATAAATTATAGAAACAAAAAAATAATATTTAAAAAAAAAATAAAACTAATATTAACGATAAATTAAAATAATTTAAAAACTTAAATCTAAATCAATTTAAAAAATCAAAAGTTAACACAACATGAGCTAATGTGGAGACCACAACGAATAAATAGAAAAATAAAAACAATAGTTAAAAGTGGAGATAACAACTGATAAATATCAAAACAAGAGTTAAAAGTGGAGGGAGATTAAAACTGGCTGGTAAATAATTAAAGAGAAGGATTTTCAATTTTTCGGACAAACTCTTACAAATTTTCTATCAAAAATTTAATTTATGGGAACAAAGTTCCCACAAATAGCCTATCGACTAAAATATTCATCTTTCTTGATATAATAAGCTAGAAGTGATAAAATTAATATTTACAAACCCAAAACTATTTATTTCCATTATTGTTTAAAGTGAATGCTAAATTTTTGGGCAGTGCTTCTAGAAAATCCATTCCTATAAAACCCTAAATATAAGATACTAAAAATCTCATATATAAACATTTCAAAAATCAAAACTTCAAATTGGAAGAAAAAATGATTAGATCCAATTGGTTGAGATATACAAATTAATCACTAGATATTTAGAAGTGATTACAATAGTATGAGCCTAGGACAAAAACAAGAAGAGTTGAATTAGAGATAACAAAGACTGTCCTAAATGGTGGACTTAAATAAAAAGAACACTTATAAAATAACAAAATCATAGACTTAGAACAAATATAAAATCTAAAATATTTTTAAAAAAAGATACTAAAAATATAGAGCCAATCAAGTTCAAGTTCAAGATACTATAAATATAGAGACAAAAACAAGCAGAGTTGAATTAGAGATACCAAAGATTGTCCTAAATGGTGGACTTAAATAAAAATAACACTTATAAAATAACAAAATCATAGACTAAGAACAAATATAAAATCTAAAAATATCATTAATTTTCAAAAGCAAATATCAAAACTACTATTGTAAAAATGTTATATTAATAATCATAATATGAGTGTTAAAAAAATATGAATATTTGTATTAAATGGCAATACAACAAAATGTCACTAATGCTTAAAGAGAAGGAAATCTATAATATTATAATATTATATTAAAATTCATTAACTTGGATGTAATCTAATAAAATAAAAATATATAAAAATCTTAATTTTTCATTGTTGTTTTTAAAGTTGGGAGAACCTCTTTAATTCCCTTCAAACAAAATTTTCCTAAGGCACAATTTCAATCTCAACCCTTATCCAAAAACTTCAATTTTGCATACATATTCACACGCACACTTTTATGTACATATATAATGTACAAATGTATACAAATGTGTGTGTCTATATATATATATATATATATATATATATATATATATATATATATATATATATATATATATATATATATATATATATCTTCTTTTCTTTGTAATGCTTGTGGCCCCTTGTCCAACCACTTACTCTATTATTCTATTTTTCAAGCTTGGTGTGTGAGATTCTCTTTTGCCTTGGTCCCTTTATCTTTTGAGTTAGTCTTCATCTACATCTTACTTTGTTTTGCATCTCTTGCTATTCATCATGATGATCGATCATGTAGTGTGATTCAAAATGTTGATGGTAAAAATCTTAACACAATCAAATCCGGAAACAAATCACTAGAATACAATGGATTGTAAAAATTTGATCTCTTTGCTACTTACTTCTTGATTCAAAAGTTATACCACACTTGAAGACATCTCCATCATTACTTAAATACATGAGAATGACAATTGTTATATTGTATTTTGTGAGTTATTTTCTTAGTTGCGACCTACATATACATACATGAGTTTGACATAGGGAAGTTTACAATGTTAGTCGTAGTTAATATCCATTTAGTACTAGTTTGATAATTTTTAAGGTAAAATTGACACTAAATTTATTTATAAATAAGAAAAAAAAATTTAAAAATGATTAAATTCATATATATTTAAAATTTGTATACTGAACTTCAAAAGATCTAGATTACAAAGAAACAAATATGGATCTAATATTAGAAATTACATTAATATCATATTAAAAAATACCTAAAGGTTAGATCATACAGCTAATTTATTTATTTTTAGATAGTATTATAATTTTACATTTGAATGGAATAAAACACAAATAATTGATTCTAGATATTCAAATTCTTGAAAAAAGCTTTATGAAATTTTGTCTATTGGCCTAACTCAAGATTTTAAACAAATTATGATCATACTAAAGATGCCATATGAGTAGGGTTTGTAGGAAAAATAGAGTGAAATATTAAAATTTTATAATTGAGATAAATGAAATGTCATTTCCTTTCAATTGATGTTATAATCTATTTAGAAAAATGAAAGGTAGATATAAAATTATTAGAGTTTTAGAACTATATTTTTGCAAGGCTTCAAATAAAAATATTACTTGCAAATTAGTGCTTTTTCTTAGATATGAGGCAAGGAATGTCCAAAGGTTGTCTTTTATAATATGAAACATCTTTTCAAATAAACATTGCTAAATATATTGATTATCAATAGATATACTTCCATATTTACAAAATATTAAACTAATACTAACAAATTAAATGAGGTACAATAGTTATATTAAAGAAACTTTTTAAAATTATATTAAATCTATTTTATGTATAATCTAATATGCTAGAGAGGACCATTCAATTTGTATATTTTAATAATATTTGAAATATAAAACATTAGATTTTAATAGTTTTGTGCTTACAATATATTTATTTTGTAGGCTTAATAACCACATGTAAGAACTCAAATATCTAGACCAAACCTTTTCACTATCTTGGTAGGGGAGAGGAGTCAACATGTGAGCGGGGTCCCAAAGTTGATATGTTGGGTGAACATTTTAGACTAGTACATGGATAAAAAAGACTTATAGTGGTGTAATAAAAAATATTCCATCAATATATATTTTGAAAAAAAGAATTTTTTTCAAAAACCACCTCATGTGAGGCCACCTCAACACACCATTAAACATGATCAAATACATTTCCGTACTAGACTAACTAAATGAAATAATGAAAATTAAAAATCTAAGAACCCACATGATAATTTTAGTGGTCCCCTAAAGTTGGGGTGCCCACCTTGGCTCTCCTCCCCTAGAATTTTCCTTTATTGTTAGATGCTTCGAGGAAACTAAACTTGCCTTGACTTTCTTGAAGTGGCCAAAAGATGTAGCAATCTACATTCTTTCCATCTTTTCAAATTTTCTTTCTTTCTTTTCTTTCTCATACAGTATTAGGACTGAAGAAGTTATAGCCATTTTTCCTCCCTCGTCTTTAACAATATAGATCATGAATTAAACTAGTCTTAGGCATTTGACAACTTTATTTTCTGTGTACATCGAGAACTGAATAAGTTCTAGCCATTTTTCTTCTCCTTTTCTGCATTGTACAAACCAGAGCCTTTCCAAGTTCCTTGAGTCATTTTCCCACTGCTATTTTACCTGTATGCACCAAGTCTTGAATAAGTTCCAGGCATTTTCCTCCCCTATTTTTCCCTGTACAAACTAGGGATTGAACAAGTTTTAGAAAAAAATCCTACCCTTTTCCCCCTCTGACACTGGGGACTGAAGAAGTTCTTGGAAAATTCCTTGCACATACCACACTCAAATCCATACACTACTCTCTCCCCCTCTCTCTATTTTTTAAGTGTTGTTAGTGTTTGAACTACAAGTGATGACATCTCCTTCATCATCTCACAAACAAAATCAGTTCAATCAAATTCTTTTGGTGAAATTGAACCTATTGGAAAAAGAGAGAAGGTTTTTGAATCCTCGAGATTATTTGATGTATTCATCAATCACAGAAGCCCTGATGTCAAAGGGACTTTGGAAATTGAGCTTTACAACTCTCTTAGGAAATTGGGAATAGAGGTGTTTCTTGATTCTCAAGAGAAGGAACTTGGAAAGTCATTTACATCTACTATTGAGACTACCATCCATTCTGCTAAGGTACACATTGCCATCTTTTCTCAGGATATGCAGAGTCAACTTGGTGCTTGGTTGAGCTAGTTCTCATGATAGAAAAGTAAGGTCAAAATTATTCCCATGTTTTATGAAGTGAAGCCATGGGAACTTTTCCACATTAAAAAGGGAGTATATGTTGGTGCATTCATTGAATATGAAGAATAGGGAAGGTACCTCCAGAAACTCACCGAGTGGAAGGAATTTTTTGAAACTCTTTCATTTATAGCTAGAGTAGAATTTCACAGGTAACCTTTTTGCATAGTTACACTGCCTTGGGGGACAGGGGGATGACAGAATGGGGGGACAAGTTTGTGAGATGGGGGGACAGAGGGGCCTTAATTTGGGGACAAGCGCAGACAAGAAAGCAGATATAAGAAATAAAGATGTAAAAGAGTAAATACTTGAACATTGCATTGAATTGAAACATCGAACATTAAACATAAATAGTCAAATCTGGAAGTAGTCAACATCAGGATGTCCCTCATCCTTAGTGGAGGTGGCAAAATCTATTGGTTCTACTGGGGATAGGGGGACAAATTCGCCAAGTCCCCGATGCATTGAAGTCTCTAGGACATGGGGCAAAAAGAGGGGGAACGCATCCCTGTGGTATTATGCCTTTCTATGGTTTTGGTACTTGTGCTACTATATATGATTTTTTTCTCCCTCCAAGTTCTGCTTACTATTTTTGTATTGAAATACACTTTCATTTTATAAAGTTTCAGTAACTACAAAACCATAACAACAGTAGTAGAAAAAGAAGAACTACAAAGCAAACAATGTTTGCATGTTGCAAAGTATCCAATAGGGCTTAACACTCTTGTGGAAGATTTTTAAAGATAGTGTCTTGATGAACTTGTACAAGAATTTGAGAACCAATATGGCCTGGCAGAAAAGAAAAATAGGCCTGATGTTGTTGGTATTTGTTGTATGGGTGGAGTTAGGAAGACAACTTTGGCTAAAGAGTTGTTTAATAGAAACTTTCAGAATACTCTAGAGAAAGCTTTCTATTTGATGTGTGAGAAGCATCTACTAGAGGTGGACTACCTTGTCTTCAAAATAAGATTGTTAAAGATATTTTCCACAAAGAAGAAAGTTTTACAAGCATAGAGGAAGGAACAAGCTATCTTAAAGATAATTTGCGAATAATCCCTTTAAACTTCCTAATAGTTGTAGATGAAATTGATCATGTGGAATAGTTAGATGCTCTCTTGGTTATGAATACCTTAAATAAATCAAGTAATAGTTGTATTATTGTAACAACTCGTGATGTTGGAGTGATGATCTCTATAGGGATTACCATTGGTTGTCCTTTAAAAGGAATGGACAAAAACAATGAGAGGAAACTCTTCTGTTAGCATGCATTTGAAAACTCCATTCCAATTGTAGGGTACAAGGCTTTGGTTGAGCAATTTGTAGATGTGTGTGGTAGGTTACCTCTTTCTCTTTTGGTTTTGGGTGTTATGGAAGTGGAAGGATTAACCAAAAATAATATACTTATAGCAAAAATTAGATGCAAAGAAATAATAAGAGAGATACAAAATAATAACAATAGAAATGCCAATACATAGATATACATGGTAAAACCTTGACAATATGTCAAGGAAACATCCACGGGGCAAGTATTGGTATTCTTATCACTCAAAAGAAACTCATTATGTCTTCAAATTCATAGTTGCTACTGCAATATTTCTATTCTAATATTGATTATGCCTTCACAAAGAAGAAGGACATATAACCTCTTGAAGATAAGAGAAAAAAATTCTCAACATAGAATAAAACTCAATTTATTCCTCGAAAGCTTAATTTTTGGTTTTGAACATAAAAACTATTCTTTTTGTAAAATAGAGAAAAGATTGTTTTCACAATGTTGTTTTTTCTTCTCTTCTTTAATTGTTGCCATTATCTAGCAATCTGCACCTTGAAAACAATTTACCTAATACTTTCCCAAGCCCATGTATCACCCCTTTTGCAAACCAAGAGAAGCCACACTCCATTTTAGCTTCTCTACTAGCATTTCTTTAGTAAACATATCTACACAATTTTTAGGTGTATGGACCTTTTCAAGAGATACTTCAACTTCTTCAATAACCTGTCTTATAAAATGGTGCTTAATCTCAATATGCTTAATTTTACTATGATAAGATGGATTTTTAGCCCAATGGATAATACTTTAACTATCACAAAATATATTTACATTATCCTACACTTTTCCAAACTCACCCAAAAAACCCTTCCACCAAATTGCCTCTTTACATGCTTGTGAGAAAGCCATATATTCTACCTCATTTGTTGATTGAGCAACCATCACTTGGAGTTTTGACATCCAACTAATTGCTCCACCTGCAAGAGTAAAGACATAACCTGATGTATATATCCTTTTGTCCAAATCACCTACAAAATTAAAATTAACATAAGAACACACTAAAGCTCTACAACCCTTATAGGTAATAAAATAATTACTTATGCCTCTAAGATATTGAAGCACCCATTTCACTCAATGCTCTTTCCCTGGATTTGTCATGTATGTACTGACAACACCCACTGCATGTGAAATATCTGGTCTTGTACATACCATCGCATACATTAAACTTCCTATTGCATTTGCATAAGGTACACAAGAAATATAATCCTTTTCTTCCTTATTACTAGGACATAATCTTGAAGAAAGCTTAAAATGGGAAGCCAATGGGATATTAACAAACTGTCTCACATTTTGCATACTGAATTTGATGAGAATCTTCTCCACATATTTCCTTTGTGATAACCAATGCTTACCATGTTCCCTATCTCTATGTATCTCTATACCAAAAAAATTTTTTGCTACTCCTAGATCATTCATATAAAATGTCCTAGAAAATTCAGCCTTCAACTTGTTAATTTCAGACATAATTTTACTTTCTACAAACATATCATCAACATATAATACTAAGATAATGAATAAGCCATTTTCTAAACTTTTAAAGTAAACACAATGGCCATACTTAGTTTTTACAAAGTTTTGGCTCACCATGACGGAATCAAACTTCTTGTATCATTGTTTGCGTGACTATTTTAGGTCGTACAATGATTTCTTGAGTTTGCAAATAAATTTTTTGTTGCAATTTTGAACAAACCCTTCTGGTTGTTCCATATATATATATATATATATATATATCCTCATCTAAATCTCCATGTAGAAATGTTGTTTTGACATCTAGTTTCTCTAACTCAAGATTAAGTAATACAACTAATGCTAATACAATCTGAATAGAGACAAGCTTAACAACTGGTGAAAAAATCTCATGAAAATCAATACCTTCTTTTTGAGAATATCCTTTTTCTACTAGCCTTGCCTTATACCTTTCAAATTTATCATCAACACCCTTCTTCAGTTTGTAGACCCACTTGCAACCAAAAAACTTTCTACCCTTTGGAAGTTATACCAAGTCCCATGTCTTACTCTTCTCTATAGCATCCATTTCTTCTTTTATTGTTATTTTTTATTTCGCATTACTCATTGTTTCCTGATAACAACTTGCTTCCCCATTGTTAGAAATCAAAGAAACTGATGAAATGAAATCATCATAGCTTTTAGGAGGATTCTTAACTTGTGTAGATCTTCTAAGATATGGTTGTGATATTTCCATAATTTCTGGTATATTTTCTAAATTTGCACCTTCTTCTTCAAAGAGATCTTCTTGCTCTTTTTCTTCTATAGAAGGATGAGTTTCCAACTGAACTTGTTGATATTATGGTACTTCTTTCCATTCCAAATTATTTTCTACAAAATCTGATTTTTTTTAGAGAGGATTCATCAAATACTACATCTTTGCTAATGATGGTTTCATGGGTGGTAGGATCCCACAATCTATAACCCTTAACTCTATAACCATATCTAACGAAGGAGTATTTCTAAGACTTGGGGTCTAACTTAGAATGCTGATTTTTAGAAACAAGAGCATAATCATCAAACCAAATATTTTCAGATTTGAAAAATCACATGAATGACCTATCCATACCTCTTCAAGGACCTAGTAATTTATTGCAATTGACGGTGACCGATTTACCAGATAACATGTTGTATTAACTACTTTAACCCACAACTCTTGTTGCAGTTTGGAATTACTAAGCATACTTCTTGCTCTCTCTAGAAGAGTCTTATTCATGTGTTCAACAACACCATTTTGTTGAGAAGTGTAAACTATGGTTTTATGCCTTATGATCTGAGCTTCTTTGTAGTAGTTCTCAAACTCTAAAGATGCGAACTCATCTCCATTATCTATTCTCAAATACTTGATTGATTTTCCTGTACTCTTTTCAAAAAGAACTCTAAATTTTTTGAATACACCAAACACATCAGCTTTACTTTTAATAAAATGGACCCATACTTTTCTTGAGTAGTCATCTATAAATGTCACAAAATATGACGCTCCTCAAAAAGAAACTATAAGGGGTGGACTCCAAACATCTGAATGAATATAGTATAGAATACCTTTGCTCGTATGGCTACCAAATTTAATCTTCTATCTACATTGCTTTCCAAAGACATAATGCTTGAAAAAATTCAAATTCAAAGATTTTATGTTTGAAAGAAACTTACGATTTACCAGTACCTTTAGCCATAAACGAGTAGATTCATCACTTTCCTTAGATACCACTATCACATGATTTATATATGTACTTCCTTCCAATGAATAAAGGTTTCCAATTTTTGTAGCCTACATCAGCACTTAAATTCCCTTAATTATTTTAAGAACTCCACCTTGATAAGAGAATTTATAACCACCAGAATCCAAAACACCAAAGGAATTTTTTTTTTTTTTTTCAGTTTTGGTACATGTCTTACCCCTATTAGTGTCTTTACAATACCATCAAACATCTTGATTCTAATACTCCAAATCCTAACAATCTTACAAGAAGCATTATTTCCCATAAAAACAACACCTCCATCAATAGGTTAGTAAGAAGAAAACCAACTCCTATGTGGAAACATGTGATCAAAAGCACCAAAATCTATAATCCATTCATCTTGATTTTTTAAGACATTACAAAGAAATAACACTTCACCAATCATACTTGAATTTGCCTCAGTTGGACTCACTTCCTTTTTGGATTCATCATTTTCTTCTTTTCTTTTTCCAACAATCTTTCTTGAGATGTCCTTCTTTATTGCAATACCAACATTTTCACTTACTCTTTTTGCATCTTGACTTGGATCTAGATTTATTTCTCAAACCTTCCCCTTTTTTTGTGGAACGACCTCTAGCCATCATTACTTCTGGTGTGGAGGTTTCTATATTAGACTTCCTTCACACCTCTTCAAACATCAAAGCTTCCACAATAGAATCAAATTCAAGGGATTCAATTGTACTAAAACTAATAGAAGTAACTAAGTGATTCTAGGATTCGGGCAAAGAACATAACAGTGTAACTACTTTTTCCTCATAATCGATTTTTACATCCATGCTACCCAATTGACAAATTAGAGTATTGAAAACATTTAAATGATGAGTAATTTTTATACCTTCCTTCATTCATAGGCTATACAGTTGCCTCTGCAAGTAGATTCAATTTGTCAAAGATTTTGTCATATAAAGACTCTTCATTCTACCCCATAAACCTGCAATTGTATCTTCTTCAATAATATTAAAAAAGAACCTCATCTACCAAACACAACCAGATTATTCTTAGGGCTCTCATATCCAAATCTTCTCAATCATCCTCTATCAAAGATTGTTTTCACAATCTTTTTTTTAAAATGTTTTTCTTCAATTATTTTCATTATCTAACACTGGCCAGCTTATTCATGGTAGAGATCTCAAGTTTTGGGAGTTGAATGTTTCAAAAGCTAGGAGGACACTTCCTAGAGATGTAAAAAAAAGAATGAGAATAAGTTTTGATGCATTGGAGGATGAAGAAAAACAAGTTTTCATGGATATTTCTTGTTTCTTTTTGTGGGAATCGAAGTGTAAAGTCAAACTGCACTCCAAACACTAAAAGATAAATACCTTATAGAAGAGATCGATGATTATTACAAAATGCGTGACCACCTGAGAGACTTGGGAAGAGAAATGGCACTTGAGTTCAGTCCTCCTCATCATCTGTGCCATCCTCAAGATCTACAATCCACAGTATACTTGTTATCTTTTGAATTTGCAGTTGTAGTTAGCACTATAATATTCCATATTTAAGTTGTTACTACATAAACTGATGACTGTGCTTTCTTCTGTGTATGCAGGAATTAATGGGCTTGCAAAATATCCTCGCCAAAACTAATACCAGGTGTTTCCATTCCATTATCAATAATTCCTTGGGCTATCAAGTTAAAAAAAATTAGGCAATTTAGATAGCTATATTGAGATGTCAGCTTCCTTACTATGGCTCAAGGTTGAGGTTCACTTTGAATATGGGGAGGTGACACTACCACCAAGCTTGCCCTCATTGCCCACATGGATTCCTCTTCAACATTTGCAGTGTTTGAAAATCTCTAGTGGATCATTCAAAGCATTGTTAGAGAATCACACATAGGTATTTCAATCTTTCTAGTCAAAATTGAAATACTTAGTAAAGTTATATAGTGGAATGCATCATCTTATGGTTGTATTCAAACTTTCTCTTTCAGGATTGAGAGCTTTATTAAAATATATCTACAATTTTAGGCATGCTCGTACTTGAAACATTTGTTTTTCCGAACATCTTAGAAAGAGTTAATAGGAATATCAGATGGTTAAATAGTGTGTTCATAGATGTCCATAGATTTTCAATCCAAGTTTTTCTTTAATATTTTTGGTTTCAATTATTGAGAGTATTATATGAAAAAATTAAAATAAAATTTTGAGGTATCTTCAATTGAAAAAGTTGGTTTCGCGGTTAATTAAAAATATGAGATAGTTAAAAAATGTGTTCATAGATTCCTAGAGATTGTCAAGGTTTGTTTTTAGTAGGATCTCTCATTATATGAATATTAGATAGAAAATATGTCCTTAGATGGTCAAAGATTGCCAATTGATCACAAGATTTATCTTATTACAATCTTTGTAGTTTATGTCTTTGGACTTCCAAATCAGAGGAAGGAACAAGCTTCAATTGAAAGAGAGGGCTCTTTAAATATTCTATTACCATAAATTTCATGTTTAACGGGGAAACACACATTAATAATGGAGCAATATCTAGTAGCAGCTTGCCGAAAAGAGAAGTTTCTAAGTGGGAACATCTTGAAGTAGACTATGGGTTTGAGAAAAGCCTTTAGCACTACAATTTAGTCTCATCACATGCATCATTAGGACCTGAATACAGACTCTGAGAACAGAGGTGCCAATCCCCTTGAAAGACACCAACAAGAATAGCACCACATTGCCCATTTTTGACAACAAGGCCTTTGGTACCCGCAATGGCTAAATAGCCAAATATTTGAACCTCTATAGTTAGGGCCATGAACATGTCCATGTCCACATATCTATATGATTTTCCTCCATAAAAGACACACTACTCCTCCATAATGAAATGATTTTATCAATGATTTTGGTTTTTCAATGAAATAATTTGATTATATTTTGATTTCTTCTATTTTTTAAAGTACTTATCTAATACTCTAGGTTACGTGAATATTAAAATTAATTTATAATCAACTTATAAACTAAACAAACAATTTTAAAATAAGATGTTTACATTTCAAAGTGTATATCTTTAAATAGACATCATTTTTTTTTAACATTAAAATTCACAAATCTATCATTCCACTAAAGAGGACTACCTCTCTAATAGTTTCTATCATGTTCACCAAGTGCAGGTGAAAGGATAGTCATATAGATCTATTGACATGTTCATGGCACTCCTATAGAGGTGCAAATATTCGACTATTTAGCCAATGCCCTTGTTACCCCTAGAGTCATACTAGTTCCACTACCATCCAAACCACTAAGATTCAAATTCAAATGTTTTGTTCCATAGGAAGAGATGTCCATCATTACTCAAATCTATAAGAATACTAATTTTTATATTTCTATTTGTGAATAATGACACATTTATATGAGCTTGACATAGGAAAGTATACAATGTTACTCATAATTAGTATCCATTTATTACTAGCTTAATATTTTGTAGAAACAAATGTCATTGTAATAATTTAAAAATAAAAACATGAATTTAGAAAATATTTAAATTGTCAAATACATTAAACATTTCTTTGAAAGCTCAAAGTATCTTTATAAGAAGAAAGAAATATGGATCTAATATTAGTTGTTACAATAGTATTATATTTAGGAATAACTAAAGATAAAATTATAGAATTTTTTTAAAAAAAATTTAAAGATAATAATATAATTACATTTGATTGAGATGAAACATGAAAAAAAGATGATTTGGGACTTGATTCTCTTAAATTTTAGGTAAAATTATGTCAATTTTTCAATGTACCTTTGTAGGTGACTCAAGAGCTTTAAGCTAAGGTTTCAACATTTGGGCATTGGATCTCTTTTTAGAGGTCATGGAGTGCGAAGTGGTCAAAAAGTGTCATGTTAAAACACTCACCCAATATCCGTTATATTCACTCCCCAATAGTCGCTCACCAAAAGAACTAGTACTTGTGGCACAAATGAACAAATCAGCAACCAAAAAGAATAAAAAATGATCAACTATTATGACGCATGTTATCATTTTTTGGAACTTTAAAAAATAGTAATTGAAAGTTATCTATCAAAAAACCCTAATAGACATTGGACCTAAAATAGTCACTAGATCTCTTCCCCTATTACTACAATATACATTTTTAAAATTGAGAAAACCAAAAGTATTTTTCAAGATTGTAAGGGGTCCAGGTACCTATACTCACTAATATCACTAAATATATGATTATTTTTTAAAATAAAGGATGAGGTTTCTTAGACATCTTTTTTTTAAATCAATATAATTCAATAATTATGTAAATTATGAAATTATGAATCTAATTTGTAGATGTCTTCTTCCGCATACTTTCCCCATTGTTTCAAGGAAAACATTGAGTGCATGATCAGTTTGATCTATTTAATTTACTCTGCCCATTTTCTTCCCCAAAGGCTCATATTTTGTTACGTGTTCCGCAATCAAGTCCATACACTCTTCTCTTTCTCTTCTTATTTTCAAAGGGTTGATAGGGTTTGAACTATAAGTACATATTTGGCAGTGGAAATTAGATTGGGATAGACATTTGTGAATTCTATCAGAATTGAGGGTAGGAATAGGAATATGTATTTCAATTTTAGATCAAAATGAACATTTTCTAGTCTATTTAAATAGGTAGAGTTAAAATACCTATTCCTGTTCCAAATTTACTTTTTCATAATCAAAATATGAAATCCGTTGGCCAAGATCGAGAAGGTGAGAGCAAGGAGAAATTACACGGCAACATTCGAAGATTGTTTTACATATTATCCATGGCATTGTCACACGGTCATGACCCAATGGAGATCTTTGATAAAGGCTAAAAAAATGTATGCAATCTCAGATTCTGGTGCCAATAGATATCGATGAAAGATAAGGTTGCTACATCTGATTATAATATCCCTGCGATGTGCTTTGTCTCAGTCAGATCTAGTAGTCAATGTATACTGTAGACGGCTCCAGTTGGGGTCTGACAATGTTGCAGATCACCAGGATAACTTGAAGTAGGTGGGTGATGATCCCAAATGTGTTGGGCAGATAATGTGTGTACACCAGCTGTGTAGTGATCTCAGGAGGGAATGATGACTGGGCACTCCAATTTGAATGTCGCACTCAATGCTGATTGAGATACGCAAATCAATATTGATGTTTTGGGGTTTGGTCTTCAGTCTCGTAGAAAGTGTATAAGAAATGATAATGCATGGCCAAATCAAATTGTGACTTGTAGAAGTGCTTGGTCAAGTCTTTGTCATAGGGCCATTACCCAATGAAGATCTTTGATCGGCAAAAGGAACCAAAAAAACGGAATGCAAATCGAAGTGATTTCAACGGTGGCAAAAAAAAAAAGATTGCTAGTGGTTGCTTGTTGATGAAATCGGTGTCATCTAAAGGGGTCAAAATTTCGCTCTCTTCTACCACACCTGCACTTCTTTGGTCATCTTCTAATCAAATTCTAATTTCAATTTTTTCTACACAAACAAAGAATAGGAATACTTATTCTCATTTTCTATTCTAGAATAAAAAATCCATAATACGTATTCCTATTCCCATATTCCAATTCCTGCAACCAAATAGGGCCTAAGTGTAATGGTGTCTTCTTTTTCATCTCATAGGTGAAATCGAGAATCAAATGCTTTATGTAGAATTTAACATGTTGGCAAAAGAAGGAAGGTTTCTAAATAGTCAAGATTGTTTGATATCAAATCACAGAGGCCCCAATGTCAAACATTCTTTGACAATTGAGCTTTGCAACTCTCTTGGAAAATTGGGAATAGAGGTGTCCTTGATTCAGAAGATAAGGAACTTGGAGATTTATTTCCATTTACCATTGAAACAACCATCTTCTCTGCAAAGGTATACATAGCCATCTTTTCCAAAATAGATGTAGAGTCCCCTTGTTGCCTGACAGAGCTAGTTCTCAAGATAAGAAGAAAGGCTAAAATTATTCCTTTATTTCATGAAGCAGAGCCATGCAAACTCTGCTACATAGGAAAGGTGGTGTATGTTGTTACATACATGAAATATGAAGAAAAGGGGAGGTAGGTAGTAAAGATCAACAAGTCAAAGAAAGCCCTCAATCTATTTCGTTTATAGTTGGAGTAGAATTTTAGAGGTAATCCTTATGTGGTTTAGTAGCTTTACATTAAATGGTTATGTTTTCCCTTAAATTTTAATTTACTATTTTCTCATTGAATCCTAGTTTCATTTTATAAAACTCTAGCTATAAAAATACAAAAGGAACTACTAGGGATATGATGTTTACACATTGTAAAATATCTGATAGGGCTAGAGAATCTCGTAGAAGATTTTGAAAGGCTCTATCTTGATGAGCTTACACAAGAATTTTAAGATTAATTTAACATGTAAGAAAGAGAAGATAAGCCTAACTTTGTTAGTTTTTTTGGCATGGTGGATTATGGAGAATAAATCTTGCTAAAGAGTTGTTTAACCAAAAAATTCAAATTATTTTAAAGAAAGTATTTTTTTGATGTGTACAAGATCTCTTGACAAGTTTATTACCTAGTTTGATTTTAAGAAACATAAAGGAATGAAAAAGCTATCTCAGTTATCATCTATAGAGAAGTTTCTCTTTAAACTTCCTAGTAGTTATAGATGACATCGATCCCATGGAGCAGTTAGATTCTCTATTAATCATGGATATATTAAATAAATTAGGTAATACTCTGATTATGTTCACAAACTATGATGTTGGACTCTGTGAAGTGGTGATATTGGCAGGGACTAGTATTGGTTATCCTTAAAATATAACTCTTTTTCTGGCATGCTTGGTTAACCAATTCGTAGGTGTGTATGGTGGGTAACCTTCTTCTTTGTTGGTTCTTGCTTGATATTGCAAGAGAAGCCATGCCAAGCAAAAACAAGATTTCTAGTTTTCTATAGTATCTTTGGTTCATTTTTCTTCATGTAATTTGCAGGTGCAACTGTGAGAGGAAGTTTTCTCATTTATGTCAATAACATTGTGTAATTGTGTATTGGGGGCATTTTATAAGGACATTTTTCATGTTTGTATGGCTTTAGAAATAATGTGTGTAAGTGAATAATGTTTAACAAACATCAGTAAAGACTATGGGTCTAATATTTTGAAAAGAAAAGAAAAACAATTAGTAACTACTTGAGTGTTATTATATTCCCTCCAAGTTGATGGATGAGGAGCTAGAGGAATTAAAGAGTTTGTGAAAATAATTTCATATTTTGATGAATGAATGGAAAACAAAAATGATGACATTTTCTACAATTTCCCTTGGTCTCTATGTTGACAATTAGCTAAAGAGGATATGTAGTTATTGTTATTTATGGCAACACATGAAGTACATGCTAGCATGAAACCTTAGAAATAAGATACTTAGCTTTTGGTAATCAAAAAATTGTCTAAGTATGGAATTTGGTATACAACAGTGTATTTTTTTGTTTGTAACTTTTTGTTGACATCATTTTATGACTTGCAAAGTTAGATGGACATAGTATACATGTTGATGATGATGTGTATAATCTCAGAAGCTAGTGAAGACTGTATAGAAAAAGGAATATTGGTGTTTGAAGTGAAACATGATAGTGGAATTAAAGGAAAGGATTATTTTGTTTATTTTGTTTACAAAGTAATTACTTGTCCAATTAGGGCAAACATCCTAGATGTTTACTCTAAGTTGGAAAAGTTTATTTTGGTCTTAGCTAACCTAGCAAAAATTTGTGTAAAAGCATGGTATTTATGCAAAGGATATCTTGCGATGAGAAGTGCAATTATAACTATGAAGTAATTGTGTAATTGGTATGTTTAGAAATTATATGCGAAGCTTGTGACAGCAATGTATGAAAAGTTTTGTGAAGCTATTTTTTGATCTAAGATCAAGCTGAAGATTAGAGATTAGTCGAAGAAGAAATTAGAGTACCTATTCCATAAGTTTGATTACTTGTTTGGGTAGTGAGGTCTTCTTGTAATTGAAAATGCACATTTGGGTAGTGGCCTCACCTTTTATCTACTGTACTACAACTCCTAACAGGGTTGGCACACCTCCTAATAGGGTTGGAATATCCTAACAGTGATTTAAAGTCTCTGAATAGGGACTCTTTATATTGAATTTTTTCATTGACTCCTAACAATGTCCATCCTCTAACAAGAAACTTATATATCAATATGTTATCTAGCGGGTATCATCCCCACTAGGGTTTTCCCTTGGCCAAGGTTTCCCTAGCTAATAAAATATGGTGTTATTAGTTATATTTGTGTATGGTTACTATTATTGTTCAGCATTACTTTATTACTTTGTTTTTTTATGGTTTAAAGTAAGAAATAATATCCATCCCCCCTCTCAGTAATCCCTATTTCTAACAATTGGTATTAGAGAATAGTTACTTAGAAGAAGCTTAACAACTTGAGTAAGATCCCTATGGATATGGAATAGTTAATGAATAACCTTGAAGAGGCACTTGAACAAATTGATCTCCTTACTGAAGATAGAGCTAAGTTGAAGGACATATATGAAGACTCCAAAGTATACATTGGACAACTGAAAGAAAAGATTGAACATCTCAAATCTAAGCCTAAATCTACTAGTGATGATGATTATTCAAAGCTGAAGATAGGGTACAAGATCTTGAAGCATGAATTGAAGATTACAAATCTAAAGTTAACTTTAAGGAGTTATCCTAGCAAACTTGAAACTGATTTGAAGACTAAAATTGTAGATCTTAGAGAAAGTTTGGAAAAGAAGACATCTGAGCTTGAAACATGGAAAGATCATGAAGAACTTTAGAAATACAATACTATTGTGAAAGATGAATTAACCTAGTGCAAGCGAAAAATTGAGAAGCTTTATTCTAGCAGAGAAAAGTTTGATGATTCGATGTCAATACAAAGACCTTCTTATGATTAGACTACTCTTGGTTATGTAATTAACATGTCTACAAAGAAACCTAAGATTAGATCAAATTAGAAAGAAAAAGACAAATATGATGATAAGATGAAATCTAGTCAATCTTTTGACAAACCTATAGAAGTTGGATACGAAAAGGAAGTTGAAATTTTGGATGAACCAAAGCAAGTGGAATCTCCTAAGGAAACCATGCATGAATTTAGAGGTAAGTGTTTTCCATGTAATGAAATAGGTCATATGAAAAGAGATTGTACAAATAAGTCATTTAATTATGGTAAGGCCTTTTATTGTCATAGTTTTCATGGTATGAGTCATAAAGAAATTGATTTTAGGAAACCTAAATATGATACTAATAGAAGAAATAGTAGAATTTCTAGAAGTACCAACCTTGTAGATAGAAGAAGATCCAATTAAAGGACATTGAGAGAAGGAAGACCTTATGAGGAAAGAAGATAGATCATTGTGTTATAAGTGTAACAACTTTGGACACATAGCTCGAAACTGTCAAGCACCTGATGATCAACAAAATCCTAGAAGTAGAACTCTAGTATGTTAGTTATGCAACAACTTCAAACATACAACAAAGTATTACAAAATGGATAGAAACTTTGGAGATAGAAGGAACAATGGAAGAAACTTTGCAAATAGAAGGAATGATGGTAGGAATGTCAAAAATGACAAAAGGAATCATGAAAGGAACTCCAAAACTAACAAAGACAGGGTGAAAGTATAGATCTGTGTCACTTGTGAGGCTAACTTTTAAGTTCTAGCAGGATCGGATTAGACCGAATGGCTTCTAGGAGGACTGAATTTGACTGAAACTATGTGGTGTTGGTTGTATGCCAAGTGACATGACCACATTTGTAGGGGTCCAACCAGAATGAAAAAAATTATATAAGTCACAAAAAGATAAATCTACTAGTCATTTTCATCATACGAGCTTCCTGGAACTGTGGAGTAGGAAGAGCTATAGTAGACATTCGGCTAGATCAGGCATGTCAATGATTTCCCCAAAAATTTTAATATGTTTTAAATTTTATTTTATGTTTTCTTAGGTAGAAATATGGGATTTAATGTGCATTTTTAACATAGATTGTTTTAAAGAGTTCAATTTTTTTTTTAATATATTATTATATGTTTATTATTATAAGTAGTCTAATATTAGATAAAGTTTACAAAATGTATTGAAATTTAGTAGAACTCAGAAATTAATAGAGAAATTGTAAAATATTTTTATAGAAATAGTAGAAAATTATCTAGAAAATTATTTAGAAAATAGTAGAATAATTACAACTTTTTGAAAATATTAGAAAAATCTAGAAAATACTACAACAATTAGAAACTTTTGAAACTTTAGAAAATAATAGAAAAAATTATTAAATATATAGAATTAGTTAGATGTAAATTAGAGAATTTAAATATTTTTATTTTTTATTTGTTACAAATCATTAGAAATTGTTATAAAGGTAAAGGTTTAGAAACAATTGTAAGCTAGTGACTAAAACCATCAAATTGAACTAAATCAGACTTTACCTCTTACCATGAGCACAAATGAATTCAAATTGAAACCTTAACATTAAACCTTAAGAGTAAACCTAATGGCTTCCCTGACGAGTTGCAAAAGGCTGGTAGTGAGGTGTGGGAGAGAATCCATGTGATAGAGGAGAGAATGCACCTACTGACTAAGTTCATGGTTAAAGTGACACATGCAGCTACCACCAAATTGAATCTTCTTAAGGACATGGAGGGAGACCTGCCTAAGGAGGATTCAAAGATACTATTTGACCTCTTGGTAGAAGACTAGGCTAACATCCTCTTGGGGTGGAAGGAGGCCAATAAATCTTAAGTGTTCTCTCCTTTTTATTTTTATTTTATTTATTTGCTAGTTGTCAGACTTGATAGGTTGCAAGGCTATTAAGCCTTTGTTTATATTTTACTTTAGTTTCTTTAGTTAAAAAATAGGCAATATGTTTAATCCTATTGAAACTTCTTAAATTATGGTTCTGAATTTTTTAATTATGGTTTTGAACCTTGTTTTTGTTTTACTTAGTGGTAGGGGTTAATTTTGTTTGATGGTAATCTACTGGTAGTCAATAATTTTGTCTATTAATGGGCTAGCCCCCTAGTTTTGGTTACTTTTCATTCAAAAACATTGAACCTTAAGCCAAAAAAAAACTTAACATTAAATGTAATTAAATCATAACTTCATCTCTTCCACTCCTAAAACCCATCTCTCTAAATGATAAACTACACTCTAACCCCTAAACCCCATCTCTCTAAATACTAAATCACTATGTAACTCCTAAAATCCATCTTTGTAAATCCTAAACCACTCTCTAACTCCTAAACCCTATCTATGTAAACCCTAAACCACTCTCTAACCCCTAAACCTCATCCCTCTAAACCCTAAATTGCTCTCTAACCCCCAAACCTCATCTCTCTAAACACTAAATGGCTCTGCAACTCCTAAATCTCATCTTTGTAAACCCTAAGCCACCCTTTAACTCCTAAACCCCAAACTACTCTCTAACCCCATTTAATCCCTAATGTAACTTCATCTCTACCATCACATCTCTCTCTCTCTCTCTCTCTCTCTCTCTCTCTCTCTCACACACACACACACACACACACACACACACACACACACACACACATAACTTCATATCTCTCTCTCATAACCTCATCTATCCCAACCTTAACCCATAAATAATATCATAACTTCATGTCTCCCCTCTATCTCTCTCTAACTCCTAAACCCCATCTTTGTATACCCTAAACCACTATCTAACTCCTAAGCTGACCTATCTCTATAAACCCTAATGCAACTTCATCTCTCCCATCTCATCTCTCTCTCTCTCTCTCTCTCTCTCTCTCTCTCTCTCATAACCTCATCTATCCCAACCCTAACCCATAATCCCTAACATAACTTCATCTCTCTGCTCTACCTCTCTCTAACTCCTAAACCCCATATTTTTAAACCCTAAATCACTATCTAAATCCTAAATCCTATCTCTCTAAACCCTAAACCACTCTCTAATCCCATTTAATCCCTAGTGTAACTTCATCTCTCCCATCTCTCTCTCTCTCTCTCTCTCTCTCTCTCTCTCTCTCTCTCCCTCTCCCTCACACACACACACACACACACACACACACACACACACACAGACAACCTCATCTATCCCAACCCTAAATTGCTTTCTATCTCCTAAACTCTAATAATTTATTTAAATCAAATTAATTAATATTTTTTAAATAAGAAACAAATTTAATTAATTAATTTTAATACAAAAATAACTTTTTAAATCTAATTTCTAAATATTTCTTCAATAAAATTTCATTTAAAACTTTACTTTTTTACTATTACAAATGTAATTATGAATTAAATATAATAACTAAAAAAAATTACCATTAAAATAAATAAATAAATATATTTTATTGAATTAAATATAACAATTAAAAAAATAAAATAATACATTTCAAATAGAAAAACTATTTTATTGTTTAAACTTTATTGAATCAATTATAAGAATTTTAAAATAAAAAATTACCTTTAAAATAAAAAAACATATTTTATTGAATCAAATATAACAATAAAAAAAAAAACATTACATTTCAAATAGAAAAGCTATTTTATTGTTTAAAGTTTATTGAATTAAACTTAACAATTTAAAAATAAAAAATTTACCTTTAAAATAAAATAAAAAACCTATTTTATGGAATTAATAAAAAATAAAACATTACATTCCAAATGCGCTTGTGCATGTGACCTTGTGCAAGTGAATTTTGCGTCGTACTAAAGTATCATCCAATGTGGCACTTTCTTTCATGTTTTGTGCAATTCTAAAGAACTTAACAGTTTAGAGGCCAATTTCATCACCAAAATTAGGGTTTCAAAAAAACAAAAAAAATTAAAAAAACCACTAGATAGAACTTGTAGTTAGAATTATGCCAATATAATTTTATTTTTTATAGGTGACCCAATATCGATTACAATGATTGCAAAATAATGTAAGTAGGTATTTCAACATTGAAGATTATGCACATTTAGAAAAATATAAAAATTAGTAGATGATAGAAAAAGAAATTGAAAATGATGAGTTGTTTGAGAGGAGAGAGTCCTCTTCAATAATATATATCATTTTTAATTGTTAACACAAATTTACTAGGGAAAAGATGGTGGGAACAAAAAACTATTAAATTATGAAAAGTTCAACTTTATATAGCTATAACAAACAAAATTTAAAACAATTTTTTTTTTTTTTTGATAGTTCTAGGTACAAATGTCGTCAACAACATAGTTCAAATTTAGATGAAAATACATTTATTTGTAGTTATTTCAATGGTGGGAACTATAACCCCTAATTTGCTCAATTTTTAACACTATAATAAAAGGTCATTGAAAATTATAAAATCATACTATTTTTTAAATTTAAAAAAAAAAAAAATAACATACATAAACTTTATCCTTGTATACACATTTCATCAGTTTACACTAACTTAAAATTCAAAACAAAAATATGACTTTTACATTGTTGAAGTTTAACAAATTTTTTTGATGTTAGCCTTTTCCTTTGTAAAAGGGTGACACATGTTTGTAATTTTACCCGACAATGAGGAACAAAGAAATGTAGTCAGTGAACTTTGAGAACAATTTAATAAGGCATTTGTAAAAGGATTGGACACATCAAAAGATAAGTTAGATGATGGTGATACAAGAAGATCAAAGTTAGTTATTGAGTTTGATTCAATTAAGTTGAATTAAGCTTGTTCACATATTCAAAATTTGAAAACTTCTTCTAGAGATTGAACTAGAGGTAATGAAGTTGGGAAAAGGTGTACATGGAGTCAAGTTTAGATGGTACCTAAGCTCGACTATAATTTGGAGCTTACGTAAACAAGTTATGAAGGAAGCAAGAGTTACTAATAATATAGAAAAATAATAATTTTGTATCAAAAGACGAAAACTATGTTTTTGTAGAGAATTTCATGAAGTAGAGTCTTGAGGCAATTTGTCATGATGGAAGAAAGATATGGAAAACCTCAGGTGGTGTCTAAAGATTAGATAGATGATCTTGGGTAGTTATTTGATTAAAGATTGTAATTGACAACTTTTTTCATGTTTGCAAAGTACACAATTAATGCAAGTTCAAATTGATGGAATAAATGGAGTACATAATTGATTTCCACTTCATTGCAAACACATCTGAAGCAAAGAGCACTTAGAAGAAACTTGTCAAGGTGATTTCAAAGGAAACCCTATTTTCAGAAAAGGTATTTTATCTTTTTTCCACGAATTTATTTGGTAAAAGTTCATATTTGATAAAATCATGGATATGTTTGTAGTTCACAATGTTGAGAATGAGGATACACCTAAGTTGAAGGTTTTTTTTTGTGAAACCTATAGGAGGAAACCCTAACTCAGCCTTATCCATTACTGTAAACAATGTAGTATATTCAGAAGATGTAGGAATTTATCTTACCAAAAAGTTGGAATCTATTGTGAGTGAATATATGAGCAAGGATATAGAATTAGTTTTCAATCATGATATGACTATGAAACCTGAACTTGGACACTTGAAGGAACCAAACCCATTCAAATATCATTTCTACCATGAATTGGACATAGATGAATGGACATAGATTATACTTAGTAGAATACATGATAGGAAACTATGGATACAAGATAGTGTAATTGATATCTCAGCCGACATTGTTCATGAGGTAACTGGTTTTGTAAACAAAGTAGTTTAACTATAGGTGAGATAATGGTTAAGAAGAAAGTTGAGAGTTATAGTAAAAAATAAATGTATAATTGAAAGGCTATGGTGATCAACACCATTAAGCAAGACAATGTAATATTCCTGAGTAGAATTATTTCCTATCCTGTATGTGAAAGTTTAAAATTTGATGACTTGTCAGCCGGATTCATCTATGTAACATATAAGATATGTATTCAGAAGGAACATGTAAACCTCAGTAAAATTCTAAGAACCCAAGTTATAGAGAAACTAGAAAGATCAAGAGAACTAAGAATTGTGTGTTTAGATTTCAGTCATTGATTAATCACATATTAATTCATGTGCTTACAAGATTTCCATACTTACCATTCATAGAGATAATACGCAATGATGGATGTACAATGGAGAACATCACAAAAGTATGTAGAAGACATACTACGGATAAGATATTGGATAGTAGGAACTTGATTATGAAGACATTTTAGAATGAAATGAGATAGAGATTCAAAATTGCACCTATAATTGTAGATAGATTTAAAGATGACATTTGTATTATGGTTGATACATATTATACTTATATTCAAGCAGTAGAACCTTAGGAAAATTTTCTTGATCCCTTAGGTTATGAATTGAATGATGATATAGCAGTTGCATACATTGATTTATTATTTAAATCTAAGAAGGATAAAGCTGAATATAGATTTGGAACATATGATGAAATTACTCAGTTACCTCATCAGGCATCCTTGGAGAAGGCATCTCACAAGAAGATAGAAACTATTATGAATAAATCTTTATCAGAGGCTGGTATGATTGAGAGTGAGTCTGAGATAGTTAGGTTAACCATGAAGTAAGGTATATTGAATGTGAAACCTTTGTTAGTATCTATTATAGAGACATATTTAGAATAGAGCATTCCATATGCAATAGTGTCAAATGTGCAACCAAGTGAACCAAAGAAAAAATATGAGAGATTAGTAGAAGCTATGACCATGGAGACTAAAAAGGTCAAGAAAAAAGCCACTAGACCAGGCAAGAGGCAAAAGAAATTGTTGAAATTTTTTGAGTCTAGCAATAAAGAAGAAGAAGAACTCGAAGTCAATTAAGTAGAGAAGATAACAACGTCAAAGCACTCAACAAGAAAATCTCGCCAACCTTGGAAGTTGAAGATAAACTCAGTTATTTGTAATGAGGGAAACTTTGTTTAGATGAACAAATTTCATGATTTGTATAATAATTTTGAGAAAGATTAGATTGATATCTCTACTGTTAAATACATTATAGAAAATAATATGAAATTGAATGATATTGATGGCATTGTAAACCAAAAATTCTATGATAGACTTATTGAGAAGAAGGCTCCAACTAGAGAAGAAGATTTAGAACTTTGGAAGTCTATGCTAAGAACTATTTTCAAGACTAATGATGAAGAAAAGATTAAGAGATTATTTAATACTCTTGTACCTTATCTAAGGAATAAAGTGAGACCATTTTTTTTTATGGTAGGTGAGAAAGAAAAGTTAAGAAATGAGGCTATGGAAACAATAAGTCATATGTTAACAAAGTCTAAGGTAGCATCTTCACTAGCACCCAGAACTTCAGAAGTGTCAATAAGTGGTGACACTATGCAGATAGATCAAACCAATGTTACCATTAATATTGATGATACTAATCCATTTTAAGGTTCTAAATAGAATGAACCTAATACCAAGGATATTGAAGACAAATTGAGATAAATTGAAGAAGAGACAAGGTTACTAGAAGAAGAAAAGATGAAAATGGAAAAGGCCAAGGATAAATATCTTGAGGATAAAAAGAAAAGAAAGGAAGAGGAGGAAAAGAAAAGAGTAGCATTAGAAGAAATGAGAAGGAAAATAGAAGAAGAAGAGAAGAGAGGAAATCAAAAGAAGGAAAGAGAAAAGAAATAAGGAGAGAGATGAGTCAAAGAGACATCCAAGAAGCAAAGGGAGGATAACACTAAACCTTCTAGTTCATCTACTCTACTTTCACTTGCCATCTCAGAAAATGATGATGATCAAACTGATTTGATGTCATCCTTATCAAAAATCATCTAGAAGAATAGAACAATGAAGATCTTGCATAAAACCTTGATGGAGGTTATTGATAGACTACATAGTACTCTGGCAGTGTAGCACACAAAAGTAGATCCAGAACAAATGGCATAGGCAGTGCTAAATGGATTTGATGAAGAATTCACTAATCAATTGAATGTTGCACAAGCAAAGGTACAAATTTCACATGATTGTAACTTTTTTAGCACCATTTGTTAGAATATTAAGAATGATTTGGTAAGTCTTGACACTTGTATCAAGGAACTTTGGAAGTTTCAATAGGATTGAAAGATACTACACATTAAGTATACCCTATCTTATAAATTGACTAAGGACATTGATAGTCATATTATAGGAAAGATGAGTGAGCTAGAGGCTCTATCTAGCCAGATACAACATCTAGATTGCAAAGTTGGACAGTATTCACAATGATATTAGGAAATTGGAACTTCAAAAAGAATAGATTTTGAAGAGAGTATTAGATTTCAAAGAATCTATTGCTTTAAAAATATCTTTTGTTGAGAAATAGTTGGAGGAATGTCTTAATTCCAAGGACACTTATTCTAACCTTTTGTACTTAGACCTTAATGTAGTTAGATTGCATCATATGCCTTATGTCTAATTCAAACCTCTGCTCAAACAAAAAAAGATACACGGACTAAAGGTATGGATAATCTTAAGAAAATATTGATGATTGCATGAAGATTTTAGCAGCTTAAGGCAGAAGGTCAACATTGTTGGCAGTTTTTGGACATATTTGAGCTTTGTCATTGATGTCAAAGGGGTAGAGATACAATGTTAAAATTGCAAATTAGGTAAAGAGAAGATAAAATTATAAAGTATGAAAGTATATATTGTAAGGGGGAGCATATGTAAAATATACAAGTTGTAATAGATGTAATCTTACTTTTTTTTTGTTAAGTTTTTCTCACTTAGCCAAATTTCCCTATTTTGTTACCATCAATGCCAAAGGGGGAGATTGTTGACAATTGTCTAATGAGGATATGTAATTGTTGTACTAATATGTTTCTGGATTCGATTGTGTTAATATTTTTACCATCAACGTTTTGAATCACACTACGTGATCCATCATCAGGATGAAGAGCAAGAGATGCAAAAAACAATGCTTAATATGTAATTGTTGTCATTTATGGAAACACATGATGTACATGCTTATATGAAACCTCAAGAATAAAGATACTTAGCTTTTGGTAATCAAAAACTTGTCGAGGATCTCATTTATAAGATATCTATAAATAGAATTTGGTATACCCTAGTGTATTGTTTTGTTTGTAACTTGTTGTTGATGTCATGTTATGACTAGCAAGGTTATATGGTGATAGTATACATGTTGATGATGACATGTATAACCTCAAAAGTTAGTACAAACTGTACAAAAAGGGAATATTTGTGTTTGAAGCAAAACAAGATAGTGAAATTAAAGGAAAGGATTATTTTGTTTACAAAATAATTACTTGTCCAATTAGGGCCGACATCCTAGATGTTTACTCGAAGTTGGAAAAGTTTATTTTGTTGTTAGCTAAGCTACCAACAATATATGTAAAGGCATGGTATTTATGCAAATGATATCTTGTGATGAGAAGTGCAATTGTAAGTGTGAAGTAGTTGTGTAATTGCTATGTTGAGAAATTATATGCAAACTTTTGTGAAAGTGATATATGAAAAGTTTTGTGAAGATATTTTGTGATGCAAGATCGAGTTGAAGATAAAGATTAGTTGGGGAGAAAGTACAATAACTATTCCAATAATCTGATTACTTGTTTGGGTAGTGAGCTCTTCTTGTAATTGGAAATGCATGTTTTAGAAATGGGCTCATCTTACATCTACTATACCACAACTCCTAACAGGGTTGGAATCTCCTAACAAGGATTCAAATTCTCCTAATAGGGACTCCTTATATTGAATTTTCTCATTGACTCCTAGTAGGATCCATCCCCTAATAAGGAACTTATATATCAATATATTATCTAGTGGGTATCATCCCCACTGGGGTTTTTCCTTGGCCAGGGTTTCCCTTGTTAACAAAATATGGTGTTATGAGTTATCTTTGTGCATGGTTATTGTTACTATTTAGCATTACTCTATTAATTTGTTATGTATGGCTTAAAGTAAGAAATAATATCATGTTGGTGACTAAAGTTTGTAGATTATTTATTTGCACCCATCCCCTAGTAATCCCTATTTCTAACACTCTATTCTACCTTGTTATAGTTAAATTCTTTAATCATGTAATTATTTTGAAGGATCATATTGTTTAATTATTTCTTTTTAGATAAAATAAACTTTAACATTTTCTTGTGTGTGAGGAGAAGTCCCAATAATCAAGCTTTGATATTGTCTAAGGGTTGTTGGGAATTATTTTGTAGAGCCATGCAAGGTGCTTTGATTCTATAAAGTGGCCAACATATGGTGGAGCAAGTAGGAATGATGAATTATAATTTTCTATGGCCATCTATAGGAACAAACCATAGTCTAAAGAAGTACACATGTGATCAAGAAACATCTTTATGTTCTTGCCTTGGTTGAGTGGATGAACCATAGACTATTGAGTTCTATTTGCATTTGAAAGTATTTTCATTCAAATCATGACACTATTGTAGGTTTCCTCAATTTTTTCTTCATTCCTTCTCATAGTATGATTGTTGCAAACATTCCTCTTGAAGGCTCCCCATCATATTGGTATTAGAATGAGACAAGGTCTTTTTGGGAGGTGTATGTCTATAGAGGAATCACAAGTTGAAGTTGAGGCTCACACCATGCCTCCCAAAAATAAGACTACAAATGTTATCAAGAAGATGGAGGAGGAACCATTGGAAGAGAAGTTGAGGGAGTTCAAGGGGTTCAGTGATAGGGATGAGGAGAATGAGATGGAAGAAGGTGCTAGTGGAGATGAAGAGGGAGAACAACACCAAGATCCACCAATGGAACTGTCTTCAGATCAAAAGGCATCTATTCATACTTTAAAGTTGGTAAGAGGATACATTATTGATAGGCTACCTATGTATGTAAGTAGTCTTAATAGTAAGGAAGTGATTGAATGGATTGAGTCAATCATCAATCAGTTCAAGTTGAATGTAGTTCTAAATAATAATAGGATAAGGATAGCAAAAGGAAAGATAAGAGGCTCTTCTCTCTCATGGTGTAATTATTTTCAAGGAGAAAGGATACACAATAAAAAGAATCTAATTTCTTCATGGAAAGTGATTGAGGCAAAAATCAAGGCATAATTTCTTCCTATAGATCATGAGGTGTAGTTTTTCAAGAAGCTGCAAATCTTGAAGCAACTGGAGATGGATAAAGGAGTCACATATGATGACTCTTAGGGAAAATAAATAAGAGGAGGAACCACAAAGAGTGGGAAGGTACTTGAATGGCCTAAGGATGAACATATAGGAGGAGATTAGCCTCATGACCCTAGGTATAGTAGGGAAGAGTTTTTATCTTTCTCTTAAAGTTGAAGAATAGTTGAACAGGAAGCATGATCAACAACAAGGAGGGAGAAGTGGAAGGAATGACCGAGGTAGGGGAAACTTCAGAAATAGAGGACAAGGTAAAAGTTCCTCAAGTGAGTCTAACCCCATGGAGAAGGTGGGTAACTGAAGTAGCAAAGGAGGTTATGGTGGAAGGGGATCTAATAGAGGAAGGTCTAGTGGATCAAGCACAGGATATAGGTTCTTGGGAATGAAGTGTTACAATTATCATTAGTTGGGACACCCAAAGTATAATAAGTGTCCATAAAAGGCATCCACTTATCATAATGGTGAAATGAGGATTACTTATGTGTAGGAAGATAATGTGAGCATGAACTCACCAAAAATTTAGTTGATGATAGAGGCTGAGGGAGAAAGTCTCATGTTAAGAAGGAAACTTCTTAAGGAACTAGTAAAGGAAGATATCACCCATAGGAGGGCTATTTTTCAAGTTCAATACAAGAAAAAAGTAAAATTTTAAAAGGTGATAATTGATTTAGGTTCCATGAATAATATCATATTGCTTGAGGCTGTGAACAAATTAAAGTTGGAGAAACTTCCACTTTCATGTTTGTACAAGTTCAGTTGGTTGAATAAAGGGTCACATGAAGTTTTGAATGGGAAAACTTGGCTACAATTCTACCTAGGGAGGTATAAGGATAAGATACTATGTGATATCTTACCTATGGATGCTTTCCACCTTGTGCTAAGAAGACTTTGGCAATTCGATAGTAAAGCACACCATGAGTGTGAGAAGAACTCTTATAGTTTCTAAAAGGATGGTGTAACCTAAAAGCCCACTTTTGAAGGAGAAGAGAAATGGGTTGGTCAAGTTGGACCAATTGTGTTGATGGTGGTTGAGAAAGAGTTCAATAATAATCTTCGAGAAGAAGATGTAATAGGCTTTGCATTGTTTCTTAAGCCTAAGGATGATAGGAAGAAGGAAAGTAGAATAGGAGGCCTGAAAGAAGTTGAAGAATTGTTCAAACAATAGAAGGAAATCATTTTTGATATAATGCTTATGTCTGTACCACTTGTGAGTGACACAAGTCACTGGATTGATCGTATCCATGGAGAAATCCTACCCAACAAGGCAGGATATAAGAAGATAATGCAACAAAATGAAGAGATTGCTAGACAAGTGTACATAAATTACTTGATAAGGGCTAGTAAGGAAAATTCTTAGCCTATTTATTGTAACCTTGGTTCTTTCTGAAAAGAAGAATGGTAAGTGGCAGTTGTGTATTGATTCTAGGGTCATTAATTGGATAACTATAAGATATAGATTTCCTGTTCCTAGAATAGAAGAGTTGTTGGATTATTTTGAGGGAGCTTCTTATTTTTCTAAAATAGATCTCAAAAGAGGGTACCATCAAATAAGGATATGAGAGAAGGATGAATGGAAGATGACCTTTCTAACTACTGAAGGGTTATATGAATGGTTGGTTATGACATTTGGTGTTTCTAATGCTCCTAGTACGTGAATGCAACTAATGAATGAAGTTTTGTAGGACTTTATTGGTAAGTGTTTTGTTGTCTACCTTGATGAAATTTTGGTGTACAATAGGAATAAGGAAGAGAACTTGCAACATTTGAAGATGGTTTTGCAAAGGCTACAGGAACAATCCTTGAAGATAAACTTGGAGAAGCATGGCTTCATGAAATAAGAGTTGGTGTATCTTGGATTTTTTATATCCAAGAGAGATCTAAAACTAGATCCATATAAAGTGGAGGCCATCATTAATTGGATAACACTAGGGGCTATTGGATAGGTTTGAGATGACTTGGCCACATTCTACAACAAGTTCATGAGAAAATTTAGTAACATTTGTGCACCAATTTTGAACACTGTCAAAGGAGGAGGTAAAACTAAGTTTGAGTGCAATAGTGCAACAAATAGGAGTTTTGAGGAACTTAAGAAAATGGTATACAAGTATATTATTTATTTTTTGCTAGATTTTAATAAAGTTTTTACAATAGAATGCGATACTAGTGGGTTTACAATATGGGTTGTTCTTAGTTAAGAAGGCATACCCATTGCATTTTTTAGTGAGAAGCTAATTAAGGAAAAACAAAATATTTTTCTTATGATCTAGATTTCTATGCCATGGTCTAGGAATTGAAAAATTTGTGCCACTATTTTCTACCTAAGGAGTTTATTGCATATACTAACAATCATGTTCTTAGTTTCTTGAATGGATAGGAAAAACTCAACCTTAGGCACATGAAATGGGTTGAGACACTAGTACAAAAATAGCAATATGTGAATTTAAAACTACTAATTTGTATATATAAATGGCTAAAATTAGTCACATGACTAATAGTAGTTAATATCTAGTCACTTATTATAATCACCTAAAAATGGTCATCTAGACTATTGGCCCCCTTCACAACATTTTGGCTAAATTAATTAAATCATTTACCTAGACCAAATTACTAATAATCAATTAATTTGATTATAACCTATAGTTTGACTATGCTATCCTAAGTTTATTGATTTTTATAAAGAACATGTCCCCTTTTAATTAAATAAAAGACCCCATTCTTCTAACCCACTTAAGGTCCACACACAAAGTCCTTTTTCTATTTTGCAATTAAAAAAAAAAGGCTTTTTGACTTTTGCCTTATATGACAAGTCAACTCATATTATATTGGTTGACTTATGTGTGCACATGGATTCCCTCTCATTTTTGAATTCAATTGTTGATCATCTACCACCTTCATCTTCATCTCTACCATCCATACAACTTTAAAAGAAAGAGCTCTCTCCTTCCCAAAGGATCCATATTTTGAGTCTTGTTATGCTATAGGTTTTTCTAGTAGATTTCTTGGAGCTTTGTGGAGAACTTCTACTTATCATCTCATTCTCTCATCCATTTCATACTAGAATTAGAAAGATGTTTCATGTTAGTTTAGCTTTTATTTTGCAATAATCTATCTCACATAGTAATTAGTTGGATTGTAATACACTCATCCATGCTTAGAATAACTTGCATTGTGCATTTCATCCTAGCATAACTCCATTCTTGCATTGCATGATTCAAGAGTTCTTTGACACTAGCATTCTTGTTCTTGCTCAAAGAATTGTTGTCACTTAGGTTTGCACCCTTGTCCAAGGCCTATGTGCGAGGACAACCTAGTGAAACATGGAAACAACCTCCAAGCTGTGGGACTTGAACTGCGAGGTTGAGTCTCTAGAGAAGGCCAACTTCCTCTTACTATCAGGGTGCACCCAACTACTCTTGGAGAGGAAAATGGAGAAAGAGAGCACGAAAGAAAATCTACCTAGTTCTAATCTAAGGAGGTGATGCAACAAATTAGAGTGTTCGGACCAATCTCTGCCCATATGTACGCTACTGAACCAGAATGAAGCTAAGCATATACATATCCAGACTTGCTTTAATCAAATAACCACATATAGATCAGAAAACCAAGATGAATGATGCAAGGAAGAAGTTCACTTATATGCCATTCACAGACCAAGAAAGATACAGTCATGCATGTTACAGATTTCCACAAAACAATGGCACAGGAAAAGAATTCTTGCACTTTAATACCAATGGCTGGAGGAGACAAGTGGAGAATCAGACAGTTCAGAGGCATAGGGGAATTTACACTAGAATTGTAGAGCAATAGTAGAGTAAAATCAGAGAGAAGGTCCTACTTACAAAAACTACAAAATCTGCCTTTATAGTTTAGGCATAACTGAGATCTTTTGCTGCGAAAGTGACCTTGCAACTACCTGCCATTAAGTCCTGCAGAGGACAATCATGGGAATCTGAAGAAAATTTGATCTTTGTTGCAAGAGGTGTTCTGAGAGGACTAAAAATGGTGCCATCAATGTTCTCACTGGGTAGATAGATCAACTAAGATGGTGGAGTGTTCTTCCTCCTTCTGCATTCATTTCGGGTAGGTCAGGATTGATCATGAAGATTAGATCACATAACAAAATTGATTACCTTCGTTTCTTGCTTCATGAATCAGCAGGGTCAGTGAGGTCAAACGGTTCCACATGCTGACTGGGCCACATAGGCCAATCACATTCCTTCCTTCTGCCATTTTGGACATGTTTTCCACATTTGACCACCCTTAATATTGACTGGGTGCCATGTCACTATTAAAAAAGTCTTCAAAAATCTTGATAGCGCCATAGCGCCTAGTGGTCTCAACCTAACTGCGCCACCTTTCCACCATCTAGCTGTAACATCAAAACTAACTGCCACGTTGACTGTGACGATTGCTCTGACTGCCAGCCATTAACCGTCAACCTTAGCCAAGCCAGCGAGATACATGTCAACAAGGCGCTATGTTGCCATGGTATCCACCGTGCAGCTTCCAATGGCGAGGTAGCGCCTACCGTTGATCAGCCTTAAATCTGACGATCGTGAAGACTCGTCGTACCACTATACTATTCTTATCTTGGGCCCATCATAACTAGCACCATCTCAGCAACCACACCTTGGCAAGACCTAGCCCCACTAACACGTGGCAGAAGGTGCTATGTCGCCATGGTAAAGATTGCACAACTTCACCATAGCGAGATGGTGCCTTCCATCGATTTTCCTTGATCTAACAGCAAGAAAGATAGATACTACCCCTCAGTGTATCAATCAATGGGAACTGGCCACGTGCCAACTGTCTATATTTCCTATTCCTCCAAACCTAGACCCATGAGGACACGTGTCCTCTAGGCGCCAACTTGCTATCGTAAATCTCGTGCAGCTTTTCCATAGTGTGATGGCGCCCGCCCTTGATCTCTGCAGATCTGACAGTAGAGAACTTAACCCTTTACTGCACTGGCCGCATTGAAGATCTGGTCCCACGATCTATCTATATTCTAACTTGACATATGTGGCATTTCCCCATTGGCCTAACAAAGCACCACCCTGGCACGAAATCATTGGTCTGACAAAGCATCAACCTGGAGGGTCCATACTGCGTTGACCTTACTGAGGGGACACATGGCACCCAAGTGCCATGTCGCTATGGGAAAATTGAGACCAACTTCCCATAGCACCATGGTGCCCAAACAATGACATGTCTTCTAATTTGCACATGTCTTCAAATGATTCGCCACAATGGCACTGGACTCCACCAACTGGGTAGATGAGGTACAAAATGGGACCCATCTGTCTTCGATTCATCGCGGTGGACTATTCCGTTTGGGCGCTATGTCGCCATCAGAAAACTCATGAGTTTTTCGATGGCGCCATGGTGCCCCACTGGCTTTTCTAACTTCCTAGCCCGTGAAATTGACCACTTGCTATGAACATTTTCTAGTGTGACACAACCTGCCCGCCGTAAGACATTTCTGTCGGTTGCTATGTCGCTATGAAGATTTTTTGGTCAACACATGATAGCGACATAGTGCTCACGGTACCGTGGAACTTTTTTGACCTGCCAAAACATGTTTGCTCGGCAAGTTGGACCCACCGGACATGTGTCATCAGGGTGGCATGTCGTTAACGTATTAACCATGCAACTTCCAATGGCGAGATAGCACCAACAGTCGATCTCCTTAGATCTGATGAAGGAGAACTTGTGGGCTGCAAAAAATATGTTATAATGTTCGAAGCTTGGTATTTTTTAATATTTCCATGAGTATTTGACTATGGTCATTTAAAAGGTGGGAAGGGCAATATGAATTATGAATTTTGGCAGGAAGATTAAAATACAACACTTCTGGTGACTCACAGGGGGCATGAGCCTGCTCGATGTATGAATAGTTGCTTGCAAAAAAATCCATTTGGCCACAGGGTATGAAAAGTATGAATCTGAGAACTGGAAAACCCTAGCCCTTCTGTGAGGAGATCAAAACATTGAAAACCCTAGCTCTGCTTCTGCAACCTCAAAACTGTCAAAACTTCAAAAGCTGGCAACTCAAAGAGAGAACCATGTGCACATGCACTTATTGAAAAGTAGGAAACAACAGAAAGGGAACTAGACTAACTATGTACATGGATTCAAAAATCTTCATCAAAAGAAAGCTTTAAGATAAATCCCATTGACTGGAATGGGTAAAACTTCACCATTTGGCTTGCTCAATTGAAATGCATTAGCCTGCTTGCAACTGGCAATCAGATAGGGGCCACTCCATAGTGCATCAAACTTGGAATGTCTTCCTAGTTTTGCTCTGTCTGAATCCAATTTGAGGACTAAATCTCCTTCTCTGAAGGTCCTAACACTAGCCTTCTTATCAAAATTTCTCTTCATCTGCTGCTAATGTATCTCTAGGGTTTACATAGCTTTATTTCTCTTTTCTTCTAGTTCAATCAGCTCTGCCATTCTTACTGACATGGCATTATCTTCAATCAATTTCAACTAATGAGCCAACTCCAAGGATGGGAATTCCAATGAAATTGGGAGTCTGGCCTCCCTACCATATACTAGCACAAAAGGTGAATTCCCAACAGATCTCTTGGGTGTTATCCTATCAGCCCACAGAGCAGTTCTTAATTTCTTATGCCAGACTCTCTGATTGTCTTTTATTGTCCTCTTCATGATTTTGATCAGATTCTTGTTGGAAGACTCAGCCAAACCATTACCCTAGGGATAGTAATTTGATGATGTGCTTAGTTAAATATTTTGATTCATTGCCCATGCACAAATTTGGGTTCCAACAAAAGACTTAGCATTGTCCAAGATGATAGTAGAAGGAGCACCAAATCTAGATACAATTCCATCAAGGAATTCAACAACTGATGGTTATGTGGCATCCTTCAAGGCAACTGCCTCTATCCATCTAGTGAAATAATCAGTAGCAACCAAAATCCATTTATGACCTGCACTAGATGGAGGACTAATGGGGCCTATAAAATCCAACCCACATTGGGTAAAGGGCTGATCCACCTGAATAGGATGAAGGGGGAGAGCTGCAAGCCTCTATTTTCCTGAGAAGAAAGGACACTTCTCACATTTTGTCACATATCCATAACAATCATGGAATAGAGATGGCCAATAATAACCAACCCTCATGATCTTCATGGCAGTTGTTCTTGCAGAGAAATGGCCACCATTAGGGCCATCATGAAGTTCTTTAATCATCCTCTCAACCTGATCCTCTTCAATTCATCTCAGCAAGGTCCCATTAAAATCCCTCCTGAATAGGATATCATCAATTACCACATAGGGAATGGACTGCAGTCTATATTGTCTCCTTTTAGTTCTATCTAATCCCTGAGGGTATCCATTCCCTGATAAGAACTTCTTCATGCCATTTATCCAGCTCCTTGGGCCATTAACATTTCTTAACTCTTGCTGCTCTATTATTACCATAGTAGCCTCTTCATTTGAATCCTATCCTGATAACATTTCTTTGCATAACCCTTTCCCTCTTACCAGCTTGGTAATCTGAATATCAACATCATACTCCATTACCTTAGTGATCCATCTAGCTCTCTTTTCACTGATATCCTTGCTTAACAGGAAGTCCTTTACACTGGCATGGGGCACCAACAAATGGATCGTATTGTGGGATAAGAGGTGCTTGAATTTCTTCAAGGCTCTGATGACTACAAGGGCCTTCTTCTCAACAAAGCTGTACTTATCTTCATATTCCTTGAGCCCTTCACTAAAGAAGGCTATGGGCTGCTCCTCATCCTTGTCATTTTTTTGAGTCAAGATAGCAAAGATACTTGACTCACCACCTAGAGTGTAGAGGATGAAATCTTTTTCAAAATTTGGGTTCATGAGAGTAGGGGCTGAGGCTATGGCTGTCTTGATCTCTTCAAAACTCTCCTTCCCTTCCTTGGCCCATGAGAAGACCATACATTTCTTAAGCATAGCTATAAGAGATTTCACATTGGTGGCAAGAATAGGAATAAACCTTCTTACAAAATTTATTCTACCAAGGAAACTTTGCAGCCCCTTCTTGTGTTTAGGAAGAGGAAGGGCAAGTATTGCCTTTGTTCTTTCTGGATCAATGGTCAGCCCATCCTTAGATACAATGTGTTCCAATAATTTTTCTTGGCTTGTAGCAAAGACACACTTGGCTAGGTTAAGGGAAACCCCAAACTCTCTACATCTTAGAAATACCTGTCTTAGATGATCAAAATGATCTTCTACATTTTTTGAATATACAGTTATATCATCAAGGTATACTAAGAAAAACTTGTCAATTAATTTTTTGAAGGCCATCTCCATTGCCTTCTGAAATGTGGCACTTGCATTTGTTAGTCCAAATGACATCTTGCAATAAGCATAGGTGCCCCATTTAGTAGTAAATGTTGTTTTATGTCTATCAGATTCTTTAACCAACACTTGGTTATAACCAGAGATTCCATCAAGAAAAGAGAATCTCCTTGACCCACTGACTCTGGACAGGATTTGCTCCATGGAAGGGAGAGGATGGTGATCTTTAAGAGAAGCTTGATTAAGATCCCTAAAGTCCACACATAGTTTGATTTCTCCATTCTTCTTCCTTATAGGGACAAGGTTAGCTACCCATGATGAGTGTTTGATAGGAAATATTATATTAGCCTCAATCAACTTCGATAGCTCCTTTCTCATTAGAGGCTCAATCTTAGGATTCACTGGCCTCTGTTTTTGCCTTACTGGTTTGGCCTTATCAACTAAATCTATGGTATGCTGAAACAAAATAGGGTCAAACCCTTTTAAGTCATCATATGTCCAAGCAAATACATCATTAAATTCTTGACATAGATGAATGAAGTTTTCTTGCTCAGTTTCGAAACATACCTTCCCCATATTCAAAGATTTTCCATCAGCAATTGTAACTGGGGCATAATCATCCTTTTCTGTAGCTAGATTCATTCCTTTTCCTCTTGTTTGATCATAAGGATTAAAGACATTCTCCAAGGTAATGAGACCCTTGGGAAACTTGTTAGAACTGAGATGAATGATCTAATCACCATACTGATCTTGCAGTCTTGACTAGTTTCTATCTGAGAATTCTGCCTCATTCTACAAGAAACTCACAATTTTCTCATCAGAATCAAACACCTACCAATGAGTGTTGTTGTTAGGGATGGCAGGCTTGACTACCACCTTTATTTGTTGCTTCTTCTTCTCTTCAATATTCCCTGGTACATCATAAGATGCACCTATTGTTGCAAGTCTATCAGCATGTTTATTTTCTTTCCTAGGAATGCTCTGAATATTAAATGCATTGAAGCCCTCAAGCAAATCCCAGAATCTGTGTTTGTAAGAATTGAGTAGGCCATTTTTGGTGATATTCTGGTTTCTCACTTGGTTAACTACTAACTCACTATCCCCATATACTCTCAAGGCTTGAATTCCTCTCTTTTGGGCAAGTAAGAGACCTTGAATCAAAGATTCATACTCGGCTACATTATTGGTGCAACTGAATTGGAGCCTAAAGGAGAAGTAGTATCTTATTTGTGCAGGAGAGATCAACATAACACCAGCCCCTGATCCATTTCTATTCCTTGAGCCATCAAAGTACATACTCCATGTTCCATTTATATCATCATTAGTCCCAACAAGATCAGAAACTTGAGCATCTTTCTCTATTATGCAATATGTACTAAGGCCTGTCTCAAGAGTCTCTAACATAGGCTCAAACTGATATGCATTTGCCCACTCATCCAAGAAGAAATTAGGAATCTCCGCTATGGAAGTGGCAGGCTCATTTACTATGTCATTTTCACCCATCTCTAGAATAGGGCAATTCATGTTGATGAAGTTGGGGGTGTAAGATTCAGTGTGATGAAGGGCTTGAGGCTCTGTTCTGATTGAAGCATTGGCTCCATATCTAGTCTTAAATGACATATATGACCAATCAGCAGATATGAATCCACCAATTTGAGCAGTGAAGTCTCTTGAAAGACAGATAGCAAAATGGGGCTTGACTTCAGCAACAGATATGTCTTGGATCACAGTGCAACTAGGGCATGCATGTAGGGCCATCTCCACATTCCTAAGGATACCTACCGTTTTGACAGTACTACCATCTAATTGTAACACATCCCTAACAATGGGCTCATATTTCATTCCTAAAGCATCAGCAACACACCTAGGCATTACTGAGCTACTAGCTCCTGAATTTATCATGCAATTGTGGACTAATTTGCCCCCTATAATCAGAAAAACATAGAATGGAGGAGGTCTAATCTTTTTATTTGTCACCACATCCCCTTTTGGTTGTACTAGACTTGTGGCACTCTCCATGATAGATGGCTGATCCTTGGGTTCAATCTTCTCCAACTCTTGCTGCAGCATCCTCTTTTGCATTGGTATGGTAGCAACAACATCCCACATAGAAATGTTCATATTTGTCTTCTTCATTTGCTCTACCACACTGAAGGGTGTATTAGGAACTTTGGTAGAAACTTTGAGAGTTGTACTTATAAGAGGTTGAGATGGGGAAACATAAGGATCACTTGCATCTTTCTTTCTAGAATCTTGCTTTTGCTGTTGTGAAGTACTTGTCTATTCATTTGCTGCATGTGCATGAGGTGTAGCACTTGAAGTTGAGGCCTGCTTAGGAGAAGGAGGGGCAGCATGTTCCATAGTTCTCCTCTTACTTCTTGTGTTATGAGCAATGAAATCTTGGTTTACATAACAATGCTCCTCAATCTGATGATTCATGAAAGAGAAATCATCATGTCCTTGAATATATGAGGCCTCCTTGGGATGATCCTCCTTGTATGATTTCTTTGTGGTAGGTTCTTGGTTAGTTAGGGCCAAATAAGATTCTACCTTCTAGCACATGCAATAGGCATAAGAATAGTTGCAGGAAGGACAAAAATCTTGATCTTGGGCCAAGTTATTTTGGGGGACTATAGCTCTGTTCTGATTTGAGCTTGAAGCAGAAGCATGACTATTTTGCCTACCCTGATAAAAAGAGCTATTCCACTAATTAGGAGGCCTACCACCATTTGGAGCCTGATATTGCAATTGGGGAGGCTTGCCACCTTGAGTTTGCTGCCTTTCTAAGGCCACCACCTTGTTACTCATTTTTTGTATCATAGAGAAACTATCCTCTAATCTCTTTCCTTGGTCTTTCAACTCCTTCCCCTACTCTTACAAATTTTTATTCAGGGTCCTCTCTCTCTTATCTGTATTCAACACTAAACCTTGGAGCATCTCTTTGAGTTCATCTATCCCATTTGAGGATGTGGAAGCTTGGGGAACTAGAATAAGGGCTTGTGATGTAGAATTTGTAGGAAGGGGGGCCATTGCCGGTTGGTGGTTGGGAACATTAGGAAAGAAAGGCATAGGGGGCCTCAAAGCTAGCTTGCCTCCTTGTATCAGGATGTTCTCAGCTTTTATGGCTATCTCATAAGCATTAAGCAAGGTATCTCCTCCCATAGTTTGGATTGTAGTGGCAATATCATTGTTAAAAGCTCTAAGGTAATGCAATAAGGCATTACCAGGGGTAGGTTTCACCGAAGTAGGTATTCTATCCCATGTCTTTTGAAATCTATAATTAAAATCAGTCATACATTCATGGGGGGGCCTTTTTATAGTAGTTAGCTGCTCTAAAAGTGATAGATGGTCGCTTCTATCCTCAAAATGTTTGCATAATCCTGCTCCTAGTCCATCCCAATCAGTTATAGAACCATGAGTTAAGCCTCTATACCACTGTAATGCTTTTCCTTTTAAAGATGAGGCTAGAAGTATGACAGCAACATCATCCTCTGTGATAGTACCATGATTATTATAGACATTTGCTACTTCTTGGATATGCTCTAAATGGGAGATGGAAGTTTCACTGGTAAAATCCGGTATACTTTTTAGTGCAGATACTGGTATATCATGTCTTTGGGCTAACAATAGAGGACTTTCACCATTAAAGGTGGAAAAAGCATGGACTCTTGGCTGTGCCATGTAAACAAGTGTTCTATTGATGAGTGTTGATGGCAATCTAGGCTAGGTTTGAACAGTAGGAGGAGTAGAGACAGATCTTAAAGGTATATTAACTGTTATTACACCCCTAACTAGTGATAATGAAGTTTTAGTCCTCCTTCTTCTAGGATTTGAAAGAGAAAGCTCTTGATATTGAAATTTACCTTTAGAAGACGCCCTTGTTTCAGCTCTGGGTATGAATCACTGCAAATTTGGCCTGGAGCCAGATTTGTTGATGTTCAGAGTCACCAAGTACTTTGAAGAATCAGCCTCTTGAAGGCTTGAATACTGAAGCCAGCACTACCTCTTCAGTATTAATCTATGGAACTCTTTCTTCTTGACACTAGTAGACTTTAAATCTTTAATAGACATGTCCCACCGAGCGTGCCAAAAAATTTTCTCACTTAGGTTTGCACCCTTGTCCAAGGCCTATGTACAAGGACAACCTAGTGAAACATGGAAACAACCTCAAAGCTGTGGGACTTGAACTGCGAGGTTGAGTCTCCAGAGAATGCTGGCTTCCTCTTACTATCAGGGTGCACCCAACTACTCTTGGAGAGGAAAATGGAGAAAGAGAGCATGAAAAAAAATCTACCTAGTTCTAATCTAAGGAGGTGATGCACCAAAATAGAGTGTTCGAACCAATCTCTGCCCATACATATGCTACTGAACCAAAATGAAACTAAGGATATACATATGCAGACTTGCTTTAATCAAATAACCACATAGAGATCAGAAAACCAAGATGAGTGATACAAGGAAGAAGTTCACTTATATACCATTCACAGGCTAGGAAAGATACAATCATGCATGTTACAGATTTCCACAAAACAATGGCACAGACAAAGAATTCTTGCACTTTAATACCAATGGCTGGAGGAGATAAGTGGAGAATCAGACAGTTCAGAGGCATAGGGGAATTTACACTAGAATTGTAGACAAATAGCAAAGGAAAATTAGAGAGAAGGTCCTACTTACAAAAACTACAAAATCTGCCTTTATAGTTCAAGCATAACTGAGATCTTTTGCTGCGGAAGTGACCCTGCAGCTACCTGCCATTAAGTCCTACGGAGGACAATCATGGGAATCTAAAGAAAATCTTATCTTTGTTGTAACAGGTGTTCTGAGAGCACTGAAAACGGTGCCATTGATGTTTTGACTAGGTAGATAGATTGACTGAGACGGTGGAGTGTTCTTCTTCCTTCTGCATTCATTTTGGGTAGGTCGAGATTGATCATGAAGATCATATCACATAACAAAATTGATTACCTTCATTTCTTGGTTCATGAATCTGCAGGGTCAGTGAGGTCAAATGGTTCCACATGCTGACTGGGCCATGCGAGCCAATCACATTCCTTCCTTCCGCCATTATGGACACCTTTTCCATGTTTGACCACCCTTAATATTGACTGGGTGCCATGTCACTATTAAAAAAGTCTTCAAAAATCTTGATAGCGCCATAGCACCTAGTGGTCTCAACCTAACTGTGCCACCTTTCCACCATCTAGCCATAACATCAAAACTAACTACCACGTTGACTGCGATGATTGCTCTGACTGCCAGCCGTTAACCGTCAACCTTAGCCGAGCCAGTGAGACACATGTCAACAAGGTGCTATGTCGCCATGGTATCCATCGTGCAGCTTCCAATGGCGAGATAGTACCTACCATTGATCAGCCTTAAATCTAATGATCGTGAAGACTCATCGTACTACTATACTATTCTTATCTTGGGCCCATCATAATTGGTACCATCTCAACAACTGCACCTTGGCGAGAGCTGGCCCCACTGACACATGGCGAAAGGCGCTATGTCGCCATGGTAAAGATCGCACAACTTTACCATAGCAAGATGGCGCCTTCTATTAATTTTCCTTGATCTGACGGCAAGCAAGATAGATACTGCCCCTCAGTGTATCAATCAATGGGAACCAACCACATGCCAACATCTGTATTTCCCGTGCCTCCAAACCTAGATGGACGAGGACACATGTCCTCTAGGTGCCAACTCGCTATCATAATCTCATGCAGCTTTTCCATAGCACGATGGTGCCTGCTCTTGATCTCTGCAGATCTGACAGTGGAGAACTTAACCCTTTACTACACTGGCTGTGTTGAAGATCTAGTCCCACAATCTATCTGTATTCTAACTTGACATACGTGGTAGTCCCCCATTGGCCTAACGAAGCACCACCCTGGCAGGAAATCATTGGTCTGACAAAGCATCAACCTAGATGGTCTGTACTACTTTGACCTTACTGAGGGGACACGTGGTGCCCAGGCGCTATGTCACTATGGGAAAATCGAGGCCAACTTCCCATAGCACCATCGCACCCAAATGATGACATGTCTTCTAATTTGCACGTGTCTTCAAATGATTTGCCACCATGGCACCAGACTCCACCAACTGGGCAGATGAGGTACAAAATGGGACCCATCTGTCTTCGATTCACTGCGGTAGACTTTTCCATTTGGGCACTATGTCACCATCAAAAAACTCATGAGCTTTTCGATGGCACCATGGTGCCCCACCAGCTTTTCTGACTTCTCGGCCCGTGAAACTGACCGCTCACCATGAACATTTTTCGGTGTGACACAACCTGCTCGT
>CM053789.1:87610751-87900751 GCA_028749045.1 Cupressus sempervirens
TGTGTCATCCCTAGAAAGGAAAGATAGGGCTACATTTCTTGCAACTATGTATAGTAGAATGCATCATGTTATAACTGAATCAAGCATTGAGATCTTTACAGAATACTAATTTGAATTTTAGTCCTCTCAATTTGAAAGAGCTTGTGCTATTTAAAAAACATCCTTGAAAGAGTTTCCATAGTGAATAGGAATATCACATAGTAAAATACTGTGTTTTTAAATGCCCAAGATTGCTAATCCAAGTTCTATTTTTACTATATCTCAACTCTCAATATTCATCTTTTTCTCTTGTTTCTAGCTTCAACTTAAATACAGGACTCTGTACATATTTTGTTATCATAGGTTTCCATTTGAATGGGAAAGAAAATATGGAGTAGTTGAGGAATATGTAGTAGTGTTAAGGTCCTATTCAGTGGCCTCAAAAGGTTAGAAATTAATTATAAAAGTTATTTGTCCAAGATTTTCACGAGTTTAATTCACTATTCTAGTGTTAAACTATCAAAATTGATGAAAAAAATAATTCTTATGGAAGTGAATTAAGAAGAATTAAAACATAGAACTAAGATGAGAAGATTCTAAAACTAATATGATGTGTTTTCTTTGAATTATGTAACATTCTATTCGTGGGGGTTGTAGATTAAACAATTCACACACACACACATAGAATGACAATATAGATAGACTGTAAGAAGGTCGTACAAAGCCTAGGGAGATAGTGCGATGTGTAGGAGTGGGTAATAGGGTTGTATGGTAGATGTGGGAAACTATATGGTGTTGTAGGCCATATGGTAGGTGTAGAGGGGGGGTATGGAGAATGCAAGGGACCACATGGTCAGGAGGGAGTTGACAAGTTCTATAGTGTGGAACATTTTTGTACAGTGAAGCAAGGATACCACCATACATGAGGGATGATTACTGTATGGTGAGTATATGGTGAATTTTGATAGCATATAGTGGGGTGAGGGCTAGCCAGGGTGTTTTGGGTATGGTCATATGGGCAAGATGTCTATAGTGCAATTAGGAGGTTGTGTGGTGGAATTACAAAGGGATTCATCAATGCTATGAATAGTAATAATGTTTCCATACATGGATAGTGCACCAAGTTTCCAGATCCCAAGCTAAGTCATACACAATGGAATACAAGTGATCGCCTTTGCTAGAGATACCAATAAAAGCCATTGCAAGTATTGAATAATAATCGTAGATTGATATAGATATAAATTATTGTAAACAATGATGGCACCCCAATTTTCCAAATCTAAGCAAAGTAATACATCGAGAAAATAGGGAGAGGGTTGAATCCCACCAAAATTAGAAATAGCCAAGTAGGGAAGGTCTTTGACTTCCAAAATGATGAACAATAGAACTCTAATTGGAATATGCAGTATAGAAAATTAATCTAAATTGCATGCTTAAAACAACCTACAAGAAGGCCTTATAAAGGGCTTTGTGGAAACTTCCTGAAGGATTTAAAAATAGCAATAAGCTGACGAGTACTAAAAAATAGTTAAAGAGTAAGATTGAGATATTAAAAAAATTGATTCTTTGCCACATAACAAAATATTATTATTTAATAATATTACGGACATTACAGTCCTTTGTGCCCAAAAATTTCTCGTCCTCAAGAAACTGTAAACTTGGATGCTCTAGAATTTTCTAGCATTCCCAGGTGGCATCCTCAACATGAAGATCCTTCCATCGTACAAGAAAATCCTTAATGGTATTGGACCTAGAAGCTTTTTGTCCCAGATATCTATGATCTCTGCTAGCTCTAAAATTAATTTCCCGTCTTCATCAATGGGAGGAAATTTCTTCAACACTATGAAACATTTACCAATAGCCTTCTTCAGTGATGACACATGAAAAACATTGTGGATTCGACTCCCTTCAAGAAGCTCCAATTCATAGGCAACTTCTCCTACCTTTTGAACCACTTTGTATGGTCCGTAGAAGAGTGATTTTAGTTTCTCCTTACCAAACGATTGCAGAAAGGATTGTTTATATAGTTGAAGTCAAAGGTATACCAAATCACCCACCTTAAAACTTCTCTCAATTTGATGTCGGTCTGCAAATATCTTCTATTGATTTAGAGCCCTTTGTAGATTTCCCTTCAGAGATCTGATGATATCTAAACTCTCTTGTAGCCACTCTTCAGCCCTCAATGCATAATTGTCTCCCAAATGCCAAACACATGAACGATGAAGGTTCATAACCATTAAATGCTTTGAAGGTTGGCATACCTATTGACATGTGATAGGTAGTGTTGTAACAAGACTCACCTAGATGTAGCAAATACACCCATGCCTTCTGTTGCATTGAAACATAATTCCTCATATAGCCCTCCAACCATTTGTTCACAATCTTTATCTATCCATTTGACTATGGATGGTAGCTCATACTTGGTGGAAAATCTATTTCCTATACCCTAAAATATCTCCATCCAAAAAATTCTAAGGAAATGAAAATCTTTGTCACTTACTATATTTTTTGAAAGACCATGTAAATTGAAAATCTTATGAAAGATCAACTCAGCCACTTGTGATGCTTGGTACCTGGTGGAAATGGAAAATAAATAGGTATACTTGGTCAAACAATCAACCACAAAAAAAATGCAATCCTTCCCATGAAATTTGGTTAGCCCAGTGATGAAATCCATTGAAATACTTTCCCACTTTTGATCAGGGATCAGCAATGGTTGGAGAAGTCACACATGTAGAGTGCACTCAAATTTGTTTTGCTAATAGGTAGAGCATTCCCATACATACTGTAAGACATCATTCTTGAGGCCCTTCCATGTAAAATGTTGTCAAATCTTCCTATAGGTTTTCAAGTATCCTGGGTGTCTAGCCAATGGTGAATTGTGCATCTCCTTTAGAATTCTTTTTGTAAGAATTTTCCTTAGTGAAAAATTACCCAAGATCAAGGAACTTAAGCACAAGCACAAAATGGATTAATAAAGTATGATCAAAATAACAATATCAAAATGAATTGATGTGATGTGTAGTACATATAGACTAGGATTTTTTGCATATAAAGGCCTCTAGGATGGTTCTAGAATGCTTTGAGAATGAGCTAGGAGATAACCATGACAACTAAGCACACATCCACTAGAAGTGGATTATCCTCCATTGTGCATTAATATACATGCATCAATGATAGGATAAGTATGACAAGGTGTATGTCATATAGAGATGTTATAGACACCATGCGCTTAAATTAAATGCTAACTCCTATGTTGTAGACACCATGTGCATAAAAGAGTTGCTAACTTCTGTGATGTCAATAAGACAACTCATATGAGTATGCATACTCCAAGGTATCAAACTAATAAATAATAAAATAATGCATTAACCTAAGTAAACTTAAGTAAAGTGTAAATAGTAAATACTTATTTACACCAATACTTTCCTTCATTTTGGACTTAGGTACCAGATAAATCCTACCCTTGTAGTAGATAATATCATCTACCACCTTATACCTATCCTCTTGTACTTGACCATCAATCAACCAGCAAGCAAATATGTTCTTGGAGTATTCAACCAATAGGTGTTCCTTCCAATTTGCTAAAACTTTAGACAACAAGAATATTATAGGTCTTCTTGATAGAGCATCAACCAGTACATTATGCTTTCCCTTTACATACTCAATATCAAATTCAAAAGCTTATATTTTTCTCACTCACTTCTGTTGTTGTTTATTTAAATCTTTCTGCTCTAAAAAATATCCCAGGCTATTGTAGTTTGTCTGCACCACAAATTTTTTCCCAACAAGATACTACTAAAACTTTGTTAGTGCATGCATGATTACAAGAATCTCTTTATCATAGATGGAGTAGAGTCATTCTTCTTTGGAGAGCTTTGACTCTCAAATGCAATAGGGTGACAATTTTGCATCAACACTACCCCAATACCTTCTCCTGTAGCATCATGCTCCAAGATGAAGGGAAAATTGAAATCAAGTAGTGCTAGCACTAGGAATGAACTCATGACTTCAACTTGTTAGAAGTGTATTATGCCTTCATATCCCAATGAAAAAATTCTATTTTTGTTAGGTTTGTTAGTGGTTCTCTATGTTGTGAGAACCCCTTCACAAACCTGCTTTAATAACTACTTAATTCAAGGAATCCACAAAGATTAGAGAGCATCTTGGGAGGTAGCCAATCCAAGATAGCTTGAATCTTTTCTTGGTGTACTTGAAACCCTTGAGCACTAATTATATGCCCCAGATACAATATTTGTGTCATTCTAAACTTGCATTTAGACCTCTTGCAAACATTGATTGTGACTCCATAATTCTGAGTACTTCATCCAAATGCCTCAAATGTTCCTCCCATGTCTTACTGTAAATAAGTATGTCATCAAAAAATACCAATAGGTACTTTCATAGTTTCTTGTTAAAGATGTGATTCATGCATGACTGTCAAGTAGATGGAGCATTGGTTATACCAAATGGCATAACTAGGAACTCATAATGTCCATAGTGGCAATGGAAGGTGGTATTCTCCACATCTTCATCCCTCATGTAGATCCGATGGTATCCTGAACAAAGATATATTTTGGAAAATAGAGTGCACCATGTAACTCATCCAATAGTTCATCGATCCTTAGTATGGGGTATTTATTTTTAATTGTTTTCTTGTTTAGTGCATGATAGTCCACACACATTCAGAGGGTTCTATCCTCCTTCTTAACCAAAACTATTGATGATACAAAGGGATTGGAACTAGGCCTGATCCATCCTTTCTCTTCTTGGATTATTTTTTCTATCTCCTCCTTAAATAGTGATGACAGGTTTAGCTCCTTCCTCCAACTCAATGGTGTGCTCAAATCCTCTATGTGGAGGGATGCCCGACGGGATGTTGATGAAGACTGTACTATGCTTATCCAACACTATGTGAAGCTCATCATCCTAGTAGTCGAACTGTTGTCCTTTCATTAGCTTTGTTGATATCAAACATTGTGTTGCCCAAACAATGTCATCATTTTGAAGAATAGATTCCATCTGTTGTGCTAATATTTCGTTTGGCCCTCCATTTTACATTCCCCCAAGGACCACCTTCTTTCCACCCACTTCGAATGAAAACTCCATTCATTTGAAGCTTTGTGTGTATGTTTCCATTGTTTCCATCCACTGGATGCCAAGAATGACTTCCATGTCATCTAGATCTACTGCAAAGAAATCCTCAGTCATTGTATGGTTTCCCATGGTAATGTTGAGTTGTGGGACCAAATGGGTACATGATAGGAGGTTTCCTCTGGCTACCTTGACTTGGAATCTTGCATGTGTCTTTTTAGTAAAACCTCTTTGTTTCATAATTAATGAATTAATGAAATTATATGCGGCCCCACTATCTAGCATCACTATGACCCATTTTCCTTGGAGTGCTCGCAAGAGGAATGGTTCCTCCTCAATGTACTAGTGCAGAAATCCTCTACGCATGATTTATGTTACCTTCTTTCACAATTTTATCATCATCTACTTTGACTCATGGTTCCTCATCCTATTCACTGTCTAACATTTCCTCTATGTAATGGATCTTCCCCTTCCCTAAACATCGGTGTCCTAGTTCCCATGATTCCTTACAATTAAAACATAGCTTCCTCCTCAAATATTGTCTCATAGCTTCATCTATTAATTGCTTCTTTGGAGGGGGCTTGTTATCTTTTTCCTTCAGAATGATGGGTGTCCTAACATGTGAATAATTTTTAGAAGAAAAAGTGGATATTGCTATGTCTTGTGCCTTCTTGATTGCTTCCATAAGTGTGTCAAGGTTAAAACCATTCACCCTACCCTTTAAGGGTTCAGTCAACCCATCCATGAATAAAACAACAAGTCTTGTCTTTGAAATGTATGTCACTAGAACTGATAGTCTCTAAAATTTTGTAATGTAGATCTCTACTACTCCAGTTTGCTTCAATCATGCCAACTCCTTGAAGTTGAGCTCTAGATCCTTTCTGTCAAAGAGGTCAATAAGTCTCTGCATGAATTCAGCATATGAAGTGATTCGATCATGATCGAGGGTGACCATCCCATGGTACCACCATTCATGGGCGATTCCCCCCAAATGAAGTGCTGCAAACTTGATTTTCTCTTCTTCAGGCATGGGGTTGAGTTGGAAGTATGTATCAACCTTTTGAACCCAAGCTCATGCTAATGTATACCTAGATCCATTAAAGCATGATAAGTTTATCTTTCCAATCTTTCATCTAACGTCATCATTGTAATTGCCCTACCTCCTAGAATATCTCATTGAAAAATCCACATAATCCTTGAAGGACAATTCTGCACCAAATTTGACATCAAACTAGTCTTGACAAAATTGATCTTCAATTTCAAAGAAAGTAGGCTCTTGTTCCCTAGATTTTTCAAACCGTTGGGGAAAATCCAGCATCATTGGTCGTGTGTGGGATCACTTTGTGTGAAGCCTTTCAATGATAGAATTGTCACCATGCCCATTGTGTCCTCCATTTGACAATCCTTGTGCCAAAAGATGGAGGGTCTTTCCAATTTGATCTTTCCTCCTTTGCCAAGGTCTCACTGAGCTGTCATTGTCCATTTAACAAGGTTTCACTAAGTTGTTGTTGTCCACTTGTCAGCTCCCTTAGAAGTCGCATCGTCTCAACACTTGATTCACCCATTCTTCCTACTAATCAGGATATTGGCAACATCCATTGTCACCAATAGGCTGGCAAGATCACCAACTCTAATACCATTGTAATGTTTCATTTGTTGGGATTGCAGATTAAACCATTCACACAGAAATTGAATGACAATATAGATAGACTTAAAGAAGGTTGTATGAAGCTTGGAGAGATAGTACAGTGTGCAAGAGTGGGTAAGAGGGTCATACAATAGATGTGGGCAGCTGTACAATGTTATAGATCAAGCCATGTGGTAGGTGAAGAGGGGGGTACAAAGAATACAAGGCACCATACAGTGAGGAGGGAGATGATGGGTTGTATGATGTGGCAGATTTCTGTATGGTGAAGAAAGGATACCACCATATGGGAGGGATGATTACCATATGGTGAGTATATGGTGAAGTTTGACAATGTACTTGGTTATGGTTGTACAAGCAAGATGTTCGTACAGTGCAAATAGGAGGTTGTGCGGTGGAAGTACGAGGGATTCAACAATGCTACGAATAGTAATAATATTTTTGCAAACTGATAGTGCACCAAGTTTGTAGATCCCAAGCTAACCTGTACATGATGGAATACAAGTGATCGCCTTTGCTAGAGATACCAATAAAAGCCAGTACAAGTATAGAATAATAATCACATATTGATATAGATATAAATATTTGCAAACAATGATAGCACTCCAATTTGCTAGATCAAAGCCGTGTAATACATAGACAAAATAGGGTGAGGGTTGAATCCCACCGAAACCGAAAATAGCTAAGTAGGGAAGGTCTTTCACTTCCAAAATGGCGAACAACAGAACTCCAACGAAAATTCGTAGTATAGAAAATTAATCTAGATTGCATGCCTAAAACAACCTACAAGAAGGCCTTATAAAGGGCTTCAGAGAAACTTGCCAAAAGATTACAAAATAACAATAAGCTGACAAGTACTAAACAAAATTAAAGAATGGACTTGAAAGATTAAAAACATTGATTCTCAACCACATAACAAAATATTATTATTTAATAATATTAGAGACATTACAAATTAATTGAAAATCAATTTTAAAGAGAAAAATTTTAATTACTAATAACATATATCATCATCAAGAATAAAAATTACATCAATTTACTGTCATAAAACAATCATAATGCATTATTAAAAAACTCTTGACAACATAGTAGAAAGATGCACCATATTCTGTGTCTTTTTTGTCCATACAAAACAGCGGGGAATGCCTTTATAATGTGTTTGCAATCCTTTGAAGATGGTAAGACACATCTAGAAAAGCGTCGCTTTACACGCAGCTTTATTTGTGCAATAACACAATCTAAATATTGTCAAAAGATATCATTTGTGCATCTTAAAAAATAATAGAAGTGAAAGTAATCATAGATATGAAGTTTTAAATCTTTCCATGGAGATCTTTGCTCATCAGCACCAATTATCTACAAGTTGCAGAGATTTACAGAAAGTATCAACCAATGATGACCTTGTTAAACTTACAGAACTAATTAATTGTCAGTAAGAGAACTTAATTGTCAATAAGACAACAAGACAAGGGTTTAAACATCACACACTAAGTTTAATTTCTAGATCAAAAGTATTAAATAGTCAAAGTCAACTTTTCATTAGTAAATATCATGAACGTAAAGAATTCCCAAGTCTCTCCAGACTGAATTCTCAAGATCTTCACCACATTTCACTATCCCAATTTCAGAACTATTAAATTTAAGTTGTCAAGATTCTGAAAGTAACACAACCTGTTTTCTTTGACTTGACTGAAATCCAATTTTAAATAGAAACACTTTGTTACTAATAACAATATATCATCGTCAAAACCACATTAATTTACTGTCATAAACTAATGCACTCTAAAAAAATCTTGACAACATACTACAGAAAAACAGTCTTTCCTGTCCTTGCAAAATAGCAAGCAATGCCTTGCAATTCTTAAGAAATGGTGATTTCTATGTCAGCATCAAAATGATATTTTTAAATTAAATTTAAATTTAAAATACAGTTCTAAATTAATTTTTAATTTAATTATTTAAAATGGTAAATTGTCATTTTAATGCCGGCATAGACACTGGCTTAAAAAAAGGGAAGAAAAATCTAAAAAAGTGTTGCTTTAAATGCAGCTTTACTTGTGGAAGAACACAATCCAAACACTACCAAAAGATATCATTCATGCATCTTTTAAAAATATTAGAACTGAAAGTAATCCTAGAAATGATGTTCCAAATCTTTCCATGTAGATCTTCCCTCATCAATATCAATTATCAACAAGTTGCAAAGATATATAGAAAGTACCAAGAAGTGACAATCGTGTTCAACTTAGAGAACTGATTATTACTCGTTCTTCTGAGCTTGAGGAGCTGCCAAGTCTTTCCAGACTGAACTATATCGAGAATATTGAAATTAAAGCTTGTAAGAAGCTATAGAACATTACTCTGCCAACAAAACTCGTCAGTCTGTCTGTATGTGAATGCACAAATTTGCAAAGAGTATCAATAAATGGTGACCCAAACTTACAAATCTAAGAATTGATTACTGTCCCAAGTCTCTTCAGCCTGAACTGCATGGAGAATATTGAGATTGAATATTGTGAAAAGCTTCCAAAAATTACGATGCCAACAATACTCACCAATCTGTCTATACAGAATTGTAGAGATTTGCAAAGAGTATCAGGAAATGGCAACCTTGTTAAACTTAGAGAGATAATTATCAGTGTGTGTCCTATACTTGAGGAGTTACCACATTTCTCCAGAGTAAGCTGCATGGAGAAAATTGAGATTGATTATTGCGACAAGCTAAAGACTATTGCTGTACCAACAACACTCACCAGTCTATCTATAACAAGTTGTAGAGATTTGTAAAGAGTATCAATAAATGGTGACCTTGTTAAACTTAGAGAGCTAATTATCAATAAGTATACTGAACTGGAGGAGCTACCAAGTCTCTCCAGAGTAAGCTGCATGCAGACAATCAAGATTCAATTTTGTGGGAAGATAAAGAACATTCTTTTTCCAAGAATTCTCACCAGTCTGTCTGTACGAAAGTGTATAGCTTTGCAAAAGGTATCTGAAAATGTTGATCTGGTTAAACTTACAGAGATAAATATCACTGAATGTCCTGAGCTTGAGGTGTTGCCAAGTCTCTTCGAACTCAACTACATTGAGACAAACGAGATTCAATTTTGTTGGAAGCTAAAGAACATTCCTCTACAAAGAATGCTCACCATTTTGTCTGTACGATATTGTAAAACATTAGAAAGGGTATCAGTAAGTGTTGATTGCATCAAACTTACAAAACTATTTGTTACAAACTGTCCCGAGCTTGAGGAGTTTCCAAGTCTCTGGAGAGAAAGCTGCATGGAGAAGATTGAGATTCAGTTTTGTGAGAAGCTAAAGGACATTATTCTGCCAACATTACTCACCACTCTATTTATGCACTATTGCATGGATTTGCTGAGAGTAATAGGATATGATGATATGAAATTTATAGATTTAAATATTTGTGAGTGTTCTAATCTTGAGGATAGGTTACCAGGTTTCAACAGGCTGGGATTCTTGGAGAAGCTTAAGATTTTCTCTTGTGAGAAGATACAGAGTATTACATTACCATCAACACTCATCAGTCTGTCTGTACACAACTACAGAGGTCTGCATAGTGTACTAGGTCATGGCGACATTATCAAACTAAGAGAGCTGATTATTAGCGAGCGTCCCGAGCTCGAGGAGTTAGGATGTACTAATCTTATGGAACTCACAGAGCTGAATATAAGTGATAATCCTCAGCTTGAGGAGTCGCCAAGTCTCTCCAGACTGAGATTCCTGGAGACAATTGATATTCACTCTTGTGAGGAGCTACAAAACATTATGTTGCCCGCAACAGTCATCAGTCTGTATATACACAGTTGCAGAGATTTGAAGAGAGTAGTAGGATCTGGTGATCTTATTAATCTTACAAAATTGTTTATTACTGAGTGTCCTCAGCTTGAGGAATTACCATGTCTATCTAGAGAGTGCTGCATTGGGATTGATTTTTGTGAAAAACTGAAGAAAATATCAGAAATTGAAGAGTTTCCTCGATTACAATGGATGCGACTTGGTCATTGTAGCAATGCATTAATACGTAGTTGCATTCATAATTTGAAGGTAATGATATCAATACTTTTAAGACTATCATACATGTATGATAAGCATTCTTTTACTTGGTTTCTGATCTTCACCTTTGTTTCTGAATTTGTTTTTATAATATACTCATATTTTTTATTTTATTTTTTCAATCTGTAATTGGGAAGAAATACCAGGCATGAACTGAGAATGTTTTCTTCTCCATTTCTGAGTATGTCGTCATGGGAAATGATGATGATTGGAAGAGTAGTGGATGGAGTAGAGTCATGTTTAAAAAAAGATATGTTGTGTGAAGTTAATTATATTAAAAAAGATATGTTTTGTGAAGCTAATCGTATTAGCATCGATGAAGTCATTGAAATTGATGATTATGGAACTTTTGCTTGTGAAAATTAACATTAGTGCATTCATTGATTATTAATCATCTATCGTAAATGATTATTAAATTGCTGAAAATAAATTTCCAACTAATATCAAAAAATAACACAACTGCAACTTCAGCAATAAAATACAAAAAAAAATTCAAAACAAAAAGAACACAATATTTTTGGACAAATCATCTCTGAAAAAACCCCTAAGAGAAAACTAGTTCTGTAAATAGAAAATATATTAACTTCAGCAAATGAAGAGATACAAAATTCCTTACCTCTCACTGGTAGAATTCAGACAACCTCCTAATTTCTCCTATTGATATTCCCCACAGCTATCCCCAATGCTATCATTTTGCCCTTGCTAACATCGCAAAACTATTTGCTATCACTCAAAACTCATTTTCTAGCACTACAAATTCTTCTACAACTCTTGTTGTTCTTTGTTTTGTTATATTCTTCAAATGCCTCCCTCAACTCCTTTTTATACTACTTAACCAAGAGGTTTCTAGTTGTTTCTTGATTAAGACAACTCAATCAAGAAGTTTCTAGTTGCTTCCTTACTAAGAATTTTTTAGTTTTTTCTCAATTAAAGAAACTTAACCAATAGGTTACTAGTGGCTTCTAGAAGAAGTCAATTAATTAACAAATATTTTTCATAACTCTAACAATTGTTTGTCAATTAATCACATATGGATGAATAGCTATCCAACATACCTAAAACTAACACTCCCTCTTAGCAAGGAAGTTGTTCTACATAACACCTATCTCGAAGAAAATGTATTTCACCTTCCCTAATTTCTTTGTCAGAATGTTTGCTACTTAATTCTCCATAGGTATGTACTATAGCTAGACAACCCTCCATTGTACACAATCTCTGATGAAGTGATATCTAATGTGTATATGTTTAAACCTATCATGAAACACTAGGTTCTCATACAACTTGATGCAACTCTAATTGTTGTAGTGTATCACAGTAGTATCAACCTTCTGACTAAACAAGGCTACTAAAAACTTTCAAAGCCATATTGTTTTACATATCATTATGCTAGATGGTATATATTATGCCTTTGTTAAACTCAAAGCCACAAACTTTTTCTTTTCGTTGAACCAAGATACAACTCTTGTTCCCAAACTAAAACAACACCCTGAAGTGCTCCTTTTGTCCATTGTACTTCCTACCCAATCTACATCAGTATACCCCATCAATTTGATACCTTCACCTCAAACATATCTGATCATTTTGCACATGTGGGTCTCTTTGCTATGTGCTACAAAGCCTTTTGGTTTCTCTATGTATACCTCCTCCTTTAATTCACCATTAAGGAATGTTGTCTTGACATCTATTTGACAGATCTACCATCCCATCTATGCTGCAAATGAGATCATAGCTTATATAGAAGTATAACTAGCCACTAGAGAAAATATCTCCTCGTAGTCTATTCCTCTTTCTAAGAGAACCTCTTGGCCATGAACCTTGCCTTTTATTTCTCAATGCTACCATCTGCACTATTATTTATCTTATAGATCCATTATGATCCAACTACTACTCTATGTGTTGGTCTAGGAACTACCTCCCACACATCATTCTGCATTATTGAGAAATACTCCTCAACCATAGCTTCTTTCCATACCTGATGCTCTGTAGCCTCCTAATAGATGGAAGTGTCACTATCTACCAAGTGACTAACTAATGTCACATAGTCATTGAGCTTGGCTGGTTGTCTCCACTATCTAGTACTCTTCCTAGAAGCTCCCACAAACTCCTGAGAATCCCATAGTATCTCTTTAACCTAACAGTTTCTGCTACCAACTGTATAGGATGTGATATCAACCTCTAAGTCTTCTAGATGCATTTTTTTTTTCTCTTATTTCTCCATGTTTTGTGAAACTTCACCACTTGAGCCTACACTTGTACTAATAACTATACTTGTGCTTTGCTACCTTTGACTAGACCTTGGAGCCTTCATTGGCTACTCACTCTTATCATCTACTAGTAAATCTCTGGACCTTCTAAATTCCCTATCCTCTATGAACTTAACATCACATTTGAAAATAATTCTTCTAGTCCTACGGTTAAAAATCTTATATACTTGTGAGGTTTCACTATACCCAACAAAGTACCCCCTCTCTATTATCCGATCTTACTTGGTATGTCTATCACCTAGAATATGACAATATGAAAAACTCCTAAATATTCTGAAATGGCTAACATTAGGCTTCTTACCCATAAAAGCTTCCTTTGGTGTCATCCTCCCTAACACCTTATGTGGAACCCTATTTTGAATGTAGACTATTGTACTAAATGCTTCTACCCATAAGTAGTGGGGCATATCCTGGTCATGTAGCATGGCTCTTGCCACCTCCAATATAGAATGCTTATTCCTCTCAGCAACTCCATTCTACTATGGATTATAAGGAATGGTCCACTCTCTCTTGATTCCTTCACTGGTACAAAACTTTTGAAATTTATTTCCTTTGTAATCACCTCCATTATCTGACCAAAGAACCTTTATTTTCCTATTGAGTTCTCCACTAGAGCCTTGAACTCTTGGAAACAATTGAAAATGTCATCCTTGGTCTTCAAGAAGTATATCTAGGTCTTTCTAGAGAAATCATCAATAGAAGTAACATAGTACTAATCTCCTTTGATAGACTTTGTTAACATTGGTCAACATACATGTGAATGTACTAGATCAAGAAAATATTTAGATTTAGTGTCACTCCTTGGAAAGTATGCTTTTGCAAACTTCTCTAACACACATCCTTTACATACATCACCATGCTCTGTGCTCACCTCTAGAACATCGATCACCATCTCACGAAGCAATTTGAGTGCTCCATGATGATTATGGCCCATCCTCCTATGCCATGTCTGATGCAAAGCGAATCTTCAATGATTCAACATCTGCATATATCTCTTCTAATATTTCTAAAAGTAACTTTAAAACATTCCAAAAATTTGTAATCCACTTTTAGCACGCCTTTTCTATGATGAATTCATCTCCAGTAATGGACCAATCCTTCAAACTCCTCAACACAACTCATTATGTTTTGAAATAGAACTTTATGATTGGAAGGCAACCACTATTAATCATTTATTTTAGAGTCCCAATCCTTCAAAATTCTGATAACAATACATTGATTGAACAAATGACATTTACCATTAACTTCCACAACTCACTTACTGTACCAACTCATCAATCTACCATGACTGTGTTGCTCTTCATAACCAACCGATTCAATCATAAATGTTTCTATAGGTCGATCTCCTTCACACTGACGGTTGACATCTAATCATTTTGTTCTATATGTAGGGATCAAATCCACATTGGTGTTCAAGAATTGATCAGTCCACATGGATTTTTCAGGGTTCTCATTTAGTATCCTTCAAATAAGACAGTAGGGTTTGTTTCGAGATGACTGTAGAAATGTATCTTGCAGCTCTTCATGTGACTTGCACAGAATTACTAACCAATTCCATTAACCTTTCAATATTGATTTCCAATAACCAATAAAACATGAGTCAATGTATCAATTTTCATCGATCAAAATAGATTTTTCGATATCGGCTACCAAAATAGGAAAACCCGATTCAATAAACTACTGCAACAAAATTGGTTACCAAGAACTTAATCTCTAATCAAAATAGAGAGTGACTTCAACAAAATTTGTTACAACATCACATTAAATGTCTCCCTTAAAGATCCAAAACTAGGAATCCACAAACAAAAGATCTTCATAATTGTATGTAAATGATAAGGACTTCAAATGCAACTTGATTTGTAATCAATTCTCAGTAAAAGAAACATGATTCCAAGAAAAAAAAAATTAAAATAGAGAACTGTTGAAACCAACACACAAATGATTCAAGAATTCAAAAACAAAGAACTACCACTAAGAAATTGAAGAACCAAATTTCTTTAATAGAAAATTCAATTCTTCTATTCATCATGATATTCGTCATTACATTATTTCTTTGATTTTATCAATTCTTCGTACTTCTATATTACTTCCCCTTCCATGCTTAGGTTCTAAATGGTATACATATATAAATCTGCAAACCCGATAACTAATTTGCTAAACTAACTTTTAACAATGACATCTTGTAACCTAATTAACTTACCCAACATGACTGAGTCTCTACACACTGATTTGCAAACTAACTAAACTAGTATTGAATTGTGGAAATTCACAATTTTACAACCTTTTATTTATTATATCTATGACACCTAGACTATTTAAGATATAACCAAGACTAAGACTCACACCCAACCAATTACATTAAAACAACCATGAAGATACATGTAGAATCCTCATTCTATGAAATGAGTGGAGTCTTGGGATGCCCCTGCATCATGCTCCCCATGATAAAAGAATTCAAGTCCCTTTGAATTTATTTATTTTAAGACTTCCAATTCCATGGTGGTATGTGTCCGTCTGCAAGAAAAATTACTACCAATATCCCGCACATATAGTCTCCCAAGTGAAAAATATTGCTCAAAATCAAATCTTCAATGTGCTTGCATATATCAACAACATGATTCACCAAATATTTTTCTTCTTTACCTTCATAAAATTTGTCAAAAAAAACCAATATATCATCCCCAACAATATGAACATTGAATTTAACCTCCAAGTAAATGTTTTCATTTCCAGCCACTGAAAAAATTTCTTCATTTTGAACTATATTCATGCTATCCTTCATGTGTACCAAGACTAATGCCTTTTCCAGTGAGATCATATCATCCATCATTTGATCATTGCAAACCATATCCTTAACATCAAGCTGTTCTGGAATCAAAACACTACCACCCAAATCGATAATCAATTCAACATCTTTTTCTTCAACTAGAACCTTCTCAACATAAGGCTCATCCAAAACATTCTGCTCATCACCGGCATCAGTCTTCTCCTCTTGTCCTACCTATGGACAACTCTTCTCCTTCATTTCTACTTCTTTTAATGCAGTATAGGCTTCAATCAATTCCAGTATCTTTTGATCTCTTGTCTCCATCATTTCTAACTTTAGTTCATATGCTGTTAAATCCTCTTTAATATTCTTTCTTCTTTCTTCATCTTTTCGCCTTTTATCTTCTTGCTTTTTCTTTTTCTCTTGTGCTTCCTCATATGCAATCTATTTATCTAGCTTGATTAGTAACTTTGACATTCCATCTTTATCTTCCATTATTATAACCTGTTACTAATCGAGCACTTCTAAATGCTTGTGAAGGATGCAAACCCAGTTGGCCAGGTTAGATTTGGTTTCCCCCCAAAATCATATACAAATGGGTACTCAACACCAAGAAAATAATCTTTCAATTCATCTGCAGAAACTCATTGCAAGAATACTGAAACATCAAAGAAAATCTGAAATTTTATCTACAAAACTTTGTTAACAACATGTCCAAGAATCAAACATGATCCTTTACCACTAGATCTTGGTGTGACTTCTTCACATGCTCAAGAGCTTCCTGCTTTGATACCACCTGATGCAGAGCGAATCTTCAATGATTCAACATCTGCATATATCTCTTCTAATATTTCTAAAAGTAACTTTATAACATTCCAAAATTCACTTTTAGCATGCCTTTTCTATGATGAACTCATATCCAATAATCAACCAATCCTTCAAACTCCTCAATACAACTCATTTTGTTTTGAAATAGAACTTTATGATTGGAAGGAAATCACTATTAATCATTTATTTTAGAGTCCCAATCCTTCAAAATTATGATAACAATATGTTGATTGAACAAATAACATTTACCATTAACTTCCACAAGTAACTTACTGTACCAACTCACCAATCTACCATGATTGTGTTGCTCTTCATAACCAACCGATTCAATCACAAATGTTTTTGTAGGTCGATCTCCTTCATACTAAAGATTGACATCTAATCATTTTTTCCATATGCAGGGATCAAATCCACACTGATGTTTGAGAATCAAGCAGTCCACACGACTTTGTTAGGGTTCTTGTTCGGTATCCTTCAAATAAGACAACAGGGTCTATTTCGAGATGACTGTAGAGATGTATCTCGCAGCTCTTCATGTGACCTGCATAGACTTACTAACTAGTTTCATCAACCTTTCAATATTGATTTCCAATAACCAACAAAACATGAGTCAATGTATCAATTTTCATCGATCAAAATAGATTCTTTGATATCGATTACCAAAATAGGCAAACCTGATTCAATAAACTACTGCAACAAAATTGGTTACCAAGAACTTAATCTCTGATCAAAACAAAGAATGACTTTGACAAAATCTATTACAACACCACATTAAATGTCTCCCTTAAAGATCCGATATCAGGAATCTACAAAACAAAGATCTTCATAATTGTATGTAAATGATAAGGACTTTGAATGCAACTTGATTTATAATCAATTCTAAGTAAAAGAAATCTGATTCCAAGAACAAACAAATTAAAATAGAGAAATTTTGAAACTGACACACAAATGATTCAAGAATTCAAAAACAGAGAACTACCACTAAGAAATTGAAGAACCAAAGTTCTTTAATAGAAAATCCGATTCTTCTATTCTTAATCGTATTCCTCATTACATTATTTATCTTCTTTTATCGATTCTTCATACTTCTATATTACTTCCCCTTCCATCCTTGGGTTCTAAATGGTATACATATATAAATCTGCAAACCCAATAACTATTTGTTGAACTGACTTTCAACAACTGCAACCTGTAACCTAATTAACTTACCCAACATGATCGACTCTCTGCACACCAATTTGTAAACTAACTAAACTAGTATTGAATCGTGGAACTTCATGATTTTACAAACTTTTTATTTATTATACCTATGACACCTAAACTATTTAAGATATAACCAAGACTAAGACTCACACCCAACCAGTTACATTAAAATAACCATGAAGATGCATGTAGAATCCTCGTTCTATGAAATGAGTTGAGTCTTGGGATGCCCCTTCATCAATCTCTCCAAGATCTCTAGGATTAGTGATGCTCATGAGTTCCTTAGGAGTATCAAACTACAACCTATAAAGGAGACCACTCTTAACTCTAATAGTTATGGGTGATTTACAATCCTTGTGCTTAATCAACACATGTGCCCCTCTAAAGACCACATTATACCCCCTATCCTGAAGAATATATAAAAAAATAAAATTCATACCTAGTCCTGGCACATGCAACACATTATGAACTAGAATTATCTCTCCATTCTTCATCTAAAACTAAACAGTCCCTTTCACAAATGGGTTGAATTTGGATAGGTTTCCCATAGAAATCTAGATATTGGTATTCTACTCCTTATAACTGGAGAAGTACTCTCTAACTTCTGTCATATGAAATGACACCACACTATCTATATACCAGATAGTCTATGAGGTTGACCTCACCATACAAGCTATAACTAGAAACTCATCTTCCAGTCTACTGGAGAGTTCTTTTGCACTTGCTGAAGCTACTGCTTGCTTCTTTTCCTTCTTCCTTTCTAAGAAATTACTGACATAGTGACCATACTCATGACATCCAAAGAACTTGACCTTAGAAAGGTCCTTCTTCTTCTCACTTTGAGAGCTAGATCCTTTGCTAGATCCCTTCTTTTCTTTCCCTTTCCCTACTAGGGCAAAATTATCTTGCTCCACCACACTTTAGTGACTCTTGTTGAGATCATTGATAAGACTTAGTCTAAACTCCTCCTGAGTGAAATCAATCCATACTTGATCCCAACTCAGTAAGGTATCTCATCTACTCACAACTTGAACCAATACGCTCCACTCTTAGAAAACCCATTAAGGGATATTCTCATCATTGGGGCTATTTCCAATAGTTGCTAACTCGTCCTTGACAAGTCTAAGCCTAGTGAGGTAACTTTTAATGTCTTTTCCCTCGTTCATCAAGGTATTCTTTAGCTTCTCTCTAAGAATCATCTTACTATTGCTGGTAGCATTCTAGTATAGATTTAGAATGGTGTTCCACATCTTCTTCACTATATCTAGCTCCATGATATGTGAAACAATATGATCCTTGACACCATCATGGATAATCCTCCTCGCTTTGGCATCATCCTTCTTATATGTTGCAAGTTGTATAGCATCTGTAGATACAACTATAATAGTGGTAGCATGATCTTTGATACCATTCTCTTCCAACAATAAAGAAAATATGGCCTTACAAACACCAAAATTTGAGGCACCATGCAATCTATCCTAATCTCTCAAACCAGCTAAAGCCATCTCAAGAAATAATAAATCTGAGGAGATCACAATTTATTTCTTAGGGAAAAACTCTTCTACCCTCAACACTGCTCTAATACCATGTGAAACTAACACTATTATAGTCACTAATTATTAATCTCCTGCTGTAAATGATTATTAAACTACTAAAAATAAATTTCCAACTAATATCAAAAAATAACACAACTGCAACTTCACCAATAAAATATAGAAAGAAAATTAGAACACAAAAAACACAATATTTTTGGACAAGTTGTGCCTAGAAAAACCCCTAAGGGAATACCAATTCTGCAGATGGAAAATATATTAACTTCAGCAAATCAAGAGATACAAAATTTCTTTCCTCTCACTGGCAAAATTTAGACAACCTCCTAATTTCTCTTGTTGATACTCCTCACTTCTATCCCCAAGGCTATCACTATGCCCTTGCTAATACTGCAAGACTATTTTCTATCACTGCAAACTTATTTACTAACACTACAAATGCTTCTACAACTCTTGTTATTCTCTATTCTATTATGTTCTCCAAATGCCTCTCTTAACCCCCTTTTACACTACTTAACCAAGATGTTTCTAGTTGCTTTTTGATTAAACCAACCTAACCAATAGGTTACTAGTAGCTTCTAGAAGGAGTCAATTAATTAACAAATATTTTTTGTAACCCTAATAATTATTTGCTAATTAATCACATATGGATGAACAGTTGTCCAAGCCATCTAAAACTAACACTACCATATTTTTACCTAATACTATGTAGTAGTTGTATGCTACTTGGTCATTGTTGATAGCTCTACTTTAGTGGAGGATATAAACACCATTGTTTGCTTACTTCTATAACATTAAGGTGTGTCAAGGAGAATGGATAATTACAATGGTTTCATCTCTTGCTTCAGTGTACTTTTATTTAGAGAATTCTTTTGAAGCATTTAAGGAGTATGGGATAATCAAGATGAGGCTTCATTTAAAGATGAAGAACAATGAAGAATGGAAAGTTATGGGTGTGTATCATACAATGCTGATAAATTGCATCAACGGGATTGAGATATAGGCCTCAAAGATGAGGTATTAGCTAATCTTTAGAAAATGTACTAAACACACCAAAAAAAAAAGTCAAACATATTTTTCTTTAGATTCATGAAAATAATGATTTTTTTCTCAATTTTTATTTGTTTTTGATCACAAAATATCTAGATCATGAAGATCAAATGCTGAAAATTTCAAAAAAAATCACCATGTTTTCAATTTTTAGAAATTTGGTCAACGGTACATTTTGTAGGGAGGATTGTCACATCCCAAAATGAAGGGTAGAAAAGTGTGTAAGTTATATTATTTAGAAATTGACTCTTCTTTTATGTTGCTTTTTTTTCATAAAGATTAAAGATTTCATTTTTCTGTAGAGTTTGAGTTGTCCTTTAATATTTTTGAGAGTGTATTGTTTATTTCTTTTTAAATTTAAACTAACTTTAAGATGAATTTTATTTTATAATAATAAAAGATATAAAAGCTCAATTTTTTGCTTTTATCATATTCGTTTTTATTTTGTAGTCTAGGCTTCAAAATTATTTTATCTAATGATAAGTTTTTTTAACTTTTAGATTAATTTAATAATTCTCTTTAATTAATAGACAAATTGACAAACGACAATTTCAAGTGAAGGTTTTAATAATAATCAGTTATTAGTTCTTTTTATCTTAATAACAATAAATATTATAAAAATCTTTTAATATGACTCATTTTTCTCTAATACAAAAATATTAACATGGCTCATTTCTTTTCAAACAAGTCTACGTTTTAAAACCAATAATTTTGTTTAGTGTTTTGCTCGTGTTTTCTATTATTATCTGTAATGTATGTCTCTAAACAAAATTGAATTGTGTTCTCCTTTACATCCTTTCAAATTCTTTTCCTTTACTTTTTCTTGGTATTTCTAAATAAATCAAAAAATTAAACCTAGTGAAATAATGATTTAATAGAGATCTACAATCTTTTATCATTTCTTTCTAAATGCTCAAGTTCCAATTGAGTGAAAGAGTAATTGTACATTTGACATTGAGTGTTGGTTCTTTCAATCTTCATGATATAACATTTTGATAGAAAAGATCATTTATAGATGAATGAATGGATGAATATGGGTGCTTAGGTGAGCTCAAAATGATTGCTAGATAAAATTTCATGATAATGTAAATTGGTAGACATGGACTTTGATTTATAGTTCTTTTAGAAAAAAATTAAATATTTGAGATTAGATTCAAAGATTGAGGGATATAAATAGATTAAAACATATGGTTTGAGGTAAAAAAATTATGTTTCATCTATAGATTTATAAATCCATTAGAAGAAATTGAGTCTTCTTACATGTATAGGAATGACACATTAGGAGGGAAAAAATGAAATGTAAATTCTAATTTATTTGAGAGATATCAATACATGTTTTTGAGTAGTTGGAAAGCTCTATGAAGATTTCACAAGGTAGAATAATAGAATTACCTATACTACATTTTCAAATATAAAAATTGGGCCAGACATGGACTTTGATTTATAGTTATTTTAGAAGAAAATTAAATAGTCGAAATTAGATTCATGATTGAGGGATATAAATAAATGAAAAATATAGTTTGAGGTAAAAAATAAAGTCTCATCTATATATTTATAGATCCATTCGAAGAAACCTCGGGTCTTCTTACATGTGTAAGAATGACACACCTTCATGTATACTTGAGAGACATCAGTGAATGCTTTTGAGTAGTTGGAAGGCTCTATGAAGTTTTTACAAGGTATAAAAATGGAATTACCTATAATACCTTGTCAAGGTCTTAGAGGTAAAAGAGACTAAATGGACCATATCATCAAGATAAAGGACCACCAATACCTCATTGGTCCATTCGAATTAATAGGAACTTTGATACTTTGGGGTATCAACCTTCAAAGGGATTTTTAAGGTTTAGATGTTGATAGAGTAATTGTTTGCTAGAATGATCAAACAAGGTAGGAAATATCATATACCAATTTATACTTTTATTCCATCTCATTAGGAAGGGTAACATACTCACTAGAATTGAAGGAAACTCAAGGGTTGAATGAGTGTAACATTTTAACCATTTTCTAAATAATAGATAGATTGATTGAAATCAAAATTTAGAAAATGATAACAAGTAAGATTAAATAGGATGCAATGGACATAATATATACATATAGATAACAAATAGGTTTGCACAAATTTGAGAACTAGAAAAAACCACTAATCTATAAAAAAATATAAAACCAATAATGCATGTAAAAGGTGATGTTGGGCGAATGCATCAAGTTGTGGTGCCAAAAAGATGACAACAACTAAAATTTTAAAACCTCCAAAACCATGCACTTGCTATAGCTTGTGGGGAACCCAAGCCAAAGCACATGTATGTTATAGCATGTGCAGATTTTATAAAAATTCTATATATGTACTACAAATCTATGACCCTTTCTATTTTCTCTTTTTTCTTCTTGTTGGTGCCCAACAACATGCACATGGTTTGTAGAAGTTGAAGAATTTTCTTACTCTCCTCCTCAAAATACCTCCTCATCGTCTGAGATCATGATTGGGATCATCAACTATATTTTCTACTCTTATTTTTACATTGCTTTGTATTTTTTTTTTGCTTCAAATTTTTTTATTTATTTAAAATGCAATTAGTTTCTTATCAGGAAATGTGAATAATCAACCACCAAATCCCTAGCTTTGATAAACAAAATAAAAAATGAAAACCCTCTATAAGATCAAACTCAAAACCCTCCACAAGATATTATACAAACAAATTATCCTATACAGATGTAATAAAAAAGGACATAGCGAAAGGTAGAATATATGCATTGTTTAAAAAAATGGAGAACAAGACACTATTAAACATACAACTAAAAGGTTCCACATCCACTAGTCCATACATTATGATATTAGAAATAATTTTTGGGATAGATGGTGGATGGTCATTGATGGTCCTCTCTATAATAATAATGAGGTTCCAATGTATTTCTTAAAGTAATTGTATTGTGACTTTTAACTTTTGGAGATCCTCAACAATTTTGACATGTTAGATTCTCAAGGTAAAGGTGGGGGATTGTTATTTGAGAGGTTAGGGGCACATTGTGACCCTAATGCAATTAGGGTGCCTATTGTGAAGCCACAAGGTGAGCATGTCATCATTCCTTCAGTTGTGAAGGAACATATAGAGATCAATACTTTAGGGCTATCAATGCTTTGACATAGACCCTTATTCATTGATTCAATCCATTAGTTGAAGAGGAGCCTTCTTTGCATCATAGTCACATGTGCACATCATGTGGATCCTTATGCACATTTGTAAGTCATGTTGGAGTCAGTATGGATAATTGGCTAGTCACTAATGACTTCCTAAGTGACACATTTGGAATTTACACATAGATAAATTATAATTATAATAAACTAATTTGATCGTATCCCATATGTACAGTGAATGACTAATTAATTAGCATGTCATGACATTGTTCAAAATTCAGGGTAAGAGTATTGATGGTCCTAGTACAGATTCCTTAGCCCCATTTTACATCCTATGAATGAGTTAAGAGGTATGTATCAATTTAATCATTTAAATTAATACATATATTTATTAAGTAATCATATGAAGGATTGACAAAAAAATTATCCATGTGCATTAGTTCTCTACTGGACCATCGACATTTACAAGGGACTCTGAGCCTAGACATGATACGAGCTTCATAGAGGTATATTTTTTTAATGTTAATTTAATTAATTTGATTATATTATATTATATTATATATATATATATATATATATAACATGTAAGTTTTATTATATCATTTATATTTTTTGACATCTAAGACTCCTCATCTTCGCGAGCCCATCGATCATGGAGTTGTTGTCATGGTGGCTAGTTCAAAGCTATTGACCGAGGTATGAATGAGTTTTCATAGTTTTAGCTGTTATTTATAATAGTTAGTGTTGAAATTTCAAATGGCATTTTATAAGTATGATCAACTGATTATAGAATTGAATTTTTGTAGGGGCTTGTTACTCTCGATCATCCACGAGCCTTTGAGGTGGATGTACAAATTGACTATTTGCTGGTGATATGAAAATAATTAATTTTGTGTCTACATATATTTGATTTCAATGTATAATAATTATTGAGTCATATATATTTTATTTCTATTAGCTCCAATTAGAGAGGAGCCTAAACAAGAGGAAGGGAGAACATGTGAGGAAGACCCCATCATCCCCATCATCTCCCTCCACATAACAACTGAAGACCTTTAGGGATTTGTTTCCTTCCCCTCATGGGAAGAAAAAGATATAGGTATGAACACACATATATAGACATTAGTGGACATATACTTTGGATTTTATGTTAGTGGACATATTCAACATACATTTAATGTATATATAACATTTTATTATTGATGTATGACATATATTTGATACATGACATTGTTAGACTTATAAAATTATTGGTTATATCATAATATACAATTTTTTTTTCTTGTTTACATTTTAAGCATTTTTTGTTTTCCATTTTAATGTAATTTGCATCCAAAATAAGGGTAGGAAAAATTATAATAAGCTTTCATATTATCTTTTGACATGTGATTAAGGCTGTGATATTAATTTATATTTAAATTGTACAAGTTATGAGTAATTTTGATTACAAGTAACTTATGATTAGGATTTTTTGTTGGGAAGAGAACAGTGAAACTTGAATTCTTATTACTATTATACAATTAACATTGAAGTTTAACTCTTGAGTTGGTTGCATTATGTAAATGTCTAAGCTTGAATCTTATTGTCATCATAAATATTTGAAGATTTTATATATACTTTATCTTTAGAATATGAGAAGACTTGAAATAAAGTTTTAAATTTATTCATGGAATTTTATATCAATATTGCTTTCTTATCCATCTCTTCGAGACCTTCATTCATGGAAACACATTATATATTCTCTTCTTATGATTCCTATAGCTATAGTTGTATTTTTCTTAGATATCTTTTGTCTATCATTATCCTAGTGTAGGGTACCTAACAACCCTTGTTTTGAATTTTTTTTGTGTTGGTTTTTCTTTGAGATTTGTTGTGACTCTAGCCAAGTCAGGGTGGTGTGTTGGTGTACTTAGATAAAGTTGGTTTGATTAAGCCTTGTTTAGGTATGTGCAAGCTAATAAATACTAGGGGGGACACTAAGTGGTCAAACTGGGTCAAAGTCTTTAGAATGATGTTATAGAGGAGGGCCCTTCAAACCTTGATGCTCATGAGGAGGGAAAACCAAGAAATTGGGAAGACAACTAGATGGTTACACTATTCTTCCACTAGGAAAGGGAGTATTTATAGGAGGAAAAGGAATCGAGAAACCCATGAGAGGGAAACTTAGTGGAGAGAATTTTGGAATATAATTTTTGATGTCTAGAACATAATTTATCTGTGGTTGGAATGGAGATCAAACAATATTGTATGATATCGACAAGGTTGCATTCAATGTTGGATGGGAAATTGGGAAAGTGGATGGATGTGGAGGGAAAGTGATGTATTGTACTGTAGAAGGAATAAATTCTTGCACCCATGGATTCAAATTGGTAGATATGGTTTTCTACAATTGTTGTGCCTCCAATATTCCTTAAAATATATCTTTGTAAGGGCAATAATAGAATGAGAAATCTAATTTTCAAATTTGTGGTGGGGATATATGTTTTCAAGTGGCCTTTTGGAGGTGGTCCACCTATTTTCATGTGAAGTTCTCAATTCATTAATGTTGCACACAAAATGTATGTTGAATCAATGACTTCTTGCATGGAGAAATAATCATGACATTGGGCTTCTTATCTATAGTAATATAAAAAGGAAATGGATATGCAACACTATCTATGAAATGCTTGAGTATAAGTAGTATCAATCAAACAACTTTGAAGAATGCCAAACACAATCTCCATGAGAGGGGCTAGAGAGGAAATTGCATTAAACATTGAAGTTTTACATTAGATTAAGTTAGTTCATGTTTGTATAGTACTTTTTATTTATTAAACTTTTCTTTAAGCATTCAACTTCTTGTATCTTTTCATTCTTCCAATTATCAACACACGATATTTAGTGACTCTTAGGATCAATTTTGTTTGGCATTCCTGAGAACATTCGAGTAGTCAACAATATAGGAGGATCTTGGGACTAGGGTTTACCTAGATACTCGAAGCTAATAGAGTAGATAGTTTGATCCCATGAGTAGTTAGAGAGATTCACCAATTGGCAACTTTGTACTAGCCAACACTACAAGTTTCAGCATCACCCAAGATGGATCCACAAAGTCAAAATGGAATCCAATCTCCAAAAAGTGAGAGAGGTTATTGTAGGTGTCAATAATATGATCATGTAGCACCTAGAATTGTATCCATTCCTCACATGAGCTGTGAGATATGCTCCATCAAAGATTGTTTTCCTATCATATTTAGTGACTCTTAGGGTCAATTTCATTTGGTATGTCCCAAAACATTTGAGAAGTCAATGGGATGAGAGGAGATTGGGACTAGAATTTACTTTTCCACTTAGAACTAATAGAGTAGACAATTTGATCCCAATGTGAATATGTTAGAATGATTCACTATAGAGAGAGGTTATTGTAGGTGTTGACAACATGATCCTATAGCACCCAAAATTGCATCCAAACCTTGCACAAGCTCCAAGATATGTCCTATCAAAGATTGGTTTCCTATGGTATTTGGTGAATTGTAGGGTCAATTATGTTCAATGTGCCTGAGAATATTTAAGCAGTCAATGAGATGGGAGGAGATAGGGACTAGAGTTTACTTGGCTACTCAAAGCTAATGAAATAGACAATTTGATCCCACAACAAAGGATTAGAGAGATTCACCAGCTGGTGAATTTTTACTGGCCAACACTACAAGTTTTAGCATCACCCAAGATGGGATAGCAAAATCAAAATGGAATCCAATCTCCCAAAAGAGGGAGAGGTTATTGTAGGGGTCAAAAAGTTATTTTAGAAAACCTAGAATTGCATCTATACCTCACATGAGCTCCGAGATATGACCCATTAAAGATCATTTCCCTATGGCATTTAGTGACTCTTAGGGTCAATTCTATTCAACATACCTAAGAATGTTCGAGTGGGTAATAGGATAGGAGGAGCTAGGGACTAGGGTTTACCCAGCCACTTGGAGCTAACATAGTAGATAGATCAATCTCATGATGAATAATAAGAGAGATTCACCAGTTGGTGACTTTGTACTAGCCAACACCACAAGTTTTGGTATCACCTGAGATTAGACTACAAAACCAAAATGGAATCAAATCTTTGAAAAGCATCAAAGGCTATTGTAGGTGTTGATAATACTATCCTATAGCACCCATATTTGTATCCATACCTAGCACGTGACCTTTAGGATTTTTCATGTCAAAGATTGTTGCCCTATGACATTTAGTGACTGTTAGGTTCAATTTCATTCAACATGCTCGAGAATGTTTGAGTGATCAATGGGATGGGAGGAGCTTGGGACTAGGGCTTAGCTAACCATTTGGAGCTGAAAAAGTAGATAGTTTCATCCCATGACATATGGTTATAGAGATTCACTAGTTGGAGACTTTGTACGAGCCAACACTAGAAGTTTTAGCATCACCTCAGATGGGTCCACAAAATCAAAATGGAAGTTAATCTCCAAAGAGAGAGAGAGAAAGAGAGAGATTATTTTAGGTGTTAACAACATGATCTTATAGCACCTAGAATTGCATCCATACCTTGCACAAGCGCTGAGATGTGCCCCATCAAAGACCACTTCCCTAAGGAATTTAGTGACTCTTAGGGTCAATTCAATTCACCATGCCCAAGAATGTTTGAGTGGTAAAAAAGATGGGACAATCTTTGGACTAGGTTTTACCTAGCCACTCAAAACTAATTGAATAGACAATTTGATCCCATGAAAAATGGGTAGAGAGATTCACTAGTTGGAAACTTTGTATTAGCCAACACTACAAGTTTTAGCATCACTCAAGATGGGGCTACAAAATAAAAAAAGAATCCAATCTCCAAAAAGAGAGATAGATTATTGTAGGTGTCAACAACATGATCTTGTAACACCCACAATTGTATCTATTCCTTGCATGAGTTTCAAGATATTCCATGTCAAAGATCACTACCCTATGGCATTTAGTGAATCTTAGGGTTAGTTACGTCTGATGTGTTCAAGAATGCTCAAGCAGTCAATAGGATGGGACGAGCTTGGGACTAGGGTTTATCCAACCACTTAGAGATAATAGAGCTAACAGTTTGATCTCAAGATGAATGGTTAAAGATATTCACTAGTTGGCAACTTTGTACTAGCCAATACTACAAGTTTCAACATCACCCGAGATGGTGCTACAAAATCAAAATGGAATAAAATTTTCATAGGTTATTATAGGTTTTGACAACATGATCTTATAGCACCCATAATTGCATGCATACCTTGCATGATCTCTGAGATATACCATGTTAAATATTTTTTCCCTATGGCATTTAGTGACTCTTAGGGTTAATTTTGTTTGGCATGCCTGAGAATGTTTGAGCGGTCAACATGATAGGAGCTAGGTACTAGGGTTTACCTGACCACTTGGAGCTAAAAAATTAGGCAGTTCGATCAGATGATGAATGGTTAGAGAGGTTCATCAATTGGTGACTTTGTATTGGCCAACACTACAAGTTTCAGCATCACCCAAAATGGGGCCACAAAATCAAAATGGAATCCAGTCTCCCAAAAGAGAGAGAGTTTATTGTGGGTGTTGACAGCATGATCCTATAGCTCCCATAATTGCATCCATACCTTGCACAAGCTCTGAAATATGTGCCATCAAAGATCGCTACCCTATGGCATTTAATGACTCTTAGGGTCAATTTCATTTGGCATACCTAAAATGTTTGAGCAGTCAACGGGATGGGATGAGCTTTGGACTAGGGTTCACCTAGCCACATGGAGCTAATAGAGTAGATAGTTCAATCCCACGATGAATGGTGAGTGAGATATTGGCAAGATAAGTATTCCTACACCACTTTCTGCATGATATGAGAAAAAATTGCTAATTAGGAAAAATTGGGTCTTTTAAAGTTTTTGGTCAAGATAGCCTAGGATTAGTGTAAGAATTTTCCTTAGGGAAAAATTCACCAAAGATCAAGGAACTTAAGCACAGGCACAATAGAATACCAACAAGGTATGATCAGAATAACAATATCCAAAATTGATTTATTACTATTCAATGTTCTGTGTACATACACACAAGGATTGTCTATATATGAATGTCTCTATAAGATGCTAAGAGATAAGATAAGCATGACAATTAAGTAACTAAGTTTCACAAGGTGTATCTCACATAGAGATGTTGTAGACACCATGTGCTTAATTAGAATTCTAACTCCTCTATTTACAACTCACAAGAGTATGCATACTCCTAGGTGACTAACTAATAAATAATTAAATAATGCATTAAGTTAAGTAAACTTAAGTAAAGTGTAAATAGTAAATACTTATTTACACCAACATCCCCCTTAAGTGCAACTTAGGGAAATGCACTTAAGCTTACAAAATCTAGGATGAAATGCATAATGGGTCTCAACTATGAGGCCATGTTAGGAACCCATGTACAAAGTGCAATGCAATCTCTCATAAAATGGAGAAAGAGGGAAAACCTCATGGGAAAAACATTCCCCCAAAAAGAGAGATGAAAAAAAAACATGCATGGATGGATGGAGTAATGAAAACCCCCCATTACGACATACATCAGGTTTATAAAAAAGTGAAGAATGAGAAGGACAAGACCCCATAAGAGGAAAAATTTCCCCCCATAAGAAAGAAGAAGGAGACAAGGTAGTCCCCCCCCCCAAATGTAGAGTGTCGATCAATGATAGCTTCTCCAATGTAGAAGTTGATCCATGACTTTTGAATAGTGTTCCTCCCCTTTGGAAGAAACAATGACAGGGGTATAGGTGAGATGCTTCCTTTGTGTGTCAAAAGGCTCCTAAAGATAAATGGTGTCTTTGAAACCTGCTCAAATGTCCCTATGTCGATATTGATAGTTGCCCCTTCCAACACTGCTGAAAAGAACGAGTGAAAATTTAGCAAGGATGTATGTAGAAAATGTCCCAAAGAACCAACTATCTCCTCAAATGATAAAGAGACCTCCCACAACTACTGTACATAAGGATCCACAATCATATCAACCTGTGAAGAGTGATCATGTAATGAATGGACATGAGGGTTAGGGTGAGCCCTCACAACAACTGAAGAAGAATCTTCTTCATCAAAGAGAATATGTATATCATCAATGTCATTTCCCAAATCTACAATGTGTGATCCATAAACAAACCTAAAATGTCTATCAAGAAGTCATTCGCTGATGCTAGAGCTAGAAGACAAGGTGTACCCTACTATGCTGGACCTATCACTGTGGCTATATATGCATGTGGAATGTGTTGATGCCACAAACTCTCCCTATATTTTTCAATATGATCCCACATATCTGAATTTGTTGAATCACTATCATTGGTACACACTAGGAGTGACTATATATAAAGGCCTCTAAGATGCATCTAGAATGTCTCTAGAAGGTGCTAGGAGATAAGATAAGCATGAAAACTAAGCACACGTCTTATCTTTCATTGTAGATGAGAGGATAAGTATCATAATGTATATCTCACATAGAGATGTTGTAGACACCACATGCTTAATTAGAGTGCTAACTCCTATATTGTAGACATGATATGCATAAAAGAGATGTGAACTCCTCTGTTGACAAATCACAAGAGTACACATAATCCTAGGTGACTAACTAATAAACAATTAAATAATGCATTAGGCAAAGTAAATTTAAGTAAAGTGTAAATAGTAAATACTTATTTACACCAACAATTAGGTGTTTTTAGTTGATCTTTGATAAGTTGGAACCTTTTCCAAATCCTATACATGAAATCTAGTGAACTTTGCAAAAGTTGCACATTTTGTACAAAATTAAAAAAGTTGCTCAAAAATGCAACTGGTTGGAAAGGAGAGTGAAATCTGATTGGAAACCTTCTAACCTTCAAAAATATTTTTACCATGCTCATATACCCAAGCATGGGTAGTTACAACTTCGTAAACCTCAATTTGTAACTTTCTGCAAAAGTTGCTTGAGCGATATTTTGAGCAACATTGTGCCTCTTTTTAGCAATTTTTTCTCTTTACATCTTTTGTTTGAATGGGTCCATCTAAGAATATTCTATGACCCTAGTGAAGATTCCTAGGACTTATTAGGTAACCAAATACCTTAGTTTCCCATCCCTAACAACTTTTTAACCTATTGAGAAAATTTTGGCTCATTGAGCTACTTTTGACCAACGTAGGACCTAACGAGCAATTTTGGCTCTTTCACAAACACCTTGGGACTAGTTATTTATTAGAGACACACAACCTATATTAGTGTGAAAATAATCCTTCTAACAATTTTTGGATAGGACTTTGCATGGTTAGATGCCTTTAATGGAGTTTAGGTCACTATAGGTGAGTGAAATGCATGCCTAAGGAGCAACAATAGGATATCTATCCATTAGAGAGGGGTAATATATGGTATATTATGACTAAATATGCCTTAGAGATGGTGAATCAACCTTTAATTAATTGAAGTTCTCTTGGGAAATCATACATTGAGAAAGCCCTAGGTTTGAGGGTTTGTAAGAGACCAATTTGGAGATTTCTTACATGCAGAGGTTGAGCATCAAATTTATCTAATATTCCTTTGATTGGGGCAATTTGAGGAGGTTATTGATAGTCTAGAGCATTGCAAGCAAGGGCTGATGGGGTATATTAATGTCTCAATTTTGATATAATTTTATAGTTTGGACTTACTCTTTGATCCTTGTGAAAAAAATTTCCAACACATTTGTTTTTAAGTATCTTGTGAACTTATGTTAGATATGACTAGAACTTATTGAACCGATGGATAGTGGCTATGACATACTATTCTTAATATTATATATAAAATGTAGTCTTTCATATAAATATTTTAAGCTATGTTCTAATATTTGAATAAGAGTAGAAATGTTGTTGTGCATATGTGTTCTGAATGTTTCTAGAAATGATCATGGTGGATGTTTGAAGAGTTAACTAGTTTGGAATTCATTTTCCAATGTTTTCTACAATTATCTCTTGTTAGTCCAAGTATGTTTACTCTTCTATATCATTAGTATATATTCTTTTCATACATTTTAATTTCCTGTAGCATAGGTGTTAAGACTCATTAAGGAACTTAGTGCACATATCATGTTGACCTGTTTCAAGTCCTACATCCCTAGGTTGGCAATTCAACTATATTTCATAATGAAAGGGATGATTTTCAAAATTGAAATGGTATCCTTGAAAGGAATAATTTTTTTATTATCTTTATCTATTATGAAACCGTACAAGGGCAATAGGTATTTGCTTTGGAAAGCCACACTATTTTATGTTTAAAAAGGGTGCCTAGTTGGAGGATATATTTGTTGGTCCAAAATAACTTATGATAAGGTTGAAATATGTTAAAGAAGCTTGAAATGGGTATCTAAAAACCTATTTTATTTTAGAAGTCCTTTGGAGAGTTTGGGAGAGAACATAACATCATTCTCATTGGAGACCTAGTTGGGGGCAATTAGGCTTACTAGGAAATTTTGAGGAATTTGAGTGCTTCCCCTTGCTCAAATACCTAAGTGTGGGCAGCTACAACTTCCCAAACTATCATTTGCAAATTTTTTTGTTTACATCTTTTGATCAAGTGGGTCCATCTAGGGTCATTCTAGGAGCCTACTTAGGATTCTTAGGACCTATTAAGAAACCAAATAAATTATTTTCCTATCCCTAACAATATTTTACCTTATAATTCCATGTTTTTGTAATTATATTCAATCTAATGAACCAAATGCATCTACTCTACATTTTAGTGTCTCAAGTATTGCCTCACGATCTAACTTGTGAACCTTCCAAAGTGTCTTATTATGTGGTTTTCCACCATATTTTATCAACTAGACATTTGACATGATACAAATAATGAATAATCTTCCTCTTTGTTTGTCAATCCTCGAATAACTTCAAGTTAGGGTTCTTCGTAGAATATTGTCTAAGTCATGTGTTAGTTACAACCACCACACCTATATGTAGTCTAAACCTTCACCATCTATAATCGAGCGATACAAAAGAAAATTGGCTTGAACACAATGCCACAAATAATAATTTGTCCCTTCTTCATTGTCTTCAAGTGTAATAACAACAAAAACATGGTCCATAATGATAAATATACAAAATGTGGTCATTAATTAAGCAAATACTTAGGTAAAATCTATAAAGTTACATTATGATTATATATATATATATATATATACATGTATATATGTATATATACATATATATACATACATATATATATGTATACATATATATATGTATATATGTATATATGTATACATATATATATATATATATATGTATATATATGTATATATACATATATACATACATATATATATATATATACATATACATACATATATATATATACATATACATACATACATATACATATATATATATATATATATATATATATATATATATATATATATATATATATAAGTTATCAAAGTCAATGGATGAATCTATCGAGCTACCATTTCCAGTGGTTGTGGGGGATGACAGGTGCCAATTGGGTCAAAAATCTATATATCCCATTTGTCCACCCATCTAGTCGACTCACACTCACTCGAATTTTTCTCTACACATGATGTACAATAGCATGTCTTTTTTGTTCTGTGGATACTCCATGAACTTGCATCAGAACTTCTAAAAAGAGTACAACTCACTTGATCATGCTAGTGTGCAACAATCCTCATATCTTGCAATGTTGGTATTATCCATCAACCAAAAATATCTATGAACCATAGACTCACCTTCCTTACCTGGACTCATTGTAGTATTATACTACTAGATAATGGATTTTTAATCTGTCAATGTTGCTCCATCTTCATACTTTAATTATTTAGAAGGTAAGACTCTTTTGATGCATACGTCGTCACTATTGTGCTCTCCCTCTACATGACCAACTTTTGTGAAATTTCACATATATTAAATTCTAGACAACTTGTGCATCATACTCAACCAATAGAACATCCATGCATTCTTGAATTGAGATGCACAATTGTCTGACCAAATAATATGTTGGTAGTATGGTATGCCTCTATTAGCCGTATCTCTATAAAATAGTTTTAAAAACCATGTACAAATTCTATAGAATGTGATCAATCATTGATGATGTAAAAATGGTACTCCTTTAATATCTTCCTGTCATCCTTTGTAGTTGTATGTGAATGCATGAATATTATGTGAACAAATATGAAAACTTGTTGAGAAGTATAATACTTTTCTTGTGCCTCATTTTATTGTTGTAGTGTGTAGTCCTCTGTAAAGTCTACGACTAAAATAATGATATCCAGTGGAAATGTATCCTTGTATAACTTGAATTGAAAATCCAACCATTAGGCTCTATGTGTATGCCTTGCATACTTGTAAATAATGTTTTCAAAAAAAATCTTTATGAACTCATACACTGGAATCTTTTCAATCAGTAAATCACATCTTTTACCATGTTTCCCATCTTTTAGATCATATTTCAATGTCTTATATTTTTTTAATCTACTATTTCATTTCCAAATGCATGTGTACTATTCACATGTTCACAAGTTGATAAAAGCCGCAAAGAACTATAAAATAAGAATGTACCATCCAAACATTATATCTTGTAAAATTATTGACCATCTCCTATTTCACATGAAATGTTGAATATAAGTCCCTTGAATATCTAGGTGGCTCATTCATGTCACAATCCTACAAAACAAACATAGAATACAAAAATACACATATCCTTTAAAACATCAAAATGGTTAAAAAATTTAATATGTCTCCTACAATAAGAAGTTGTGCATGTTTGATTTACCTTCATATAAAAAGGTTTACCCATCTCAAAAAATCTTTGACTTATTCAAATTTAAGGATACATGCCAATAAATTTTGCAAAAAATTGTGTTTAAGTTGAGTCTAGAAAATGTTTCACATGTAGATCCCAATTTCAACTACCACTCCTCTTTTTTACAATATCTCTTTAATTAGGGGAAATGAAGATGTTATTTGTCCAAAAATCTTCAATTAATGATTTCAAAGCTTCACTAATTTCTTTATGCTTTTGTGGTAGTCTACCACTAAATTTCTATAACTCAATTTTTGATCTCTCAAGCCTTACCATATCTCTCCTTAGAGTACCTCTACTAATTTTCAATGTTTTTCTTGTCTTTCTCATGATTCAAGCTTTCTTCATTTGGGTACTTACTATTGTCGATGTAAGTATGCATCTTGTCATATTACTATTTTTGGTGTGTGATTTAGAATCTACTTTTTCATATGCACTCATTAGATTATTTAAAATATTTTTTTCATTTGAATCATCCATCATTCTAAGACGAAGAATCTTCATGATGGGCCTAAATTTAAAATTCCTCATTACTTCAACAAATAATTGGCATTGACTTGTAATATTTAATTCTTCAAAGAATAATCTCCACATACAATTAAATTTTCCTTGACAAGTACGCCTCCTAATCTTCTTAGGCATTGATTTCCAAATGTTAGTATCAATATCAATAAAATATTTTGGTCTCCTAGAATGAATTCTAGAAGGATTTATAATCTATTCCATTCCCTCAACAATTTGAACATCAACATAAGGTTGAGTTTTTTGCGTACCTTGAACCAAACATGACATACCTTGGAAATAAGAGGCGAAAGTTTGAATATTACCTACTTGATATGTTGATGATGTGCCTTTAACATGACATGATGGAGTGTGTTTATTGTCAGATGTACAAGTTAGTGTCTCTTCAACATAAGATGATGATATGACTTAAACATTGAAAGATGGTGTAGCTTCACAATTCAATTGTCTTCTTGAGCATAAGAGTCTCATTCGTTCTCTTTATCTTTCCAATTCTTCCTCTTTGTTTCTTTATATTAGTGGTTCATGTTCCTATTCAAAAAGACAATTCTTCATTATTGCATTGCAATTTTCTTTGTTCACATAGTAAATTCATTTTATCTCTTTTAATTACCAATTATCTTTCCCTCTCTTTCATTGTTCGCATTTTTGGTTTCTTCCTTGACATGATGATGATTTTTGTATGTCAAATTATTCAAACATCTAAATTACTTATAATTTATAAATAACTAATCATTCAAATATATGTACAAATTATAATTATTTTAATGAATACACAATATATATTAAACATCTTATCAAATTATAATGAAATTTATCTCTATAGTAACAAAGAATATTTTAAAATGACTTTACCAACCTTTTCTATAGAAAGAATGTTGAAAAGTCCTTCAAATAGCATATCTAATGATTAACTTTTTTGTTTTCTAGCTTCCAATAGCATGAAATCTGTGTCTTCTAACAAAACAATAGAATACACAATAGAAAAAAATATGGGCCAGCAGGAACCCAAACTTTCCTCATTACTATTTTTATTGTTTTTATATAGTTTGTACACACTATAAAGCATGCATGCCTTATAGTGCATACATACTATGTGAAAAATCTCTCTCTCCCTTTCCCACCCTGTCCTATCCACTACTCTATCTCCCCCCATCCAACCATCCCCTACTCTCTCTCTCTCTCTCTATCCATATCCCTACCCCTACTCTCTCATCCCCTAATCCCTCTTTCCCATGTCCTACCCACTCCATTTTTCTCTCTGTCTCTCACTATCCCACCTACTCCTATCCCCTTCTCTCTCTCTCTCTCTCTCTCTCTCTATATATATATATATATATATCTGTGTGTGTGTATATATGTATACCACCCTCTCCCATCTCTCTCTCCCTCTCCCACCCCTTGCTCTCCCATCTTGTACTCTCTCTCTCCCCTTATGCTACCCTCTCTCTATATATCCCATTTCATCACATTCCCTACTCTCTCTCTCTCTCTCTCTCTCTCTCTCTCTCTCTCTCTCTCTCTCTCTCTCTCTCTCTCTCTCCCATCCCCCCTCCCTCTTTCACCGCCTCCTCTCTCCCCCTCTCTCCCTATCCCTATCCCACCCACTCTCCCTATCACATATTTAAAATTTTGTATTCTACCAAGCCTAAGGCTTGGATTTTCCTTGGGGATCCAACAAAAGGTTTTAAGTCTCTAAAATGGTCTGAGACATGTTTCATAGCAAGCATACAAAAATTATTAATTTTTCTTGTGTGTTCTCCTTCAAGTTTCGTCGTGGTTGAGCATTAATAGAAAAAGTTACATGATATTGTAGGTCTCTTTGTTAGCTACATAACCATATAATTCATTTCAAATTTGAACTATTTCAAGCCTTTCAACTATAATTTCATTTGAATGTATGTTTTTTTTCTCTCAAAAACCAACATGTACTAATTTGGGTGTAGATTTTAACTCGTTCATCAAATTTTGCAACAACTTAGATTTTAAAATTAGACTCCATTCTAGGCACTTTGAAATATAGGAGTTTTGATTTTAGATTAGCTTTCAATCATTTCTAGGGGGAGAACACAGTTATTTCAACCTTTTGGGATTGCCCAATTATAAAATTCCTAAAAAAATACACATTATAAAATTACCCAAAAAATCTTGGATAAACTACATGGTGTTAGGTAACTTTTGACCATTGTGATTAAAGAATTTCAAAAAAAAAAGTTAAAACTTTAGGGGAGCCACAGTTTACACTATGTTAGGTTTTTTATGAAAAAACACTACCACTTTTTGTGGCCCCTTTTTTTGAGGTCCCAAAACTAAACCATTTTAAAAAAAAAATTAGTAGTTTAGAAACTGGATTCAGACTACTACCTTTTTTTTTGTCATATCTTAAAATTTTGAGCATAACAATCTTCAAACTCTTGTCGAAGTTTAGAAATTGTTGATTTCAAAAATCAAAGGTGGCCACTTATAACCCCTTTTTGGCACCACAGCTTGGTGCACTTACCTTGTAGTTAATAGTGAGTGAATGAAGTCACCTATTCTTGTGGGAGTAATGTTCCTCTATCAAAAGTTGACATAGAATCCAAGATCTAAAATAGACTATTATGCCTTCCTAAATTTGAAAATGAAGTTTTTGTACTTGTAATATTCACACACAAAAAAAGAAAAATGTTGGGAGAAAGAGATTTATCTTTTTCAAAATCCTATATTGAAATAAACCTTAAAATTGAATTGAAAATGAATAAATGAAAGAAGCAAGATATAAGTATCAGAAGCTTGATAAAAAGTATATCATTCGAACAGATGAGTCATCCATGAAGATGCATGCAATTTTTCTCTATATTTTCTTTATATTTGATACAGGATCTAAGAAGACCATGAATTCCTTTATATATACAAATATCTAGACCTTACTCCATCTTCCATCTTGAGACTAGAGTTTACTTGATTACTCCTTACATTATTGATTACTTGAATCCTTATGCTTGATTACCTTGATTGATTCCTTTTCCTTGGGTTAATTTATTCATGACTCGAATACATGGGGTTGCTATGTATATGTACCTTTCCAAGTCTATTCAATTATAAAGAGGTGAAGTAGCATAACTTAGGATTTGGAATCCCCCTAAAAATAATAATACTGAACTACACATAAAATTTTGAGGCTTTTCTTTTATCTCGTTTTCATAAGTTGTTGATGTCGTGTTAGATTTTTCATCATCAACATCATCCACTTTAATTTTCACAATATATAACTTTATTTCTCCATGATGAGCCTTGACTAGTATCTTGTCAAGTCTGATATTCAGTGTAAAACTCAACCCAATAATCCTCAAGGTCAGGAACATGCTTGAATCTTGCATCCAACTAGAGATTATTCTTTACAAAGCTTAGAGGATCAAACTAAGGCCTAATAACTTCATAATCTTTGAATTTGAACTTTCTTTAATGAAAAGCCTTAATGAGGTTATTTGCATTAGATCTTGATGCACACAATAAGATCTTATCTCAATTGGAAAGGGTATTTCATCTTTTGTGTTAGCAATATAGAGAGTGTTCACTTCAAATAGTTTCCTTCAAAGCTAAGTTATCATGATTGTATCATAAGGATGTCTGGTTAGCCTATAAGGAAAACCATCAAAACCACCAATTTAGATATAGAAGAAAGAAGGGAATTGTATAAAACAATAACCAAACTAAGTCACCACTTCAATGGCCTTTGGAGAAAACCTTCTTACAGAAACCCTAAATCTCCCTACACATTCTCACAATTAAAACATCATTTATATTCATAGCTTCTCTCTAGATAAAGATAGGGATAAAATTCATACACTTTGGTAGAATCATCAAAGTCTTCATTATAAGGAAAGTTTGGCCATACGTAATGTATTGCTAGGGCATAAATAAGATAGGAAGACATTTACAACTATTTAAAAACCTTAGTTGATTTCATAAAGCTTGTTAACTTATCACATAATAATAATGCCCAATCTAGATATTTTCCTTTAGCACATACAACATGGACAAGATGTTCAATGAAATGTAATGCCTCATTGTATTCCTTTAGTATTAACAATAGAAATAGTATATCTACAATTTTTCTTTTCAAATTAGTTCCCAATAAAGTCATAGGGAAATTACCTTTTTAACTCCTTGGTGGTTGAAACCAAGTTCTCAAAATGTCACCTCACCTTAGAGTTCCTTTTTCATTATACATGGAGGTGAATGACCCATAATCAACATCACAAAATTGATTTCTATTTGGAAACCCAAAAGCAATTTGCATCAAATCTCTATCAAAAGTTAGCAACAAAGAATCATCTGACATCTTTATCTATTTTTTCATGTGATCATAATAGGAAATGCACTCTTGAACCAACTCATTGGCTTTAATGGCTATAGGGAATCATGCAACTTCAACTACACTACTCCACTTGATTATCTCTATCACTAGGTGAAATGGTTGGGAATTTAGTCTTTTGTGAAGATCAAATAGATCTTAGAAATAGAAAGAAGTGTTTGTTAAATCCTTTAATTTTCTCACCAGACTAAGAATCTTGTTTTACATCTTAGTTCTTAAGGCCATGAATTACATAAAAATATAACATCTCTCACATAGAAATGATGAGCTTCAATGCAAGGTATCATCGAAAAATTGTTCGTAAGATCTTTTCTTTAACTTGAATATAACCATTTAATTTTGAGAAAATTAGGCCATTTATGATGATAACATTTATATTTTCCATTAATATTGTGGGTAAACAACCTTATTTGAATTAAATACAACTTTAATATTGATCCATGCCACTTAACTTCATAAACTTCACCTTTCAAGCTCAAGGATAGCATAAATGGCACTTTTACAATGTTTATATGTGTTCTAATTAATAAGCTTTGGAGGCATCGAGGAACAACAACTACTCATTTAATGGGTTAAAGAAATGACCAATGTATCATCTTTCATAGCTCTCTTCTTCAATGTTTTGGGTGCATAGCCATTTGGTAATTTTTTGATGACTCTAAAAATTAGCTTATTTACCTTGAGTGTAGAGCACTCTTACTTCTTTTCTAAAATTGAATTCTTCCTTATAATTCTCAATTTTTATCATTCTCTCAAGCATAGCACATTCCAAGCATCTTCGATGAATATTCCATTTTCAAAGTGACCATTCACTTTGTTACTTTTTCCCTATCTTGTACTTATTCATTGAGTGTATTCAAAACCATACCTTTTTGACGGGGACCTTCTTCAACTAAAGCCCACAATTTTGAATGTATCTAATGCCCAAGGTTGACTTGAATGGTTTAACTAAATATTTGAAAGGATAATCATATTGTAATTAAGCATTACTAGAATGGTATGCTTTTTCATATATACCTTCATTATTAGCCATATCTCTGATTTCAAAAAAATGGCTTATTCTATAAGCAAGATGAGCATCAGAGATGATTTTCTACTATCACTATTTTACTCACCAATTCCACTTAGTTGAATTCTCTATATGCATGTCCTTTCCCTTAGTTCCTTGAGGATTCCAAAACTTAATATATATATGGTAGAACTACTCCAAGCTCTAACTTCAAAATATAGCAGGCGTAACTCCACAATGAACATTGCATAGCATCAAGGGGAAACTTCCAAAATGAGACTTTCTCCTACATATTTCTTCTCAAAAATTATCTAGCCTACATAATATCATCTAAATTTCTTCCTATGGTGAGATTGATGCAAAATATAACAAGAAATTATCTAATTTCACCCATTTCAGAAAAAAGTGTGCATGGTTCCGCTACAAAGAATATAGTGTAGCCTAAATGACTGATTCCAGAAGGCCTTTATCTTTATCAATAAAACTCCATACTTTTCCCTCAACATATTCACAATCTTTCAAATACCTCCAAAAATGAAAACTAGGTACAAAGAACTAACCATCTTACCTAATTAATGCATTTTAGAAAACTATATATGTAGCTATGCTACCTGAAGTCATGGAGTAATGAGGGTGCTTATCTCAAACAAATATATTTTGATAAACTTGATTCATCTGATGAAATAAACACTATAACCTCTTGGTAAAGACTTTAGACATGCAATCTCCTCTACCTCAAAGACCAAACCAACTTGTTCAAATATGCTTTTGGCTAACTAGAAATGTAGCTCTCTGATGGTCCTAGCACATTGAAAGTTTAGTTTTTGAAATAGATGGTGAACAATAGATTTATGCTCCTTCATGGGAAAATGGATGAAAATTATCATTTCTCTACTAGCTTTTTGATCTAAACACATCCTTTCAATATTGTGGAAAATCTATAACTTATGGGCTCACAACTTTCAATAGTAGGAAAAAAAAAATCATCATAAATAAGGATGAAGAGCTCCACTAAAGACCCAAAGCATAGGTTTACCAAAACTACCCAAAAGGATGAAATTCTCAGTATATACCTTAATTCAAAAAATTTGGCCTCTGGTTCCTAAGAGCATGAATATCATTTTTTGAAAAGAATTCTGGCACATGTCACTTCGAACATGCATTTTGGTCGAATCTCCTTCATATTGATGCTGAATTTTGGTCGAAGATACTATAGTAAATAATATTCTTCATAGAAAGGAAAATTATTCATATTGATGCATTTTGGTTGAAGATACTATAGTAAATAATATTCTTCATACCAAGGAAAATTCATGGCATGTCTCCTTCCAAACCTATAATTATCTAGCTTAACTGATGTACACTACTTTCTTGAGACCCATATTGGTAGGCTTATAGAGCAAGGTAAGAAAGAATGCTCCCTTAGGGATAACTTAATTTGGATATATCTTAGTAGCCAAGAATTATGACCAAACTAGAAGGTTCAAAAAGAGAAACTAAAATTCTAGCAACATAACCAAAGGGATCATTAGATACCAAGCTAATGATCTGGTATCGAGATATGAAGAGGAGAAGTCTAGTTAGAGGATAGAGAATGAGATATACATTTATATTATTCTACAAGGAATAATACATAGATCAATTGGAGATTCAATTCAGTGGTCTTGCCCTTGAAGCTATTTGGATAGTGGGTCCATCTGTCTTCTACATATCCTAACAGGAGTAGTGCTTCAAAGTCTTCTAACATAGACTTATATGTATTGAATATTTTTCATTGGCTCCTAATATAGTCCATCCTCTAACAAGGAACATTAATATTAGTACATCATTGTGTGGGTATCATCCCCACTAGATTTTTCCCTCTAACCAAAGGTTTCCCTAGTTAACATATCTAGTGTTAGTATCTATGACTATCTTGTTTCGGTTGCTAATTATTTTGTTCACGTGCTTAAGGTTTAATAAGGTTCATAAATGTTTTAATAGTTGGATAATTGGTTCATCCTATTAAAATGTAGCTTTAATCAAAGTAAACTATATTAGTATGAATTTGTGAATATTATATAGATGTGTGTGTGTGTGTGTGTGTGTGTGTGTGTGTGTGTGTGTGTGTGTTAATAACTTAGTCTGGTATACATATATTAATTAAAATATTGCATATGTTATCGAGTTTCTTAATAAATCAATAGGTTTCATTCAAAATAAAATCATGCCCCATAGGGACATGACCATAGGTTCATGTTCCTATGTGGCATACTTCCCTTGTGCATATAAGTGTTGTGATCACAACTTGGATTAAATATCAATCACAACGGTAATATTCTAATCTTCAATAGTGATTCAAGATTGGACATTAATATAGATTTTTTACAACAAACATTTTTAGAATACTTATAATAACATGCAGATATATACACTTTCTCAATCTAGTATATATTCATCTATTATTATGTATTTAGTCTTGGATGAATCATACATGTTTTAGTTAAAACTTATTAGTATTTCAAATACATTGTAATATTTTCTATCAAAGATCCTTATTTCTTTACATGGTATTAGAGCCACCCTAATAGAGAAATTCAAATTTATAATAACTTCTATATCAGAATCTATATAACCTTAATTCAAAATGGTTAATCATGTAAGACAACAAGATAGGCTTGAAGGAGTTCCAAATTTTTCATCATGGAAAATAAAGGTAATGATTGTACTATGTGAAGTGGATTTAGAAGAGGTAATAGAGGAAAATAAATCTATGCCATAAAATGATCCAAACAAAACAATTTGGAAAAGATGTAACAAAAAAGCCACAAAGATCATCATAGATTCATTTAAAGATCACATTCTTCTATCCATAACAAATCTTAATATAGTCTTTGAGATGTTCTCCACTGTAAAGAATACTTTCAAAATTAATAATACAAGTAGATTGCTAACATTGAAGCAAGATCTATTATACATCAAGATGACTAGTAGAGAAAATATTACGTCCTATTTTCTAAGAATCTCATAATTGAAAGATCCACTTGCAACCATTGGAAATCAAGTAGATGAAACATAACTCACCATTCTAACCCTAAAAGGACTACCATTATCTTGGGAGACATTTATTCGTGGACTAAGTTCTCGACCAAAACTTCCTAAGTTTGAACTATTAAAAAATGAATGCACTGAAGAAGAGTCAAGATTAATTACAAGGGGAATCAAGATTAATTACAAGAGGAATTTTTTCAAGTCAAGAGGGAAAAAATCAAGCTCTTCAAATCAATACTAATAATAAATGAAAAATAAAGGGAATTCATCAAAACAATAAGGAATTCAAAAAATCACAAGAAAAGAGATTGGTCCAAAGTATAATGCTTCAAATGTGACAAATTCGGTCACACTCATAACATCTATCCAGAATGGGACAAAATTCAACTAGCCCTAGTACAAGTTAATGATGAAAAGGATGAAAATCTTGCATTTCAAATTGTTAAACAAAGAGAGAAAGTGGATAAATTTAAATTAGAATCCCAAAGCGAGGAATCGAAGGGAGAGTGGTACATTTCCAAAGTTTGAATACATAAATGACATATGCAATGTTGTACTCAAACGTAAAAATAAATCAGTTATATGTAAATTCAATTTTTTTCATTAGTACAAGCATATTGAATCATACATATGGCATTTTGAGATGTTCTCAAGTTGGTTTAGATAAGTAAAAATGAGAAAATAATAGATATTCTTACCAAACCTTTTGCCAAGGTTGGATTGGAATATTTCAGAGGAAAACTTGATATGATCAAATTGTAATTTTGAATTGAACTTAAGTTTCAATTTTTATTTGTGTTTATGCTTCAAATTGAATAGTTACATCAGATATGTAATGAAAGATAATGATATTTTATAGATAGACACACACACACACACACACACACACACACACACACACACACACACACACACACACACACACACACACACACACACATTTAGAAGGTAATCATTGTAAGGTGGAAATCTTACAAAAGACAGGCTTGTTATCATGAAAAAATTATGTTATTGTTCCAAAAACATTGGAAGTTATTGATAAAAAAAGTATTATGATCATTTTTAATTGTGAGTTCAAAAATGGCAGAGATCATAATAAATGTTATGATAGTGTTCATGACATTTTGATTATAATTATTTTAAAGGTCACTATTTCAAAGTGTTAAAGTTAGATGATCTATTACTTGAATGGTTATCATTAATTGTGATATCATGTTAAGAGTTCATGAGAAATATTTGTATATTTCACTTCTCCCTTGCTAAGAGGGAGTGTTAAAGTGTAGCTTTAGTAGAAATAAGGTACACTAGTATAAATTTGTGGATTCTATATATATATATACTCACTATTTTTTTTATATAATATACTTGACAAGATTTTGTGCGTATATATATAATTATAATGTTGCAAATGTTATTGGGTTTCTTAATAAACTAACAAATTTTATTCAAAATGAAATCATGCCTTGTAAGACCATGAACCTAGGGTCATGTCCCTATGGAATATGACTTCCCTTGCAAATATAATTATTGTGATTGTTTCTTGGATTAAATATCAATTACAATAGTAATATTGTAATCTTCAATAGTGATTCAAGATTGGACATCAATATAGATTGTTTACAAAAGACATTTTCAGAATACTTATAATAACATATAGATATATCTACTTTCTCAGTCTAGTATATACTCATCTATTATTATATATTCAATCTAAGATTGAATCATACATGTTTTAGTTCAAACTTATTAGTATTTCAAATACAATTTAATATTCTCTATCAGAGATCCTTATTCCTTTACACGTCGCACATCCACCAACACCCCCTCTTAGTGATCTTGGTGGACTTTACTTTCTAACAATTATTATTAGATTATCAAGTCCTTGAATAAAAATCCTAATAGCTTTAGTAGATCAATGGCAGGTCATTTCAGAAAATAAATTCATGTCAAGTGGAGTTGCTTAGTGATATATTATAATTATGTATAGAACAAATCATTTGTGTTTACAAATCCAGAGTCTTTTTTTGCATAAAAAAGGATAAACCTACTAATGCAAGAACAAGTGAAGATAGATCTAGATCCAATGAGGACAATAAGATTGAAGATGGAATTTCTTTTCTTTTGAAAAGAGAATCAGAATGTATGACAATTTTTGTTTGTTGTACATGCAAATAATTTAGTCATTTTTCATCCAAATGTCCTAAGAGAGTAAGGCAAAATAGCAAGGGTTTTATTTATGATAATAATGAATAATTTAAAGAAAGCATGGAAATATTCTTCAATGATAGCAATGATGAAGTTGATGAACTTAGATTGGTCAAGGAAAGTGATGCAGGAGCATCCAGAGGTATAAGGGCAATCCTGTGTCACCCAAAAAAATGTACTTAGACTTTGTTTCTGTTTCATGTCTTTACAATTTTGGATACCCATTTGGGTCAAATAAAGGTTCCAACTCTCACAGTTCAACTATCAGTGTGCTAGAAAATCCCAAAAAAATAGGAGCATGCAACTTGGCCATCATTTTGGTGACCTAGAAGGTGTGAATTGGCCAGATGAATGTAATCATGATTTAGAGCATTCCAAAAAAAGAATCAGGTCAAAAGGCCCCACGGTTTGAAAGTTATTACAGTTTTTCGAGTTTTGGAGACCTCCTAAGAATGCTTCAAAGTTAGGTTAGGGGCATTAAATGATGTCAAAAAGGGCCAAAAAATGGGGGATGAGTGAAGCTCATCCATAGGGCTATAGAGAACTTTGAGAGCTTTTCAAAAATGTAAATAGTTCGTCAATCGGAGCTACGGTTCAAAAGTTATGCCTCCCAGAAGTTCGAGTACCATTTCTAGATTCTTCTAGATTTGTACCGACTTCTAACACAGCTTCTAGAACCTTCTATTTGGTTGGCGGATGCCTACTAGCACTTCTAGAATGTACTTCTAGTCCTTATCCCTCCAAGGTCTATTTAAGGAGATTTCTTGCATTGTAAAAGGCAGTTTGGAGTGGAGTTTGAGAGGAGGTACCATAAGGAGAAATTATCTCCAGATTTATGCTATTGTAAGCCCTTAGGGCATGTTTTGAAGTTTATTTTCCTGTATTGTTTGTACTAGCTTATTTTCTCAGTTAATATAATTTCTCTTTTCTATTGTTTCCATTCTGTTCTTCGGTTGTGTCACCATCAAGTGGTATCAGAGCTGGTTTTCCTGAGTGTGTAGACAGAGCGCTGAATGTGAGGCAGTTTGCACCAGGACTGTGTGGTTGTGGGTTGGAGTTAGAAGATGCCTCCATGAAGAGAGTGTGGTGGAAGGGCCAGACCTATTAATCTTGAGGAGGTTAGAGCCCTCCAAAGGCAGGTGCAGGCATTGCAAGAGGAGCTTCGTAGAGGAGCAAATGTTGCTGTAGGTGACAATAGTGAGGATGACAATGAAGAATAAGTAATGGGATCAGAAGAGGAATTTGACGGGGAAGTTCTAAATCTTGTAGAGGAAAGGCTTTTTAGGGCCATTACTAAGTTTGGGAAAAGACCTACAATTGAAGTGGGTGTATTTTTAGGAAATCTGAAACCAGATGAGTTGATCGATTGGATCAATGAACTGGAAGAATACTTTGAGTATGAGGATATAAGGGACCCAGATAGGGTTATGTTTGCAAAGGCCAAACTGAAAGGCCATGCCAAAATTTGGTGGTAAGAGGTTCAACTGGAAAGAAACAGAAGAGGAAAGGAGAAGATCACAAGATGGGATCACATGGTGGACAAATTGAAGAAGCAGTTCATTCCTGTGGACTATGAGCTTGATTTGTTTAAGAAGATGCATGGGTTAAAGTAAGCAAGAAGATCAGTCCAAGAATATACAGAGGAATTTTACCAATTCTTGATTAGAGTGGGGCATACATAAGCAAATAAGGAGAAGGTTTCTTGTTATATCAGTGGATTGAGACCTAGCATCTAGGAGGAATTAAGTCTAGTAAGAATGACCAGCATTGAAGAGGCATACCAGTTTTTCCTACAAGTTGAAGAGAAGCTAAATAAAAGGTTTGAAAGAAGACAAAGAGGGCGTGGTCAGGGAGGAAGGTGAAGTGGTAGATCATCTGGAGGCTGCAATGAAACTCAAAAGAAAAATGAAGATGAGGGTACTAGTAGGAACTAGAGGAATGAGGGTCTCAACCGCTCCCGTGACCAAGACTTTGGAAATCAGAGAGGAAGAGGTAGAGGACGTGGACAAGGAAGAGGAGGCTTCCGTGGTACCTATTTCCATTGTAATGAAGAAGGTCATCATGCCTTTGAATGCCCTCAACAACAAGGAAGGAAAGATAGGAGAGTTGAGGGCCAAGCTAGGGTTGCTCATGTGGATGAGGATGTACAATCATCACATTTAGAGGATGCAGAAAGAGGAGAGAACTTGGTAAATGAAAGATTCCTACTAAGTGGTGAGAGTGAACTAGGACAATAGAGGAGTTTGTTTCATACCAGATGCAAGTGTGAGGATAAATGTTGTGACGTGATCATTGATGGTGGTAGCACTGATAACCTCGTATCAGAAGAGATGGTCTCTAAGCTAAAGCTCAAGAGGGAGAAAAATCCCCAATCCTATCGAATTTCTTGGCTAAAAGATGATCATAAGGTCCTAGTAAGTGAACAATGTTTATTGAAATTCAAAATTGGGAGTTACCATGATGAAGTTCTTTGTGATGTTATTTCAATGGATGTTTGCCATCTATTGTTGGGTAGACCATGGCAGTTTGATAGACATGCAGTACATGATGGACATGCAAACACATACTCTCTAACAAAGGATGGAGTTCACCACAAATTGAAGCCCATGAAAAAGGAAGGTGAAAAGGTATGTAGCAGTGCTAGGATTTCTCTTGTTGATGGAAGGAAGTTTTTAGATGGCATGAAACACCAACATATGTGCTATGCTTTGATTCCTAGGACAGATAAAGAAGGCAGTAGTGAAATACCACTTGAAGTTTCAAATTTAATAGGGGAATTTGGAGATATTATCTATGATAATGTTTGAAATGGATTGCCACCAGTAAGGCAAATCAGTCATCAGATAGATCTGATTCTAGGAGCTAGTTTGCCAAACAAGCCTGCTCATAGGATGACTCCTACTAAAAGAGAGGAGCTATATAGACAAGTTCAATTGCTATTGAGGAAGGGCTTGATTTGAGAGATCCTAAGTCTATGTGCAGTACCTGCAGTACTCGCACCAAAGAAGGATGGAGAGTGGAGGATGTGTACAGATTCTCGAGCTATAAATAGGATCACCATCAAGTACCGATTTCCTTTAACAAGGATGGATGATATTATGGACTACTTGAGTGGAGCTCAGTACTTCACAAAGATAGATCTAAAGAGTGGTTATCACCAGATATGGATTCGAGAAGGAGATGAGTGGAAAATAGCCTTCAAGACCAAGGAGGGTCTTTATGAGTGGTTAGTCATGCCCTTTGGATTGACGAACGCCCCAAGCACCTTCATGTGGCTCATGAATGAGGTACTTAAGAAGTTCTTGGGAAAATTTGTTATTGTCTATTTAGATGATATCTTAATTTTCAGCAAGATTTTGGAAGAATATTTACTGCATATTCGTAGTGTCCTTGAAAGGCTAAGGGAACAAAAACTGTTAATTAATCTAAAGAAGTGTATCTTTGCAAAAAAGAGAGTTAGTCTATTTGGGGTTTGTTATATCACCTGAAGGTCTCAAAATGGATCCAGAGAAGGTAAAAGCCATCTTGGAATGGCCTACTCCAAGGTCTACTACTGAGGTAAGATCATTTCATGGTATGGTTAGTTTTTACAGGAAGTTTATTAAGAATTTCAGTGGCATATGTGCACCCCTAACTAATACAATAAGAGGGGATAGAAAAGAGTTCAAATGGACTGTAGCGGCTGTGAGAAGTTTTGAATTGCTGAAGAAGAAGGTGACAGAACAGCCTATGTTGGCACTTCCAGATTTTAGAAAGGTTTTCCAGGTGGATTGTGATGCTAGTGGCAGTGCTATTGGGGCTGTATTAAGACAAGAAGGTAAGCCTATTGCATATTTTAGTGAAAAATTGAATGATGCAAAGAAGAAGTATTCCGTTTATGATCAAGAGTTCTATGCAATAGTTCAAGCCTTAAAGAAATGTAGGCATTATTTATTGCCAAAAGAATTTGTTTTGTATACTGATCATTAGGCATTACAGTACCTAAATAGCCAAGGTAAATTGAATCAGAGGCATATGAAGTGGGTAGAATTCTTGCAGAGTTATACATTTGTGTTGAAGCATAGAAGTGGAAAATCTAATAGGGTTGTAGATGCACTGAGTAGGAGGTAGTTGTTGCTTACAGTAATGCAGGTTGAAGTAGTTGGATTTGATGAACTCAAGAATTTTTACCCTGAGGATCCTAATTTTGCTGAAGCATGGAAAGCTTGTAAAGAATCTGTTGCTGTAGATAGAACCAAGTGGTTAGACTATTTGATTCAGGATGGCATGTTGTTCAAAGGTAGTCAATTGTGCATTCCAAGGAGTTCCATGAGGGAAAATTTGATTAAGGAGAAACACAGTGGAGGGATGGTAGCACATTTTGGTCGGGATAAGACCATTTCCATTGTTAGAGAACATTATTTTTGGCCTCAAATTTCACAAAATGTGAAGAAGTTTGTACAGAGTTGCCAGGTTTGTCAAGTTGCCAAGGGGTTTAGTCACAATACTGGCCTATATCAGCCATTGCCTATTCCATCAAGGCAATGGGAGGACATAAGTATGGATTTTTTTCTTGGATTACCAAGGAAACAAAGGGGTAATGACTCAGTATTCGTGGTGGTTGATAGGTTCTCCAAAATGGCACATTTCATTCCATGCCACAAAACTCATGATGCTGTCCATATTGCAGTTGTTTTTCAAACAGGTGGTAAGACTACATGATCTTCCAAGGAGTATAGTTTCTGACAGAGACACTAAATTTGTGGGGTATTTCTGGAGGACATTGTGGAAAAAGTTGAGAACGGACTTGAAATTTAGTTCCACGCATCACCCATAAACTGACGGTCAAAAAAAAGTGGTAAACAGAAGTCTGGGCAATTTGTTGAGATGTTTAGTTGGGGATAAACCCAAGGGATGTGATTTAATTCTACCACAAGCAGAGTTTTCTTACAATAACTCTATAAATAGGAGTACTGGAAAATCACCATTTCAAATTATATATGGGAATAGCCCAAGGACTGCACCAGAGCTAAGCGAGATAGAACAAGGGGAGAGGACAAGTGCTGAAGCTGAGGAATTTGCTCAACATATCAAGCATCTACATGAGGAGGTTCAAGCACACATAACCAAGATGAATCAAGAGTATAAAGCTAGGGCTGATCAAAGGAGAAGACATAAGGAATTCCAAGTAGGAGATTTAGTCATGGTGCACTTACAAAAAGAAAGATTTCTAGCCTATACTTACAACAAGCTGAAAATGAAGAAATTTGGCCCTTGCAAAATTTTGAAGAAACATGACTCAGGAAATGCATATGAAGTGGAGCTCCCAAATGGTATTCAGATTTCTCCCATTTTCAACATTGCAGATTTAACAGAGTATCATGATGATGGTGCAGACGAGGAGCTGGTGTTAGAACCATGTCCAATTCTTGCTTCTAAGAAGGAGGAGATAGAAGATATTCTAGATCATCGTGTGGGTAGGAGTACCAGAAATAGGTAGTATGAAGAGTATTTGGTCAAATGGAAAGGACGGCCGATTGAGGACTCAACTTGGATTTCAGTAGCTAAGGTTTCCCATTTGGGATTTCCTCTACCATCCATAAAGTTACAGGGTCACTTTTCAATCTACCCTGGGTGTCTGATGTAGGAGCATCTAGAGGTATAAGGGAAATCCTGTGTCACCCAAAAAAATTTACATAGACTTAGTTTCTGTTTCATGTCTTTACATTTTTGGATACCCATTTGGGTCAAATAAAGGTTCCAACTCTCACAGTTCAACTATTAGTGTGCTAGAAAATCTTGAAAAAATAGGAGCATGCAATTTGGCCATCATTTTGGTGACCTAGAAGGTGTGAATTGGGCAGATGAATACAATCGTGATTTAGAGAATTCCAAAAAAAGAATCAAGTCAAAAGGCCCCACGGTTTGAAAGTTATTACAATTTTTTGGGTTTTGGAGACCTCCTAAGAATGCTTCAAAGTCAGGTTAGGGGCATTAAATGACCTCAAAAAGGGCCAAAAAATGGGGGACGAGTGAAGCTCATCCATAGGGCTATAGAGCACTTCGAGAGCTTTCTGAAAATGTAAATGGTTCGTCAATTGGAGCTACGGTTCAAAAGTTATGCCTCTCGAAAGTTCGAGTACCATTTCTGGATTCTTCTAGATTTGCACCAACTTCTAACACAGCTTCTGGAACCTTCTATTTGGTTGGTGGATTCCTACTAGCACTTTCTAGAATGTACTCCTAGTCCTTAACCCTCCGGGGCCTATTTAAGGAGAGTTCTGGCATTGTAAAAGGCAGTTCAGAGTGGAGTTTGAGAGGAGGTACCATAAGGAGAAATTATCTCCAGATTTATGCTATTGTAAGCCCTTAGGGCATGTTTTGAAGTTTATTTTCCTATACTGTTTGTACTAGCTTATTTTCTCAGTTAATATAATTTCCCTTTTCTGTTGTTTCCATTCTGTTCTTGGGTTGTGTCCCCATCAGAAAGGGGAGTAATAGAAGAGATAACGTTAGTGACTATTGTTGATCGAAAGGCTAACCATGAGAATGTTGAAGTTTTATTTGAGACTAACAATTACTTGTAGAATGATGTCCAAATTGTTGAACAAAGAAAAGAACAAAGATCTGAATCAAGAAAAGAAGTGAGAGTTGACATAGAAACTCCCACACTAAACAAGAATTTGATAAAGAACCACTGGGATGAGAAACCTATTATTGGAACTAAAGACAAAGGAGTTATGACAAGAAACAAAGTACTTAAGGAAATATGTTTTATTTCTCAATTTGATACAAAAAGTGTAGATGATACATGTAATAATGATCATTGGATTTAGGAAATGAAGGAAGAATTAGGTGAGACTATGAAGAATGAGACATGGGATTTGGTTCTTAGACCTAAAGACAAGAATGTTATAGGAACTAAATGGATATTCAAAAAAAATATTAATGAAAAAGGTGAAGTTGTGAGGAATAAAGAAAGATTGGTATGCAAAGGATATTCATAACAAGAAGGCATAGATGATGAATAGACATTTTCCCCTGTTGCTAGAATGAAAGCAATAAGAATTTTTTTGGCCTATACATAAAGTAAGAACTTTAAAGTGTAGAAGATGGATTTATAGTCAACATTTTTTAATGGAGAACATGAAGAAGAAGTATACGTTGAGCAACTCAAAGGATTTCCTTTGACAAGAGAAAAGGATACAGATTGAAGAAAGAATTTTATGGTCTAAAGTAAGCACCTAGAACTTGGTATGTGTTAGTGTATTGATTGTTCTCCAAGAAAATACATGTAAATATAACTCTAAATGCTCAAGTTAGAAGACTAATCAGCACTAACAATTGGACAAGTTATCATTAGATTGATAGCCTTCCTCTAAATTTTATTGGGTACAACTCCCCATATATGATTTACAATGAGTTAAAATATGGATTCTTTTAACTTGAAAGCATGAAAGGATTACAAACATCTACCTATATGTACAAAGTAGATGCAAAATCTAGGATTATTGAAAAGAAAAGAATAGCAAAGAACATCAGATGACACAAAGTTCACATGCCCAAATCTTGCATTATAAAGAAAATGAGATCAAAGAAGTATTTTCCATCCTCTTGAGAAAATGAGGAACTAGATCTTTAGGAGATAACTTGAAATGATAGCATAATCTGAAAAGAGTGACCATGAAATGTATTTCAGAGAAAACTTAAAACAACACAAAGATTGTGATCAGTAGAAGGAAAATGCATCATAATCAAAGTTCTGATACGATTATCCTCCAGCCTCCCTTCTCTAAATGAAAAAGACACAAAGATCTTCTTACACATTTACAATCCAAAAATCACTATCTAAAGGAAAGTTGAAACTCTTTTCTTTAACATTACATTAACAAATCAAACTATCTCTAACACATAGTTTAGAAAATAAGCTCTGCTCTCTCTCTTATAAGAAATGGAATAAATCTAGAAATTTTCCTCCCCTTGCTATAGCACATAGTCTACAATCTAGAAGCAAGAAAGAATGGAACCCCTTTCAACCTTTGCTATTGGCATATTTATTATCTTCTCATTTCTCATGAAAACTCTTCAATTTCCCTAGCTAAATCTTGAAAAATTTTATAACTTCCCCTTTCCTTTTAATATTTTTGATCTCCCCTCTCTTAATGTGTTTATATCATTATAAACATTGTCTTATATTCTTGATAATATGAGGTCCCTAAAATATATGCATGCTGACAGGTGGCATTTGTTGGTGGTAAAGTGTGGTCATTATTTCATGACAGTCATATGCAATTTTGATAGCATTGTACTCATCTAAACATAAATTTTGATCTAAAATTAATCTTCCAACACCATTTAAAGAGGATTTATAAAACTGTCATTTAAAAAACCTATCCAAAATTTAGATAAATCCAATGGTTTTATTGTGAGATACAACCCCCACAACATGATTGATTTACTATACTCTGCATTTTGTCACTGGCATTGTTGATCTGATAGTGTTGCACTCAAAAACCTATAACTTTTGATACATAAATAATATGACAAAATTATTTGGAGAAGATTTAGAAAACTAGATTTGGCTATACATATATAAAATTTAGCTCAATCCAAAGATTTTATTAATAAATATGACCCCTGAAATAGGATCTATTTTTCTGGTATCATTTTCTGGGTGTCATGGATCATTTTGATAGTGCTGCATTAAAACATGTGTAACTTTCTATCCATCAAAACTATTTTTAATCCAATTGGAGGAGGTTTAGATAACAAGTTTTATTCAAACATATATGAAAAATGGGATTTATCCAATAGTTAGATTGGGATTTATGCCCCTTGCACTGAGATTAATATTATGGCTTCCTACAAATTCATGGTCATAGAAATTACAATAGCTTCTTCCAACAATATTTGAAAATGCATGACTTCCACCTCTTGAAAAGGTTATGAGGAATGATGAGCCCCTATGTAGATCACCTCCCTTATGATCCACAAAAGTTGATATTATGTTCATGAGAGATTTCATCAAATAGACAATGTGCAATTAAAACTTTCCTAATAATTTGGAAAGAAAACCACTAGCTTGCCCCCATTGCAGAACCTTGAATTTGTAGCTCAAGACTTGAACTTTGAAACTTAGATCTTTGAACCATTGGATTTCTAAAATTTTTTTGTAATAAACATGTAATGTGGATCATTTTACCACTGAACCACTTTGGACTACTTTTAACTAAGGTTCAAAGTGATTTGAAAAGACAAATTGCATGTTTTAAAACTATGTCCATATTGGGTGCTAACATGGGCTCTAATTGCGGGACTAATTTTGATACAAAAGTAAAGAACTCCAGAAATATCTAGAAAATGAAAAGTGCCTTATCCATTGGGCAATACAGTTTACCATTAAAATTGAAAGCTACTTGTAGAAAGGGAGAAGGGGAGCAGGGAAAAGCCAACTAACCAGAAACTCCTAAACTACTAGTAGGCCCAAAGCTTGCACATTATTCACACTACTACTATACATACCAAAACATATTTATAATATTTATAATGGTAGGAAGAGAACCTACCATGAGAATTGAAAGAAAGGAGAATTCAAGTAAATCCATTTATTGGCTAGGAGAAGTAAGAGCCTTTTTGCATCAGCAGACTATGCCTCAATAGAGTAGCTCCATACGACTGCTTAATGGTGACTTCTTTAATGGTGAAACTCAAGCTCATAGTATGCAAAATTTTGGCAATCCAACATTCTTTTCTAAGCAGCCACAACTCATCATAGTATTCTTCTTTACTTAAGAAATGATCCTCAACATGCATATGGCTAGGTTTCACTTCAAACTAAAAATTTTGGAAAGAAGAAACCTTTTCAAGAAAAGATGCACAATATTCAGTAATGTTATCATAAAAACTCACCTTTTGTATATGGAATTTTAGATCGCTGTCAAATTATAAGCCAAGACATACCTCATCTAGCATAGGATTACTATTAATCAACTCGTTTCCATCATCAAACATAGATACTTTCAAACTATTAGAATGAGTGTATGATACTTGCATAGAAATTTCTATTCTATACTTTTCATAGAATGCATGAAGCTTATTTCCCAACTCATCAATAAACATGTTATGACCACCTTTAGGATTAGCAAAGTAGACATCTACATCATTAGTTGCAGAAATCAAAGGTACTAAACTGGAACTATGTTTTACCTTAGCCACACTTTTATGGTTTTCATCATGTATCTTTGTAGTCTCTTGGAAACAACTAACCATCCTTTCTTCAATCTCCTTGAATAGTCAAGAGTCATCTATAGGAAGAGACTTTGAAGAAACATCATTATTTGGACATAGTTCCTTGCTAAAACCTTCCATGACTTCTATAGGTCAAAATACCATATTGCCACTACCTTCTTGAGTACCAAAAGATGAATTGTCCTCAATCTCTGCGTGTTCATCAAGATGAGGGGTGCCTTGTATTTCTTCACCATGAATTCTTTCTTGGTGTTGTTGATCATCAAGTTTACTAGATCAATGTCAATGGCTGGAAAAACTCCAAATGCAAAAGAATCAAATACTTGAAAGGAAGAAGCCATTGGTAGATTTTCATTAATCTTATCATCACCAAGCTCTTTTTTAGTGAGGAAATGACTCATACTATTACATTTCATTCCACATAATAACATAGCATCATCTATTTTAATTGCTTCTTTTTGAGCATCTCTTAGATTTTGCACATTTTGATACTTTAATTGGAATTTAATTTTATTTTCCATTGCGACAAAAAAAATGTATAACTGATTATTTTTAGTTGGTTGGCATGGTAGAGGAATCTTTCCAACACATCTATTTAATCTATCAATAAAATCTCTTATAGATTCATCCTCCTTTATTCAGATTTGAAAGAAATTTGATAACATCTAACCAACATCAACTACAAGCTTGAATCTTTCAATTAACTTCTCCTTCAAGTCATCCCAACAAGTGATACAACCATCTTGCAAGTTTTGAAACCAATCAGCAACATTTTCAATAAGGCCTCTAGAAAAAAATCTGACAAAGACATCCTCTTCTTGCACACCAAGAATCCCACATGCAACTGTAACTACTTTGATATGGTCATTTGGATCTTCTATTTTATCTCCAAGAAAATTGAGAAGGTATTCCCATGATCTTATAGGTAAGGTTAAATACTGGGCCAAGGCAAATGGTCTGATTCGAGCACCCCATGGCTAAGTTGCAACCACAGCCATAAAACACATTGGAACTCTAAAATCAAGGATTTAACAAATTTGTAACATAGAGTCGACAATCTCTTGTACATAGAGATAACCATAAAAATGAGGAAAAAAATGTTAGGCAATGATCTTGGTTTCCGTCCCCAGTAGAGTCACCAAAAATTTGTTAGTGAACAGATTGTCCTCTAAGAAAATACATGTAAATATAACTCTAAATGCCCAAGTTAGAAGACTAATCAGCACTAACAGTTGAACAGGTTGTCATTAGATTGATAGCCTTCCTTTGAATTCTATCAGGTACAACTTTCCATATATTATTTACAATGAATTTAAAAATGGATGCTTTTAACCTAAAATCATGAAAGGATTACAAACATCTACCTGTATGTACAAAATAGATGCAGAAACTAGGATTATTGAAAAGAAAAGAACAATAAAGAACATCAGATGAGCCAAAGTTCACATGCCCAAATGTTGCATTACAAATCAAATGAGATCAAAGAAGTGTTTTCCATCCCCTTGAGAAAATTAGGAATTGGATCTTTAAGAGATATCTTGAAATGATAGCATAATTTGAAAATAGTGACCATGAAATGTATTTCAGAGAAGACTGAAAATAACACAAAGATTGTGATCAGTGGAAGGAAAATGCATCATAATCAAAATTCTTATACGATTATCCTCCTACCTCCCTTCTCTAAATGAAAAAGATACAAAAATCTTCTTACACATTTACAATCCAAAAATCACTATCTAAAGGAAAGATAAACCTATTTTCTTTAACATTACATTAACAAATTAAAATTTCTCCTATCTCTAATGCATAGTTTAGAAAATAAGCTATGCCCTCTCTATCTCACAAGAAATGGAATAAATCTAGAAATTTTCCTCCCCCTTCTATAGCACACAGTCTATAGTCTAGAAGAAAGAAAGAATGGAACCCCTTTCAACCTTTGCTATTGGCATATTTATTATCTTCTCATTTCCTGTGAAAACTCTTCAATTTCCCTAACTGAATCTTGAAAAACCTTATGACTTCCCCTTTCCTTTTAATATTTTCAATCTCCCCTTTATTAACATGTTTATATCATTATGAAAATTGTCTTATATTTTTGATAATATGAGGCCCCTATAATAAATGCATGCTGACAGGTGGCATTTGCTAGTAGTAAACTACTATCATTATTTCATGACAGTCATATGCAATTTTGACAACATTGCACTCATCTAAACATAACTTTTGATCTAGAATGAATCTTGCAATGCCATTTGGAGAGGATTTATAAAACTAGCATTGAAAATACATATCCAAAATTTAGGTCAATCTAATAGTTTTATTGTGAGATAAAAGCCCCACAACATGAATTTTTTTTACTATAACCTACATTTTGTCACTGTCTTGCTGATCCGATAGTGTTGGACTCAAAATCCTATAACATTTGATCCATAAATAATATGACAAAATCATTTAGAGATGATTCAGAGAACTAGATATTTCTATACATATATAAACTTTAGCTCAATCTAGAAGTTGGATTATTATAAATGACCCCCAAAATATGATCTATTTTTTTGGCATCGTTTTTTGGGTGTCCTGAATCATTTTGATAGTGCTACATTAAAACATGTGTAACTTTCTATCCATAAAAAATATTTTTAATCCACTTGGAGGAGTTTTAGATAACTAGTTTTATTCAAACTTATTTGAAAATGGTATTTATCCAATGGTTAGATTGGGATTTATGCCCCTTGCATGGAGAGTAATATTTTGGCTTCCTACAAATTTGTGGTCATAGAAATTACAATAGCTTCTTCCAACAATATTTGCAAATGCATGACTTCCACCTCTTGAAAAGGTTATGAGGGATGATGAGCCCCTATGCATATCACCTTCCTTAGGATCCATAGAAGTTGATATTGTGTTCATGAGAGATGTCATCAAATAGGCCATGTGCAATTAAAACTTTCTTGATAATTTGGATAGAAAATCACCAGTTTGCCCGCATTGTAGAACCTTGAATTTCTAACTCAAGACTTGAACATTGAAACTTCAATAGCTAAACCATTGGATTTCCAAAATTTTCTTGTGCTAAACCTATAGGATGGATCATTTTACCACTGAACCACTTTGAACTACTTTTAGCTAAAGTTTAAAGTGATTTGAAAACACAAATTGCAAGTTTTAAAACCATGTTCATTTTGGGTAATAACAATATGCAAGGTAGGACAAATATTTGGAAAAATTGAAATTTTCTAAAGGTATAGAAAACAATAACTCATATTTGAAAAAAATTGACAATAGATTGTTAACCATTGTAATATTTTTTGATGACATAATCTTTGGAGGTAATTATGAAGCAAGTGATAAGTTTTCTAATGAGATGAAGAGTGAGTTTGAGATGAGTATGATTGGTGAGATGAAATTTTTCTTTGGTCTATGGATTGTACAATACGGTGATTATATTTTAATATCATAAGAAAATAGCTTAAAATACTTGTTGAAATATTTTTTCTTAGAAAATTGTAATCCTTTCGCTACACCTATGATAATTGGTCACAATTTATCTAGCAAAGATGAGACACCTACAGTTGAGAAAAAGAAGTATAGATTTATGAATGGAGGATTGAAATATATAACTAAAACTAGGCCAGATATATAAAATACAATTGACATAGTAGCAAGATTTCAAGCCAATCCTAAGGAATCACATTATTTAGAAGTAAAAAAGAATATTTAGATATTTAAAGGGTACACTTGATTTTGGTCTATGGTATGACTAATCAAGTGATTTTACTTTGGTTGCATTTATTTATATGGATTGGGCAGGTAGTGTGAATGAAAAAAGGAGCACTAGTGGTGGAGAATTTTTCCTTGGAGGATGATTGGTTTCTTAGCAAAAAAGGAAACAAGATTGTATTTCACAGAGTACAACAAAAGAGATTTTGTAGTAGTAGCAAAAAATTGTAATTATATCATGTGGATGAGGAAGATGTTGAAGGACATTGGGATAGAATTTTTAGAACCATCTATCATAGATTGTGATAACATAAGTATAGTGAGTATGCTTAAGAATCTTGTATTGCATTCTAAGACTAAGCATATATCTATTATCATGTTTTGAGGGAGAAATTTTCAAAGAAAGATATCAGACTAGAGTATATAAGTACACAAGAGAAGATTTCATATGTATTTTTGAAGAATTTTCCTAAAGATACATTTAAGTATTTATGAGCTATGCTTGGAGTTACACCTCTACATGCTTATAATTAGATGATGTAGAAAGTGCATCATTCTAGTGGTGCATAGCACTATTATTTATCTGGATTGAATGTTGATGGTTCATGTATGGGGGAGTATCTATTATGACAAGATTCATCAATGACTCTCAGTAGTTGATATAGAATAGTCTCTTTGGACACTTGATCTAATTGAAGACTTGGAGGAGATGATTGACATAATGAAGCCTTTTTCATTAATGTCAATGGGGGATACCTATATAGGAAAAATATTTCCTATGAATGGAGGAAAAGTGTCTCTTAAGTATGGGAGACAAGTGTTATAATGGATGTGACTGATTGATTGAATGGGGGAGAAGTTGTGAATAATTGATTTCCATCCATGTAGGAATAAGGAAGAATATAGAGTAGTGTTCTTATGAGTTTGAGATTTGATTGATGAAGAGGATTTGAAGAAAAGAGAACATCAATAACAAAAATGTTTAATTTGGTATTCTTGGAACTTTGATGTTTTTCATCTATGTTGTCATCAATGCCAAAAGGGGATATTGTTAGAATGAATTTTGATAGTATTCCTTTGGGGCAGTATTATTACCATTGGATAGATTGTTTATGATTAACATGTTGCATTCATGTCTTTGTTTGTCATTGATTTCAACATAGTATTATTTTTGTGAAGATTGGTAGAGTAGCAGATAAAGAATGAGGTTGTACAGACTTTGTATTGATGATTAGGTCAAGTTTTATTTAAGGATGTGTTGTATACTGTATCCTAATGATGTGGATAAGTGCACATATAGAGAGTTAAAGACATGTAGAAATATGTTTGATTTACAAAAGATAGTAAGAAGATAAAGTACTTGATGAGTGGTTTTTGATAATTGATTTGTATCTCTTAATTGAGATAGAATCATGTCTAGTGATAATGTTAGAGAGTATACAAGTTCTGAGGTCACACGTGTATAAATTTCTAAAGACTATGATCCAACAATGATTTTTTATTATGAAAAGACATAAAGTTTTGCAATATCTTAATGAGGTCCTATTATAATTAATTGAGAAATCCTCAAGGCCAAGTCAAGGATTTTTTTTGAGGATATGGTATAAAGGAAGGTTATTTTCCTTTTGATCAAGTATGTAATTATATATGATCATTTCATTCAAGTGTGTGATATGTGAATTATTTGATAAATTTGAGTAAGTGGTCCAAGGGATTATTGGATGTGAAGTTGGTGATATGGTATCAAGATTTGAAGAGGATAAGTTTAGTCAGAGGACATAGAAGAAGCTCTACATTTCTATTATTCTAAAAGGAATAATATATAGATCATTTGTGCAGTGAGTTCAGTAGTCTTACTCCTAAAGTTGTATGGACAGTGGATCCATCTACCTTCTACAACTCCTAAATAGGCATGAAATCTCTTAACATGGACTCAAAGTATCCTAATAGGGATTGATATGTACTAAATGTGTTTCATTGGCTCCTAACAGAGTCCATCCTATATATAACAAGGAACATAAATATATTAGTATAATATTTTGTGGGTACCATGCCCCCCATGATTTTCACTCTGATCAAGGATTTCCCTAGTTAACATATCTAGTGTTAGTGTGCCTGAGTGTCTTGTTATGGTTGCTGATTATTTTATTCACATTCTTAAGGATTATTAAGGTTGATAAATGTTTTAATAGTTGGATAACTGATTCACCCTACCTCCTCTCAGTTATCTTAGTAGACATTACTTTCTAATATTATCAACATAGATTGAACAGAAATTGATTTTTCTCTCATATGATCATTTGTGGCTTGTAATTCAGCCAATCTCCATTGGGAAAAAATAATCTTTTAAAATAAATAGAGCTTGAACTTAGATTCATGCTCAAAGAATCTCTTGTAGTCTAGTATCACTTTCTCAATCTGAACTTGAATATCTTGTGTTAACCTTGGTACATGACAAAATTTTATATAAAATCTGAATATTATTTACAAATTCCTATATACTAGTTACAAGTTTAGAAAGCTCAACTTTTCGTATAGCAATCTCGGTTGACACTTTTTCCAAAACTTGGTTCTCAAATTTATTTTTAGACTAGTGTAATAATTTGCCTCAATGTCATCATTGTTAACCTTCTCAACAATGTGAAATAACTAGTCTATCGAGGTGTATGCTCATTAATACCTTGTATATAAAATGCATCAACAAAAATATCCTTAATCTCATACAATACTTTCCTCTGTTAATGTTCTCTTTCAATTTCCTCTTTCTTTGTCTTTGTGGCAATACATCTTTCAAAATTTGCATCTAATCAAGAGTAATATTGTCAAAATCAAACTTGGGACTTACTATTACCTCATGCAGTGTCATTGGCTTTCCAGGTGACTTGACCTTCTTCCTCATCTTCTTTTCCTTGGGTGTGTCGGTGCTCAAAAAGTTTTTTGTAATGGTGTTACTTTAGCACTTGGCCTCAGTATCTCTTGGCTTATTGTAGCAATACTAACTATAGTGGACTCCTTTGTTGATATAATGGGTGTTGCACACATTGCATAATATTGTTATTTTATTATTTTATTTTTTATTATGTAATGTTGTACCTAGATGAACGTGCAACATGTAAAGATTCCCATAGAATATTCTTGATGAGTTGTATTGTAACATTGTGATAATATTTCATGTAATTATTTAATATTGGGGGAAAGAATTAAATGTCCAATATTAAATGTGGGGTCAGTGGGTTAGGTAGCACATGGTTTATGTAATACTACTTGGTGGTTTTGTGGGACTTGCTACTATATAAGCAGCCAAAAGGGTAGTTGTTGTATAGAGAAGAGAGACTAACAAGGAGAAGACAAAAGGCAAGAGTCGAGCGGGACAAGGCTTGACAGGTTAGCCAAGGGAGCATTTGTGAAGGTTGAAAGCATGGCATGGGATGTGTGGATTCATGCTTGTTCACATAGTTTTCTCGGTTGTGGCTATGGCCATGAAGGTTTCCATGGTTGTATGGCAATGGTGTTTTTGCTGAATTATACATGGTGATGGATGCTTTTGGAGGCTGGGTTTTTCCCTCAATAAGGGTTTCCCAGGGTATATCTTGTGTCACATTTTATGGGTATGTTGTCTATTCTCTTGCATGTGGATTTTAATTTCGTGTTTATTTCAGATTTATTATGGGTTATGTGGAAATGGTTATATTCTTTATTGCCAAGTTTCCTTACAAGTGGTATCAGAGCTATGGTTTTATTATTTGTAACCCTAGATTGAATCCATGGGAATGCATGAGAGGATAAAAGAAAGAGCAAGATATATGAATGATTTATTGCAGATCTAATGGTTTTTTTTTTCTTTTTTTTGGGTTTTCTGTTATGATGGGATGTTAAAATATTTGGGCATGTGAAATTGTTGGACAAAAAGATTTTTCAAATGTTTCATTTAAAATGAGAGTTTTGGGGGGTAGCATGCAAAAATGACCTCCTGGGTAAAAACAGACCTCACCATTGGATCCGGGTCGACATTTTCATAAATTTTGATATATAATATGCCCTAGTTTGGCCATGTTAAAAGGAAATGAAAGAATTTTTTGGTTTCAGCCTATGATGGCCGTCAAATTTAATCCCATCAGAATTTTCGTCACTGAAAAAATAAAAAATGAAAAATCATACTAAAAATGGTAAAAAGACTTTCTTAGTAAAACGACCATAACTTTCTCTCAGATTATCGGATTTCAGAGTTCTTACAAGCGTTGGAAAGCTAATTTAGAGAACTACAAGATGGTGTAGGTTTGGTTATGAGATTTTGAGATTTTGTTAGGTTTTAAGAGCCCTAAATTCAGATGTTGTTTATTTTGAGCACGGAGTAGGGCGTAACTTGGGCATACGGAGTCAGATTTTGGACTTCGAGTAGTCAACGGAAAGCTCTTGGAGAGCTCTACACATTGGTTCAGATTTGGTGCAGTTTTGGCATGATTTATTTGTTGATATATTGATCTGAATAGTTTATAGGTATATTTTGACTATGGTAACATTGTGAGTTTATGGCATTAGAAATTTAAGATTTGATGTCATTGTATACTCAAGTTTGGTCTCATGATGATATGGTTATCAGTGTTTGGTTTGGATATGCATGATGACTTGTTGGATCTACAAATTGTGTAGTGTTGTAAGCGGTCTATGCTTACAGGTTGCATTTGTAGCTTGGTTATGGGTTGTCTTTGCCCATTGATCTTTCATTATTGATGCATATTCAGATTGGTGGCTTGGTTTTGGGTTGTCTATGCCCTAAGTCACATGATTTTATTTTCATGTAGAAGGGATAAGATGTTGTTACCAGGTACAGTCATAGTGGATGATTGTGGTTGACTATTTTATGCTGACAGGTTGGACACTATTGAGAGCCAGATGCTCGGTTCATGGATGTGATCATGGTGTCATGGATTTTGGCATGACATGATTGGATATACAAGTACATCCTTGATGTTCATTAGCTTAGATTTCTTATTTAGTTAGTTATTTAGTTTCTTTTGAGGAGCTCATGATGTGCACTTTGTATTCTTTGATGGTTTGATGCCTTGGTTGATTCTCATGGTTAGAGGATGGTTTTTTCATCATGATGTCATGGATAGCTTGGATACATGGTTTAGTGGGAGCTTGTGACAATGCAGGATTAGTTCTTGGTTTGGTTTATATCTTGGTTTGGAGAGGATGGATTCTATGATGCCATAGGTGACTTGGTACCACGGTTGAGTGGGAGTTTTGTTGGCATTGATATATTTATTGAGTGTTTACAGATGTTGGAGGTTTGTCTTAGATCCTATTGTTGCAGAAGCATCTTTGACATTTGCATGGTGCACTTGTTATCTCCATGGTGTTTGAAGATGGTTAGATCTTGAGGACTCATGGAGTTCTTGGTTATCTTCATGGTATGTGGAGATGGTTCTTCCTGGTATGTGGAGATGGTTTTCTTCATGGTGTGTGGAGATGGTTGCATCTTGAGGACTCATAGAGTTCTTGGAAAAGGTGTGGTTTATGCTTTTATTTGGCATGTTATCCTTGGTATGAGGATGGTTTCATTATTATGTCATGGTATACTCTTGATACGCGTTTAGAGTTGTGACATGTTATGGTATGTTCATGTGGAGCATGTTATCTCTTTGGTTGAGATGGTAAGATCATGTTGTCATAATTATGTTCCTGAGGCAATGGTTGGAACTTTGACATTGATCTTAGTTTAGTTTCTTAGTATTGAGTACACTAATCATAAGCTGGACACTTAATGATATTGCTATGTTGCATTTGGAGTTGGCATGGATTGATTAGTTACAGGTGCTCATGGATACTTAGAGACGGTGGTGACGCTGATTTCTCTTGGATTAGAGAAGTATTTGTTGGGACGGTTGATGGTTTCAGCAGGAAGTTCGAGGGGCAGTCACCTGATATGGACTTAAGAGGAGATTTTTCTTAGATGAGTCTTGGTTGAAGACTTGGGTATCTTGATGAGCATTCTCATTCCCCACTCTTGGTCTACTCAACAGTTTGCTAGTTGAGAGGTATAGCCCATTATTTTCTCTCAGTTGCATTATATTTATGCTTATCTTTCATGGATATGGATCTTGAGCTATGGTACACGAGTTAGTTCTGGAGGGTTCATTTGAGAGATGGTTAAGCATTGGTTATCTCCATGTGCATATGTTGTTATGCTGGTTGAGTTTGGGAGATGGTTTTATATTGGGCATATTCCTTGGATTAGGAATGGTTATTCCTTGGTTTAGGAATGATTTTATTGAGTTTGATCTTCTTGTGAGAGGCTTACATCCATGATTAGTTATATGGTATGGTTTGGGTGTTGTTGAGGCTTCTTGTTGGGGTTTTATGGAGGAGATCATACTTGCACAGTTTACATCTAGAGGTGTGTGTAGAAGGACATGATACAGGTTATGATTTGCATGGTTTCTCCAGTCTTGGTTATCTTCCTGGATGTTCAGTTTTGCCTACATTGGATTTGAGATTGGTTGGAGATTGTGATCACTGGTTTGTGCTCATGTATGTCACGTGAGAGATGACATGGTTATTTCTTTATCTCTTTCCTTTTTTGGTTGTGGAGAATTTGGGAGACTATTGGAGACTTGTTATGAGAGTTTTTCTTGTAGGATATTAGTTTATGTATTGTGTATGTCCTTGATACTACATGGATTCACTTCTTTGAGATGTGTTGAGTGGATTGGTTATAGATTTGACATTATCTTTTGTAGTGGGAGCTTCTTGGTATATATGTGGCAGGTATTGCTCTTGAGGCTTATGATTGTAGGTTGCAGATTGGATATGTCAGTGATATGAGATTCACTTGTTATACCTTAGAGGTATGGATAGTTGGATGGGTTTGACACTTTGTTGTGGGTGCTATTTCAGCTATGGATATTTTGACAACTAAGGATACATGTGATTACCTTTGGATCAGGTTATTTTTCTTGAAATTTCAGTTGGTACAAGATTTTATGATCTTCTAATGTGACAGGTTGGTTGGTTTTCTCTTTTGATGGCTTCTATCTATGTCCAGTAGTAGTGGCATAATAGGAGGTGATATCATTCATGTTTGAGATGCTAGACACTTTGATTTTGTTGAGGGTACCAGGATGGAGCACTCGGTGTATTTTGATCCATGATGGTGGATGTGCTGGGAGGGATTGTTCCCTTGTTCATTTGTGTGGCTACAGATTGACCCTATGCAATGTATACAACAAGTGGGAGATTGTTGAGATAATGGGTGTTGCACACATTGCATAATATTGTTATTTTATTATTCTATTTTTTATTATGTAATGTTGTACCTAGATGGACATGCAACATGTAAAGATTCCCATAGAATATTCTTGATGAGTTTTATTGTATCATTGTGATAATATTTCATGTAATTATTTAATATTGGGGGAAAGAATTAAATTCCCAATATTTAATGTGGGGTCAGTGGGTTAGGTAGCACATGCTTTTAGCACATGGTTTATGTAATACCACTTGGTGGTTTTGTGGGACTTGCTACTATATAAGCAACCAAAAGGGTAGTTGTTGTATAGAGAAGAGAGACTAACAAGGAGAAGACAAAAGGCAAGAGTCGAGTAGGACAAGGCTTGACAGGTTAGCCAAGGGAGCATTTGTGAAGGTTGAAAGCATGGCATGGGATGTGTGGATTCATGCTTGTTCACATAGTTTTCTCGGTTGTGGCTATGGCCATGAAGGCTTCCATGGTTGTATGGCAATGGTGTTTTTACTGAATTATACATGGTGATGGATGCTTTTGGAGGCTGGGTTTTTCCCTCAAAAAGGGTTTTCCAGGGTATATCTTGTGTCACATTTTATGGGTATGTTGTCTATTCTCTTGCATGTGGATTTTAATTCCGTGTTTATTTCAGATTTATTATGGGTTATGTGGAAATGGTTATATTCTTTATTGCCAAGTTTCCTTACATCCTTCTAAGTAGATACCACCTATTGATTAGGTTTAGCAAATGTCTCTATTGTAGATAGCGTATAAGGTACTATTCTTGGTAGTTGAACCAATGCTTGAATTGCCATGTGCTCTTTTGGTTTTTGTGATTCCTTGGTCCTTTATTGCATAGCCTCTATATTCCCTCAACATGAGGTCTTGAGGCATCACTTACAGAATTATATTCCTTCTCTTTCTCATCTCTATCTTCTTTGTCAATGACAAGGTTTTCCTTGGGCATTGAGTGTAGAAGTTTAATTATTGCCTCTCCATGTTTCTTGGCACTTACGCCTTGTAGGCTTTTTTCTTCAACTGTGACTATTGAATGAATAGATATTGAATCTATAATTGGTGCATTCTCAATCCTTGGATAATCTTGAATTTTTATTAGAACTAGATTAATGCATGGTAGAGGTGTATCTAATGTTGCATTAGAGAATGCTTTATTCTTGAGTTCTTCCTTAATTTAGACATTAATATTTGACTGTGTTTCCTTGGGTATGCCATCAATTGTGACAACATCTTATTTTTCATTCTCATCTACCTTTCTCCTTATTTCTTCCTCCAAATTTTCTAACTCATTATAATATTCCTTATTATCTAGTTCAACTATTTCTTCCTCCTTTTCTTATTCTATTGTTGAAGTTAACAACCCAATTTTCTTCCTCCAAACCAATATGCTTTCTTGCACTACATCTTCAATTTTATTTTTCAAAATATTATAATCATTTTTCTTGGGCACAAAATTCTTGGCATAATCCCTTAAGGATATAGACATATTTTTCTTCCCTAAATCTAGTATAGTCTAGGATAATGTGGTTTCTTTTATTTGTTATTTAGTAGACAATTCCCATTTCTATTTTGTATCTATTTTATTGTACAATTCTTCAGGGATTGTCTTGCCCAACTTTATAGGTGTATGTCTAAATTTTATCATCATATATAAAACTACTTGATCAACCTTCTCTTTATCAAGATTCTCTAAAGAATCATATTTAACATATTTGAAATTTGAAATTCCTATTGAATTTATGATGTTATTAGACATCTTTTCAATGTCTTGAGGAGGTTGCCTCAGAACAATCTAAAAAATTTTCACATCATCTAATTAAGATCTTTCTTGCTCATCCTCTTCATCATTAGTCATAACTACAAGTTTCCTCCTATAATGCCTCATCGAGGAACCAAAAGAAATTAACCTATTATGTGACTAAGTTTATCAAACATTCTTTTATAAGGGATTAAAATAACAAGAAATAACATAGTGGAAATAATAACACACATACATACAAAGAAATAAAATAAAAATTTCATCTCTTAAGGGTTCTATGATAGGATTTTACATATAGTATCAAAGCCTGAGTTTCTGCATTGCGAGCTTTGGGTATATTGGAATGCCACTAGAAGACAACTAGTTAACTTAAAGGAAACTTTAAAAAAGAAAAGTATGTATTACAACTTGAACACCTTGAACTTTATACTTGAATACTTAAATACAAAAAAATCCAAAACTAGAATAACTATTGATTTGATATTCAAACATGTATCTTAGGAATATGCTTTACAATAGTATGCCCTTTGTTGATTTTGTTGGCATTTTGTTGTTCTTTCTTGTACATTGTAAAAAGATGGTATCTAGAACTAGATTGACTATGAGAGGTCATAGCTTAGGCCAAGGTAGGTGTCATGGGCAAGGAAGAGATTTCATCTTGCATGGGACTAATCATGAGATTCTTTTTCAAGAAGAGAATATGGAGGAGAACAATAGAGAATATTAGGCTATTTAGAAGAGATTAATTTGAGGAAGATGATGAGGATTATCCTAGATATCCTACACACACCAAAGGGTGTTGATTAGAAGAAATCACATCATGTTGGAAATGAGGAGAGGCAGAGATCTAGAAGTCCTTGGGGAGATCCCCATGGTGATAGATAGAGGTTGGCCAAGGTTGTGTAGATTAGGGACCTACAACATTCCAAACTCAAATCTTTCACCAAAGTAGGTACTAGTCATGTTGCAAAATAGTGGTTGATTGCCTTGGACATATGTTTTATGATACAACACTTTGGCTCCAATGTCAAAGCATAGTATGTCATCACAAGTTTGGAAGTCTTCGTGACCACATGGTGGAATATTGAGAAAAAGAAGCTAAGTGTGGACATGAATATAATTACATGGGAGTTTTTCCTTGAAAAATTTCATGCTCACTTCTTATTGGAATAGTTGCAACAAAAGAGGGCTGATGAGTTTCATAATCTAGGGTAGTATACCATGGTTGTGGTGTAGTATGAGAAAATTTCTATGATCTCATGACTTATGCAAGGATCAGTAATAGTTCACCACTGATGGTACAATAGTTCATTTGGGGTATCAATAACTATTTCATTGGGGGTGTAAAGGTATCCAACCTAAGACTCTTAAGGATATAGTATATTAGGCTATTCCTATGGAGAAAAATAATACTTTGGGAAATGGTGATTTTTTTGGGGGTGCCTACATAAACAGTATCTAAGGGTCCTAAAAACCATGGCACATGTAGTAATAGGAAGCCTCCTTACTCCAAAGGTAACCAAGGGCAATAGTAGAAGGGATCTTATCCTCCAGCATAGAGTGGCGATAGTGGTTCTAATTCTTGGAACTTCTAAAACTCTCAGGAAAATAGGCACAATTAGTATAGTCAGCCTACATAGAGCAACCACTCCTTTGCCAGCAAAGACAACTATCAATAATCTAATGCACCTCTAGCAAGGAGAGTTTCTACTAGAGGTATAACGTGTATATCATGTAGATAGTTTGGGCATATTGTAGCCAACTTCCCACAATGTACATCTTAGTAGTCAAGATCAAGTCTAGAAACATTTGGGTCTATACTTGGTGATGTTGGGAGATCACATTGAGTTTTTATTGTGGTAGATCACCACTAGGAAGATCACCAAGGTACCATAGTTGAGACTATAGAAGTGATCATAGGTATAACCATTTCCATCTTATTCAATTCAAGTGCTATAGATTTATTCATATTACCTTCTATATTTGTAAAGTGTGAGCTTGAGGTGGTTAAGAAAGGCATAGGTTGGCAGGTGGAACTAGCTTTAGGAGCTATGATACCCATAAACTTTCTACTGCAATAGTGTGAAATAAACCTAGGAGGATTTATTACTTTAGTAGACCTTCAAGTTATTCCCCTTTGTTTGTATGATGTAGTGTTGGGCATGGATAGGTTTGGATCTTATAGAGCTAGCATTGACTACAGGAGGAAGACTATTAAGTCTAAGGATGACCAAGGTAAGGATTCCAAGACTTTAGGCATCCAAAGACACATATCCCTCAGAATGATCTCTACTATGAAGCTAAAGAAGAGCATTTATAAGAGTTATCAGGTATTCACCATTACTATGAGTGAACTTGAGGAGGAACACCTTAAGGGAAGACCCTAGATCACCCTATCCTATAGGAGTATATCTTTTTTTCCCCTAATGATGTTCTAGGTGTGGCATCTAAGAGGGACATTGACTTTCACATCAACCTCATCCCAAGAGAAGAGCCCATACCTAGAGCTCCTTATCAGATGACCCCTCAAGAGTGTAGTCAATTATGCCTATAGCTAGAGGACCTTTTTTCTAAATGTTGTATTAGGCTGAGTGTTTCTCCATGGGGAGCACTGGTGCTCTTCATGAAGAAGGATGGATCATTATGCTTGTGCATTGGCTATAGGTAGTTAAACAAGGTGAAGATTAAGAATAGGTACGGTCCTTGACTAAAGATTAATGACTTGTTTGACCATATCAAGGGAGCCAAAATATTCTATAAGATAGATCTAAAGTTAACGTACCAACAACTATGCATTGAAGTTCTAATATACATAAGATAGTCCCTTGAACTTGTTATGGAAACTATGTGTTTACAATGGTTCTGTTTGGGTTGATGAATGCTCCATCAATCTTCACGTACTTGATAAATGGACTATTTCATTCTTACCTAGACTATTTTGTACCTATTTTCTTGGATGACATATTGATATATTCCATATCTCACAAAGAGGATGAGGAAAACCTATGGTTAGTCCTTTAGTGCCTTAGTGACAATTAGTTATATGCCAATTCAGTGAAGTGTGACTTCTTTCAATTTGAGGAACAATACTTATGACATGTTATTTCTAGAGATTGTATCTCACTGGACCTTGTAAAGATTGAGGTGATGGTAGATTGGCCTATACACTCTACTGTGTTTGAGATCCATATCTTTTTGGGTTTGGCCAGATATTATAGTAGATTTGTTTAGAACTTCTCCATAGTTTCATACCCCATTACTTCCCTCTAGAGAAAGGGGAAGAAGTTTATTTAGATAGATAAATGTGAGGAAGCATTCCAAAAGCTCAAAGAGATTTTGAATAGTGCAGTTATTCTCGTAGTACCTAATTTAGTAGGTGACTTTATAGTATGTATTGATGCTTCCCTAGAAGGGATTGAAGTAGTCCTAACCTAGGATGGACATGTGATTTTATATGAGTCTCACAAGCTCAAGGATCATGAGTTGAATCATCCCACACATGATCTTGAGCTAGTTGTAGTTTTTCAGGCTCTAGTGATATGGAGATACTTCTTGTTGAGGAATCATTTTGAGCTTCATAGTAATCATCACAGTTTACAATATATATTCATGCAGCCAAATCTAAATTCTAGGAAGAGGTGTTGGATGGAGTTTCTACACAAGTGTGACTTCAAGGTGAAGTATATTTAGGGGAAGGAGAACATTGTAGCTAATGATTTGAGTCGTAGGATACATGAGACATTAGCATTGATTCATAGTGTGTATTTAAGGAACCATATAATTAAAGAATTTCCTACAAATACTTGGTATTGAGAGGTGATCCTTGAGATAGATTTAGGTAAATCCTAAAGTTAGATGGCCTTTAGCATTATATAGGTAAGAGTTATGTACCATTGTTGGATGATTTTTGTACGTTGATCTTATATAAATCCCATCATACACCTTACTTGACACATCTAGGTGTCAAGAAAATGTATGTAGACCCATAATGATTATACTTTTGGATAAGGATGAAGCGTGATATAATTGATTTTGTGGCTAAGAGTCTTGAGTGCTAGAGGATTAAGGCAAAGCACCAACACCTTGCACAAATTTTACAGCCTAATCCCATTCCTTCATGGAAGTGGGATCTTATTTCTATTTACTTCATTGTAGGATTACCTATGAATTCATTCAAACATGATGCTATCATGGTCACTATTGACTAGTTGATTAAGGTGGCATACTTCTCAAAGTGTGGTCATTCTACATACCAGCTTCAATAGCTAATATCTTTATGTGTGATATTGATGGCATCCCCCAAAAGATTATTTTAGATAGAGATCCTATATTCACGTCTATATTTTGGATATCCTTGCAACATGATCTTAAAGCACAATTGAACTTCATCTCAACATATCACCCAAAGACAAATGGTCAAACTGAGAGAGTGAATCAAGTTATATTCTATAGGATATGTTGAGGATGTATGTTATCGATGAATAGACTCTTTGGGAGGATTATCTATATCTAGTAGAATTTTCTTATAATAATGGCTAGCATAGTGTTGGTTAAAAGTTTTTCTTCCTTAGTTTTTTGGTTTGTACTTGGATTCTTAATGTGCCCACTAGTGATAGAAAACTAAATAGTTAACAACATAATAGGTCAATGTAGTGATCTATCAGAGAACCCTAAATTGAAAGGTACAACTCCCTTATGGTGCAAAGATTTTTACTAAATTTCTTTTAGATTTTGGGGTATGCTCTTAACTAGAGAGTAGAAGAGGTATAACCAGATTGCCTAACACTTCAAACAATCTAGGCCAACTTTAGATTATGACTCACAACTTTTGTAATTGTGAATGTATATGAATCATAGTTGATCTTATCTAACACCTAAAATGTAGTCTATTCTACCTTTGAATGTAAGATTGTAAGGATACAAGACTATCTACCATTTCATAAGAGGAGAAACTATGATTAACTTGGAAATACCTAAATTTCCCGAGTGACTGAGATTTAAAAGTACCTAGATTGCCCAAGTGACTGAGATTTGACAATACCCAGATTTTTTTCCTACTTAGTCACCTTCATTAACCAACTCTCAAAACTCTCACATAGAAACACAATGCATATGAGCTAACTTGCATGGAACAAAGGAAATGAAAGAATTTTGTGAATGAGTAAAGTAAAGATTACAATTATAGAAAAGAAAGAAACAAAACCTAGTACATTTACAACCTTCCAATTTTCATTAACAACATATTTCAATCCAAGCACCGTAGAAAACTTAAATGAACAACCAAATTAAAATTTAGACTCAAAGTCTCACATAGTATTCATTGTTAACAATTGGCTAATGAAAATATGAAATTTTTGTCATTTTTGGCAACACATGATTTAAATTCTTATAGGAAACTTTAGAAATAAAGATACTTAGCTTTTTCTTAATAAAAAAATTGTCTAAGTATGGAATTTGATATACAATAGTGTATTGTTTTGCTTATAACTTGTTGGTGACATCATGTTATGACTAGTGAAGTTAGATGGAGATAGTATACATGTTGGTGATCATTTTTATAACTCAAAAGTTATTACAGACTATATAGAACAAAGATATGTGTGTTTTGATGAAACATGATAGAAAAATTGAAGGAAATGATTACCTTGTTTACAAAATAATTACTTGTCCAATTAGGGCCAACATCCTAGATGTTTAATCTAAGTTGGAACAGTATATTTTGGTATTATTTGACCTAGAAAAAATTTGTGTAAAGTCATGGTATATATGCAAAGGGCATCTTACGGATTTAGGTGAGTAATCATGCTATCTTGAAGAAGTTATGTTGAGAAATTGTATGGGAACTTTTGTGAAAGTGATATCTAAAAAGTTTGTAAATCTATTTCAAGATCTAAGATTGAACTAAGAAAGTTTCAACATTCCAAAAGTCTAATTACTTGTTTAGGTAGTGAGCTCCTCTTTCAATTGGAAGTTCATGTTTGGGCAGTGGGCTCATCTTGCATTTACTATTCTACAACTCCTAACAAGGTTGGTACAACTCCTAACAGGGATTCAAAGTCTCCTAATGTGGATTCCTTATATTGAATTTACTCACTAACACATAACATGGTCCATCCTCTAACAAGGAACTTATGTATCAGTATATTATCTAGTGGGTATCATCCCCACTAAGGTTTTCCTTGGCATGGGTTTCCCTCGTTAACAAAATATGGTGTTATGAGTTATCCTTGTATATGGTTACCATTACTATTCAGCATTACTTGATTACTTTTTTATGTATGGTTTTAAGCAAGAAATGATATCTAGTTGGTGAACAAAATTTGTAGATTACTGATTAGCCCCTCCCCCTAGTAATCCCTATTTCTAACAGTCTTGGCTACATGGCTTTTCCCACATAGTAATTTTTTGATCTTATGTACTTCTCCAAAAGTTATGCTTATAGGCCCCTTATGAATGGCCAATTACATTTGATGATTACATTTCACTGAATCTTAAAAAAAATGAATACTAAAAATAGGATTAGGTTAAGTCATCATCCATTACTGAGTCTAAGACTACAATGAGAATGCCAAAAATGACTACAATATTAGAATTTGAGAAAAAGAAGAGGTGACACTTGTCAAAGAGAGTATCAAAGAATTAGTATTTCTTTGCGGTCACACCCTTGGCTCTGTATGCTCTCATTGCATCAATTAAATTATTCAATTTTTTGATGTCTAGGATGATAATGTTATTAGCTTGAATCATCCAATAATCATGCATCTCTATCAACTCTTCAACTCTAGAGATCTTCAATTGGAGCTTCTTTGATACATGCCTTAGAATGGAATTTTCTGCTGAAAAAACCTAGATCTTCAACATCTAAAAGCTTGATGGATTAGTGGCTTCTTCTACAAATGCTAGAAATTTATCTTTCATTCTCTCAATGTTAACCAATTGACCATTATTAGTGACATATGATTCAATATGCACCACCTTTCATGTTCAAATATCCCATCCATGATTTTTTGCACTAAATCATGTACATCATTTAGCTCATTTCTATATCTTACTAAGCTCTCAACTATGAATTCTAATGATTGCTTCCAATGAAGCAATAGTTCTTGGTCTGTCTTAAGAATCCTATGGGTCATAGAAACATTATTTTTCATATCAATTACCTCCTATAACAAGGTCAATTACTCTATCAAATTTTATGATGCTTTGTGCATTGTAGTTTGATGAGTGTACACTGCTTCTCTCAATTTTTTGATGTCTAATATTAGGTTTCAAAGTTTCTCAATAAGATGGGGACCTTGGGAATGACCAACGTGACTGTATTGCCTTTCCTATTGTAGCTTTGATAGAAAATTTATTTTCTCCTTTACACTTGGGTCAAATGTACTTGTAGAGGTGATTCCAAGTGCATCCTTGATATATTCCATTAATTCCTTATTTGAGGCTTTGAGTACCTCCTTTTCTTCTCTTAGTTGTTCTAGTCGATCCTTAATCTTTTCATTTGTTGATTTCCAAATATTTACCATAGAATCATGCACTAGAATGCATACATTAATAGTTTCGATCTTGAAGTTACTTGTAGTAAGTTCATGAAACTTTCCCTCCTGAGGTTCTATGATCTCCATTATCATATTACTAGTAGAAGAATCAATGGCCAATGTTACTATAGTCTTCTGCTTCTTTATCTTCTTTTATTGGGCCTAAGATGAAGTTTCTTGCATGATAATGTTCTTGGATGGGGCATCTTCCTCACATCTTCACTTATTCTAATCAATAGTCTCCTTCAACAATGACTTAGTTGACAGGACATTGATTGCTGACTGTAGGGTTTTGGGATCAAAGAGCTTCTTCTTTTTTTACTGGGGTTGTTACCTTGCTCCAAGTAGCAGTGGGTAAAGGAGTTATCTTAGTAACTAAGAGGGCTAGAGTATCAATTTGCTAAGATGCATCTCACTCTTGACCACCTAAGGGATTTTTGTCACCATTAAGCTTGATGACTTGTATTTCATATGTCTGATAGAGATCCTCCACCACAAGTTGGAGTAATCTAGATCTTCTTTTTAGGAGGTTGATCTCCCACTCCATTGACAAACTATGTTGGACTAGCTGATGTGGACTAGCTGATGTTGATGTAGCAGTAGTCAACTGAGTAGTTCTAGAGGCTACTCCACTAGTAAAGATTGTACTCTTAGTTCTTTTCTTCTTCTCTCTAGTCCACTCAACCCATTTTTCTATCATTTTGATGATTCCATGCATTAGAACTTCCATTATATCAACAAAAGGACCTTATGGTGTAATTGACGCAATGGGAGTCTTCTTTACTTTCTCATAGGTTTAAGGATGCATGTAGGAGCCATCATCTACAAGATCAAAAACATTAATAGTGTCACTATACATTTTAATCATCTATTGTCAGCTTGGACTAATACCTCTCCCTAGTGTAATATTTATCATAACATCGAGCCTAGTAGTCTTCAATGTCTAGAAAATATCTATGAGTGTATCCAATCTTTGGATGATCTCTTGTGAAGTTCACTAGGTCATAGTGAGGCCTTATCATCTCATAGTTAGCCAATTTAATGTTGTGATAGTGCTATCAGGATTTAACTGTGTGACACTTCACCCCTGTGAGCATCACCTAGATCCAATGAGTGCTAAGTGTTCCATTTATTCTCATGAGAGATGGATTCATGTTGAATTACTACTCATGAAATATGGGTCAATGAGTTTGACTCAAAAATCACACAATTAAATCCTGATAGCATTATCAACATTTGACTTGCTATGGAAATTATCTCCTACTTATAAATTTAATGTTGTCCTCAAAATTTTTGACTAGATCTCAAGCATCAAATATAGAATCATAGAACTAAGGTCCAACCACTATTGAGAAGTGTAAGAATTTGGTATAGCTATGATACCATATAATAATTTTCCTAAGGAAAGAATGAAATGCCAAGATCTAGAAACACAAGAGATAACACAAGAGAGACAAGATATGATCAAATGAGAATGGATTAATTAGATAATTGGACGAATACATCATAGAAGTGTCTTGTATATAAAGGCAATCAAGATGAGTAGGAGTCATGCAAGAGATAAGCATAACTACTAAGCACATGTCCACCAAGAGTGCATTATCTTCCATTTCACATGAATATATGTGCAATAATGAGAGGATAACAATGTAAAGGTGTATCTCATAAAGAGATGTAGTAGACAACATGTGCTCAATTGGAGTGCAAACTACTATGTTTTCTACATGACAACTCTTATAAATATGAAAAATCCTAGGTGTCTACATGACAACTAATATGAATATGTATTATCCTAAGTTAAATTAAGTAAAGTGTAAATAGTAAATACTTATTTACACCATCACCCCCCCTTAAGTGAAACTTAGGAAAATGTACTTAAGCTTGAAAAAGCTAGATAATAATGCAAGATGGGTCTGGCTCCTAGGCCATACTAGGTACCCATGTACAAAATAAAAAAAGAATGCAAGCTTTCATAAAGTGGAGAAAGAGGGAAAACCTCATGGGAAAAACCTTCCCACAAAAAGAGAGATGAAAAAGAAGATGGATGGATGGAGTAATCAAGACTCCCCTCCCCACCCCCATCCATTACAACATACATCATGTATATACAATAGAGAAGTATGAGAAGGAAACAATCCCAAAAGAGGAAAAGGTCCCCCCATAAGAGAGAAGAAGTAGAAGAAGAAGAAAGGAGACAAGGTAGTCCCCCATCAATATAGAATGTCCATCCATGATAGCTTCTCCAAGATGAATGTAGAAGTTGATCCATGATTGCTGAATAATGTTCCTCCCCTCAGGAAGAAACAATGTCATAGGTACATATGAGATGCTTCCCCAATGTGTAGAAAGAATCTTGAAGATGAATGTTGTCTCTAAAAATTTCTCAACTATCCTTGTGTTAATGCTGATGATTGCCCCTTCCAACACTACTAAAAGGAACAAGTTTGGATGTAGCAAGGATGAATGTAGAACATAACCCAAAGAACCAATTGTCTTATAAAATGATAAAGAGACCTCTAACTATTGTAGATAAGGATCCATAATCATATCAACCTTGAGAGACTGATCATGTAGAGAATGGACAAGAGGGTCAAAGTGTTCTCTCACAACAACTGAACAAAGATCTTCTTCATCAAAGGGAAGATGTATATCAGCAATAATGTCTCATGAATCTGCTATGTAGGACTCCACAAACATACTTGAAATGTCTATCAAGTAGTCATCACTTGATGTTGGAACTGGGAGATAAGGTATACCCAACTAAACTAAAACATGGGCCTATCACTATAGCAATGTATCCATGTGGAATTTGTTGATATTGTGGCCTTATCCTACATCTATTAGAAGGATCCCCCATAAGTAATCTTATTGAATCACTATCACTATTGTCACTATCAGTTTCCACTATGTATGAAGTATTGAGCGGATTAGAGAATAAGCTAAATGAACTTTCCTCAAAGTGAGAATTACTCTCTATGAATATGTCATGAGTCTCAAGATACATAAGATGGTATGCCTTAACACTTTCTTCATATCCAATGAAATTAAAAGGCTTTGGTGGTGGTGTCTTGCATTCCCTTGAAGATATGTGTGCCCATGCTAGACAACCAAAAACTCTAAAGCATTTCATAACTAGTTTTCTTCCACACAATGATCAAAAGTATTTATTCCATCTAAGACATTATGAGGAGATATATTAAGGATGTGATTGGCACTACTTATAGTTCTACCTCAAGTTATGGATCAAGAGATTTAGATTGGATCATACAACTTTCCATTGACTTAATAGTTCTAATCCTCATTGCTACAACACTTGTCTTTTCTGGACTAAATGCTACATGATTTTGAAGATCAATACCCTCAAGTTCACAAAAGTCTCTAACTCTTGAGTTCACAAACCTACTTTCAATGTCTATATAAATACCCTAGATGGCTTTACTTGATTGCTTCTAAACATGATTCTTGAAGGATAGAAATGTATCAAACACTTCATTCTTATTTTCAAGAAAATAGACCCATATGTAGCATGAATAGTCATCAATGAAAGTGAGAAAATAGTGACCCTTGCTAACCGATGTTACTAAAAAGGATCTACTAGATGTAAACCAACTCAAGAACTATTGATGCCATCTAAGACTTTCCTTTGTCAAACTTATCTTCTAGATGCATATCCATTGAACAAGTTGAACATTCACCCTTAAAAAATTTTATTGTATGTAGACCTTTGACCATATTTTTTGAGCTAAGTTAGTGAAGATAGAAAAATACAAGATTTCTATACCACTTATGCCATAAATTTACTTTGTGATTGTGAATGCGTCAACAAGGCATGTGAAGGAGACTTAGGTACAAAGTGGGAGAAAGAATAAAGCATTTTTTGTGATTAAATATACCCACTATGACCAATGAATCATCCTTAAGATTTCACACCATTACTGAATCAGGAAGGAACTCAACATTATTTCCACCTCCATAGTGAGTGATTAGGAAAATTGAAAGGAGATTAGTGCTAAGGTGAGGAACAGAGAGAACATCTCTAAACTCTCTATTTTCCATCTTAACTTGTCCTTTCCCTTCAACTTCCACTTGTGTATCATTCCCCACAAACATGTGAGGTACCTTATATTTCTCCAATGAAGAAAAGTGTCCTTTTGAAGAACCCATATGATGTGAGGCACACGAGTCAAAAATCCATTCCCCTGGAGAACTTGAACTTGCCATAAGTGCTTGCCATTTTCTCTTTGAAGTGGATGGATTTGAATCCTTGGAAGTATTTGGCACATTTATTTTCTTCTTCCTAAGTAAGTTTTCCAACTCATCTATTATCTTAGTTTTGCAATGATTCTTATCATGATTTGGTTTCTTGCAATAAAAAAAAATAGTTTATCCTTCTTGTTGTTTTTTCCCTTCTTGTTGGAAGAAGAAATACCTTGTTGTGAGGAGGAATATTGTTGTGTCTTTGATTGTGATTTTGGCTTCCACTTCTTTTTATTATTGGTGGTGAAACTTTTATTGCCTTGATTTGTTTGGTTCTCTTTACTATCCACCAATTCCTTGGACTTTGATGACTTGATAATTTTCATATCTATCGACTTGGATTGTTCTAGCATCAAAATTTATACATATGCATCAAATGAAGGATTAGTGAAGGAACTTCCCATGGTCAGCTTGTGAGTGTTGTAACTTGACAGAAAAGATGCATACTCTAAAGGTAACTTCTTCAAGATGTGATAAATTATTCTATCATCCTTCATGGGATTACCACAATCATTAAGTAGTGCTCTCAACTCATTGTCTTTTTTGACATAGTCTTGAATTGTGTCAAAATTCTTAGGATCCAAGAGAAGTAGATCATACTCAATTTGGAATCCCTTTTCCTCATCCACCTTACCATACAACCCTTCAAGTTTTTCCCAAGAGCCCTCATCATCCTTAAAGCTAGAAATGTGGAAGAAGAGATCTTTATGAGTACAACTCCTAAGAATCTCTATGAGTAGACCAAATTTCTTAAGGATCTAAATTAATTACAAGTCCCAAAATAGGCCAATAGATGACCACATGCTGAAAGTACTATGTATACACAAAATTACTCCAAACTAATACTACATCTAGAAAGTAGACAAAAAATCATGCACCTTCAAAAAAAATAGCACTTGAATATGTGCCTAGATGAACCTAAACAAAACTTTTGAAGTTGCAAAAATTGGGATTTGTTATTTTCAAAAAAATTTAGGAATAGAGATTGCAAACAACCTATAACAATGTGTAGATCATGAAATTCTACCACAAAAAAAAAAAAAAAAAAAATTACTAGAAAAAAGGATTTTGTATGAGGGAGATATCATTGTTTGAAAATCACCTTTGTAATTATTTTTCCTCAATCATCATCGTCGCACCTGCAAAAATCAAATGACTATAGGATTCACCTCAGATGTCCAATTTTTATGAAACAAAAGTTGATTTAGGGGTTGTTTGACCTTCTGAAGGTGATAACAACATCTATTTTTCACTTGCAAGCTCCAATCTTGGCCTGCAAAAAAAACCTCTTCAATGGCTATGCAATGAAACTCCTATGGCTCTAATACCATGTAAGAATTTTCCTAAGGGAAAAAATAAAATGCCAAGATCTAGAAGCTCAAGAGATAGCATAAGAGAGACGAGATATTACCAAATGAGAATGGATTAATTAGATAATTAGTTGAACACATCATAGAAGGGCCTTGTACACAAAGGCAATCAAGATGAATAGGAGTCATGCAAAAGATAAGCATAAAAACTTGATGTAGGAGGAAAGGAATAGACTAGGGCCAAAGGAACATCGAGCTACCTAAAACATCATGCAAGAGTTAACACAATAGAAACACAACAAAATAACAACAATGACAAAGAGGAGAAGTGAAAACACTTTATTGATTCTTCAAACATTCAGCATACATGCCCAACTATAAGGCCTTCTAGGTTATGGCCAATTACAAAATACCAATTTTAGATTCACGATGCAAATTTAAGTTTGTAATCTCATCATTTTAGTCTATCCTTTAACTATCTTCTTCTTCCTCTACCTCTAAACCTCTACCCAAGACCTCTATAAATGCTTGCCAAATGGCTTGTAGAAGTTTCTAGAACATAGAAAATCCACAAGTCAGCTCATAACAATATTTATACCAAAATTAAATACAAGAAAAGTTGGTCCAAAATAGAACCAAACAAAGAAAACTTAGCCAAAAAAAGGCTTCACAAAATATTAGTACTTGACATCTATTGAAATCACTCCACACCAACTATGAACTTAGCATCCTCCAATGCTTGGCATCCAGAGGAAATGACTTAGCATCCAAAGAAACTCAAAAACCAAAGAAATCACTTGGAAAGAAAAAGAAATGACTTGGCATCTAAAGGAACTCAGTAACCAAGGAATAACTCTACATAAACTAAAAACTAGTGCTCAGCAATACCTAATAGAATGAACAAAAGGTGCAGGATTACAATGAAACCTAGGATGCTCCTGCATTAGACAACCATGTTTGGAATAAATGATTCTCTTGAATCATGCAAGAGTTACAACCTGAGTTGAATCCAACTTAGATTGAGAAATCCACATAGCATCTTCAATTGGCCTATTCTTCCACTTCACCAAATACTCATAGTAATATTTTCTCTTGTGTTCTTACCAATTCTTTGATTCAATATCTATTCAACCTTTTCAATTTTATTTTTAAGATAATCATTAGGTACAAAAATTTTATCATCTGACTCGTGGTACTTATATAAATCAACAACATTGAATATGGGAGATATATCCATGTCATTAGGAAACTCAACTTCATAAGCATTACCACTATCAAACTTCTTTAAGATTTTAAAAGATCCAAACTTTTTCATTCTCAGCTTATTGTACATACTACCAAAAAAATTCCTTTCTTCAAATGAACCATCACCTCACTACCAATTTGAAAATCATGATGTTTTCTAGACTTATCAGCATTCTCTTTGTATTTTTAGTTACTTTGTTCCAACCTCAACTTCACTCCCTTATGCAAAGATTTCATAAAATTAGAAAATTCTTCTCTTGCAACACTTATGTTTTCTTCACCACCAACATCTCTCAAATCTGATACTCCTCTAGGCTTCATTCTAGTAACAATCTCAAAAGGTGCTTTCCCTATACTCCTATTCACATAATTATTATATGCAAATTCAGCTCGTTCCAATACCATCTCCCAATTTACGAGCTTTTCACCAACTAAACATCTTAGCAAATTACCCAGGTTTCTATTCACAATCTTTGTCTATCAATCTTCTTCCATAAAGTCTTCCAAAAATAACTAACAAAATTATTTTCTCTATCAAAAATAATACTTTTTGGTAGTCCATGTAATCTCACAATCTCTTTTGAAAAAAAGTTCAACAATATGCTCAGCATCTGATTTCTTCTTACATGGTATTAGATGAGTCATCTTAGAAAATCCATCGACCACAAAAATATATAATCATATCCCTTCACTATTTTAAGTAATCCAAAGATAAAATCAATACTGATGTCACTCCAAGATTTCTCAAGAATAGTAATAGTTGTATACAAACCAATATTCTGACTCACTCTTTTTTCACCTTTGCAAACTCCACAACTATTTACAAATTTTTGAACATTCTTATACATTTTTGGCCAATAATTCTTCTCCTTTAGAAAACTCAATGTCTTATCAATTCCAAAATGTCCATCCAATTCACCACTATGCTTTTCCTTAATCAAATTCAACCTCATAGAAATTCTAGGAATACACAACTAAATACATTTGAACAACATACCTTCTCGAATGAAATACTCATCATATTAACTTATGTGATTTTTTAGATTTGGTGCTATGCACTCTCTCCATGCCTCAAAAAAATGAGGGTCGGCATCATACAACTCTTTCATTCATCAAAAACAAGAACTTCAATCTTCATTTCAGTCAACAAAGGACATCTTCTACTCAATGTATCAACAACTTTGTTAGTAACTCCACTCTTGTGTTTAATCACAAATATGAAATTCTACAAATACTTAACCCACATCATATGTCTTTGATTCAATTTATGTTGACTTCTCAAGTATTGTAAAGCTTTATGATCCGTATACAACACAAACTCCTTAGAAATCAAATAAAGTCTCCACTTATTCAATGCTTGGACAATAACATAAAATTCTTGATCATATACAGAATACTTCCTTTTAGCATCATTCAACTTTTCACTAAAGAAAGCAATAGGTTTACCTTTTTGACTTAATATAGCTCCTATTGCATTACCACTTCCATTACGTTCAACTTGAAATACCTTATTGAAATTAAGCAAAGCCAATACACGTAACTCAACAACCTTTTGTTTCAAAGTCTCAAAACTCTTATCAACTCCATGTGTCCACTTAAATTCCTTTTTATCTCCCCTCATTGTCTCATTCATAGCATTGCAAATAGCACTGAAATTCCTTATAAAATTTATGTAAAAGGTAGCCAAACCATGAAATGATCTTACCTCACCCACATTCTTAGGTGTAGGCCATTCCAAATTTCTTTGACCTTCTCAATATCCATCTTTAAACCATCACCTAAAGTCACAAATCCCAAATACACAATCTCCTCTTGCATAAAAGAACACTTTTTTAGATTAATCAGCAACTTGTCTTCTTTCAACCACTGCGATACTTGTTTAATATGCTCAATATGTTCTTCCTTAGTCTTACTAAATATCAAAATGTCATCCAAATAAACAATCACACATTTACCCAAGAATATTTTTAGAACTTCCTTCATCAACCTCATGAAGGTACTAGGTGCATTAGTCAAACCAAAAGGCATAGCCAACCATTCATACAAACCATCTTTTGTCTTGAAAGTAGTCTTTGATTCATCAACTTCTCTAATTTTGATCTACTAATAGCCACTCTTCAAATCAATCTTGGTAAAATACTTTTCTCCACTCAAATAATCCATTATGTCATCCATCCTCGGCATAGGAAATCTATATTTCACTGTGATCTTGTTAATAGCTCTAGAATTAGTATACATTTTCTCCATTCTTTTTAGGTGCTAATACAAAATTTATGGCACATGGACTCAAAATTTGTCTAATCAAACCTTTCTACAACAACTCATGCACTTGTCTATTATGTTCCTCATTCTCTGTAGGTGTCAATCTATATGGTGCTTTGTTGGGTAAACTAGCTCCTGGAATCAAATTCATACAGTGACTTATGCTTCTTATTGGAGGTAAACCATCAGGTGTATATTCTACAACAATATCTTTATACTCATTTAGGAATTCTACAATTTCTTCTGGTACTTGGCTACCACTATCAATTTTTTTTGCTCAATCATTACTACCAACACTCAGTCCTCTAGGAACTATAGGTGAAAGAACTTGAATCTTCTTTACTTCCTTTTCAAATTTCTTTCCATTAACTATGGAAAATTTTATCATAGTACAACTAACCTCATCTAGAATTTCAATCAAAGGCAATTATATATGCTTCTTCCCATTTACCCAAAGAGTATATTGATTCAATGTTTGATCATGCAAAGAATATCTATCATATTGCCAAGGTCTACCCAACAAAATATGACAATAGTCCATGGGCATAATATTACACAAAACTTCATCACAGTAATGTCCAATTTTGAACTTCACAAGGCATTTCCCACTTATCTTATACTCATCTTTGATCCATGAAACATGATAGGTTTTGGGATGTTTCATCCTCTGTAACTACAACTTTGTAACCAACTAATTCTGATGCCAAATTTGTTGAACTTCAACTATCAATGATTACCTTGCAACATTTTCCAACCATCTTGCATCTTGTCTTGAAAAGACTTCTCCTTAAAATAGGTTCTCGATCACTTCCCTTATTATATAAAGTTCTTCTCACCATCAAATTTTCTCCAAACTTAGGTCCACTTGGTAAATTCTCAATGTCCTCTTGAATTACAACATTTCTTTTACCCTGCCTACTTTCAAAGGACCTACATTCAAAAGATCTATGTCCCTCTTTACCACATCTAAAAAAATTACCATGAAAACCACCTCTAGAATAGGAATTACCTCTTCCTCAGTAAGAACTACTACCTTTCCATTTGTTCTTGTCTCTTTCATTATTCTTCCATTTAGATTTTTCCTTATCTTGCACAAAATTTTTAGATCTGCTACATTCTCCATAGGATCTATCAAGTTGCCTCTCTAGAGTCTACCACCTTTACTTCTTTGTCCTTGTTCATGTTTCCTTGTCATGATCTCCCTAGCCTCTAAGGCATATTGATATGCTTCTTCCAAACTTTTTGACTTTACAAAACTTATTTCATCTTGAATCCTAGATCTCAATCCATTCAGATACCTTGCAATCTTTTCAACATCATCATCCACATGTCTAGATTCGATGTCTAACCTATAGAACTCCTCAATATACTCTGTCACACTCATGTCTCTCTACCTCAAATTTTGCATCTTTCTCAAGAAGCTAACTTGGTAATCAACAAGAAGGAATTTTTTCTTCACCTTATTCACCATCTTGACCCAAATTCTATTTTTTTCATTTCCTCTTCTATGTCTATTAGTTTGAAAATGTTTCCACTATAGTAAGGCATGTCCTTTCAACCTAGTAACTACAATATTCACTTTCCTATTATCAAGAGTATCTTCATACTCAAAGAACTTCTCCATATTTGATATCCAATCCAACACATCACTGGTATCCAATTTTCCCTCATAAGGAACAACTTCAATAGTAGGATTTGAATTTTCCCTAGACAAAACTCTCAACTACCTTGCTTCATCTTGATCTTCTTTAGGTTTAGGATTAGTGTTTGTGACTACTACTTCATCATCATTTACATCATCAAGATGTGCTCCTCTCCTCTAAGATATCTCCACAACATCTAATCTAGTTGTAATTTGTCTCAATATATCCAATATTACATTATCATCATTTTCTCTACCTCAAACCATCTTTATAAATTAGGTTCCTATAAGATCATAACCCTCTGCAAGTTATAGATCAAATTCACAAATATTGTACCCTATAATCAAATCTGAATTAGGGTTCTACACAATCCAATCACCACAAGGAAAAACCACAAGCTTTGATACCACCTAATGTAGGAGGGAAAAGTGTAGACTAGGGCCAAAGGCACACCCAACTACCCAAACCACCCTGCAAGAGTTAACATAGCAAAAGCACAACAAAAAAACAACAACCACAAAGAGGAGAAGTGAAAACACTTGATTGATTCTTCAAATATTCAGCATACATGCCCAGTTGTAAGGCCTTTTGGGTTATGGCTAATTATAAAATACCAATTCAAAATTCATGATCCAACTTTAAGTTCACAATCTCATCCTCTGAATCTATCCTTTAACTATCTTACTCTTCCTCTACCTCTAAAACTCTACCAAAGACCTCTATAAATACTTTCCAAATGCCTTACAGAAGTTTCTAGAAAATAAGAAAGCCGTAAGTCATCTTACAACAACATATACACCAAAAATAAATACAAGAAAACTTGGCCCAAACTAGAACCAGATACAGACAACTCAGCCAATAAATGCTTCACAAAATACTGGCACTCAACATCTATAGAAATCACTCGGCACCACCCACAAACTCAACATCCTCCAACACTCAGTATCCAAAGGAAATGACTCGACATCCAAAGAATTTTGGCAACCAAAGAATTCACTCAACAACAAAAAGAAATGACTCAACATCTAAAGGAACTCAACAACCAAGGAATAAATCATCATTAACTAAAAATTGGTGCTTGGCAATACCTAACAAAATAAATAAAAGGTTCATGATTACAATGAAACCCAGGATGCTCCTACATCACTACTAAGCACATGTCCACCAAGAGTGGATTATCCTCCATTGTGCATGAATGTGGGTGCAATAATGAGAAGATAAGAATGTAAAGGTGTATCTCATAATAAGATGTAGTAGACAACATGTGCTCAATTGGGGTGCAAACTACTGTGTTGTCTACATCACCACTCATATGAATATGAAAACTCCTAGGTGTCTACATGACAACTAATATGAATATGCATTATCCAAAGTAAAATTAACTAAAGTGTAAATAGTAAATACTTATTTACACCAATAGGAAAGAGATCCCAGCTATATTCTTTAGATTGGAATGGAAGGTGTTCATTTCTAGTGTATTCGACAGAATTCAACAAGAACAACCTTGTCCTCAGGATACCTGGGAAGCATTCTAGGAAATCCATCAAATGCGCCAATCCTCAAATTGGAAAAGGATGAGAAATTTATGAAACAACATCTGAATTGGCCTATAGCCAAAATAGCTTCAAGTGAAAACCTTTGCCTATGGAAACCTTGCAATTCTTGACACAACCTCATTGTAAAGGTGTTATTAACTTTTACATATTCTTTGAAGCTCCTACATAGCTATAGGTGGGAATAGAACTTATATAACCTTGTGTTCTCATCATAGTCTTCAATATCGAGAAAGCCCAACTAGAGGTGATGGGTGGCTAACACATATATCAACTATGAAGACATATAGAATTTTCCCAAATGCCTTAGCTAAATCTAGCAATGAATCAAGCTCGTCACATATGATATGAGCCTAGTCGATCTTTACTCCCTCAGTGCATATGGCTTGCACCAAGAAGAAGTGATGCTCAATGAAATATAAGGTTTCTTCCTTTCCTTTCACTTTTAGCAATAATTCCATGATGTTTGCGATCTCTCTTTTTTATTTGGTTTTAAAAAGTGTCCTTGGCATTTTACTCTTTTTGGAATGAGGTGTCTAGAACCAAGTTCTCTACATATCCTCTCTTCTTAGAGTTTTATTTTTTGTTGAACATCAATGTGGAGGATGAGAAGTTGATGTCATAGTATTCTTCATTTTCTAGTATGCTAAATGTAGATTGCAAAAATGCTTTGTTTATAGATAGGAGAATGGATTGATTAGGTAGCAATATTTTCTTTGTCTCTAGATTTTATCTTTTAATACATTATTTTACCCATTCTGGCACTTGCACACACATGGAAAATCTAGCTTCTAGGTTATTAGGTGAATAGGCTGAGAATTGAGCCTTCTATAGAGATTACCTTAATCATAAAATTTGAATGAAATGTCTGTGAAGATCTTAAGTTCATTTTCTAAGCTAGTCAGATGATCATACCCTACTGCTTTGATTTCCATTTTCTTATAATTTCATAAAGGGAAAAAATTGCTCAATAAATACATGCTAAAACAATGAAGAATTTTGTTTGAGACAAATTTGGTCGTATAGATGTATAAATCCAAATGTTGGCCCCATGCAAATGAAATTGTTGGTGTAAATATGTACTTTAATATTTACACTTAAGATTACCTAGGTTAAAGCATTATTTAATTATATTGCACTATTTATTATTTTTATTTGTGAGACACTTAGGAGTTTACACACCTTTTGAGTTGTCATGTAGACAACATAGGAGTATGCCACTTTATTTGAGCACATGGTGTCTACAACACTATTTTGTGTGTCCCACATTTGTAGACTTATCTTCACATCATCGCACTTACTTCCATGCTTAATGGAGGATAATCCATATCTGGTGGACATGTGCTTGGTTGTATGACACTTCATGGTGCTAACTTCTATGCATTCTAGAAGCTCTCTTGAGGCCTTTATATTTAGGCACTCCTAGTGTACTCTTATGAGACAGTTATTGAATACATTTTTATTCTGATCATACTCTCCAGTTTTGGTCTACAGTTGTGCTTGTGTTTGAGTTCTTAGTTATTGGGTGAATTTTTCCCTTAGGAAAATTCTTACATGGTATCAAAGCTTGGCGACTTTCTCTTCACAAGTCATTCGAGACCTATTGCTTGCTTCATCACCTCAGCTTGCATCTGGAGTGTTGCAAAAATTGGGAGCATCTAGAGCCAGATCTGACCTCTCCGTTGCGTCCAGAGCGCTGAATCGGTGAAGATTGACTAGAAACTTGCCTATATTGGGTGAAATTCAATCGCGAGGCAAACTTTTTTTGCAAACCGGCACTCAAAGGCACCGATTTGCAAATGGGTATGGTCATTTTTGTTGATCTGATTATTGTATTTTAGATCTACAATTTTTTTTCTTTCTGCACTTTATCTATATTTTCAAAATTATTTTTTGAATTAATTAGCAGAGGAGAAAATTTTTAGAAAAACTGTGCTATCAACCCCAGGCCTGCTATTTTTGGTGGAATATTTGTATTATTTTTCGTAGGTTTTTTTATATAACTCTCAACTAAATTTCGTGGTCGTGCCTACGAATTTAATCTCTGTAACTACCAGTCGAACCTTTCATGATTTCAGCAACCATAATTCCACCCACCGGCAAAATTTCAAACACTCTCGATCAGGCTCACTCACAAACCGACAAGATCAACTAATGCCATGCTCTTTGGATTAAACTCTATGGACGGGTGTTTAAAAACACCACTTTCACCCATGTCCCACCAAATGTGGGACTAATCTGCAGGTTCTACAACAACCACAGATTTAATATAGGTGTCAATAGTTAAGTTTTCGGTAACCATGCCCCCTGTCTAGCTTCTACTCTAGTCTGCCACACGACAGAAATATATTCGCTCACCTATCCCAGTCAGCGCCACCTGCACCAGTCTAGTCAGCAGTGAGTTCGTAGATCCACGCAAGTAGCATAGTCAGCATCCATATGCTACATCACCTACCCATGCCTATTTTTTGTACATTACAGATCTGTATAGTCCGTACTGCCATGTTAGTGCCACATCATCAGTGGCCAAATTTTTGCTGGCGTCATCAATTTCAAGAGCCAAAATTTGACACCCATTTGAACATCATTCCCTGACATTTTTGAACTATGTTAAAGGCTGGTTGACCATCAAATTAAGCATCGTAGTTTCTCCTCCAGACCCCTCTCTAGATTGCTTTTCAGTTTGGCAGCCTGACTTTGCGAGCTCGTAACTTGGACATCCAGACTCTGATTCAAGTGTAATTTTTTTTGAAGTTAGGTAAAATTTCCTAAAGTCTCCAGTGGTGGTGTTGATTTCTAGTTTTGGTGCACAAATTTTGTAGAATTTGCATTTTTGGGTGATTGTACTAGCATAATCCTGCCTTTGCAACTTCAGAAGCTCCGTACGGGCACATCTATTCACTTTTTTAGGTTTCATTTTTTTTGAAAGTGCATATTTTTTCATCTACTTTCCAGATTTGAAGTCAAATTCTAGGGTTGTGTGGACCAATTTCTCACTCTCAAAATTAGGCCTTCTTTGGCATTGTAATGCTTTGATTCTTTTTCATAATTGTTGTAAATCTAAACTATACTGCTTAAGTGATAGATTTCAGCCTCATAAGATAGTTGTAAAAGCAAAATTAGATAGTCCACTTAGCTCATTTTGACAAGTGGCTCATTGTAAATGCACTACTTATAAAGTGCCAAAGCATCTCTTTTGGGGGGGTCTTTTGATTGAGTGAAAAGGGGGGGGGTGTAGTGTGCTCTTGTGTCTCTATTTTGTGCTCTATCATTTCTACATCATGGGTTTTAAATGTCCTCCTTTAACTTCACGCAACTATTCTACATGGTAAGATATTGCATGGAGTAGATTAATGGAGAAAGGATATAGTTTGTATGTTGATGGTACAATTACCAAACCTACTGATGCTATAGAACTCATTGATTGGACAAATCTAGACTGATAGGCTTTAGGTGCAATTGGGAGTTGTGTACATGGGGATCTTCTCTTCCACATTAAAAATTGTTCAGACTCTAAGGAAGCTTGGGATGAACTTGAACAGTTGTATGGTAAATTGGATGAAGAAAAGGGATTTCAAATTGAGGATGATCTACTTCTCTTAGATCTTAAGAATTATGACACAATTCAGGATTATATCATCAAAGTCAACGAGTATAGGGCACTTCTAAATGATTGTGGAAATCCCATTAAGGATGATAGGTTGATACATCACATTCTGAAATAGCTACCTATTGAGTACACTAACTTTGTTTCAAGTTCTAATACTCACAAGTTGACCATGGGATCTGCTTACCAAAAACCTTCCTTTGATGGATTTGCAGATCTGTTGATTTTTGAACAATCTCACTTGGTGGATTCTGGACTTCTCAAGCTATCTAAGACCAAAGCCTTAGTGGCTAGTGATGATTCCAAATCTAGTCAAGGGGGGAAAAGCAACAACAACAAGAAGTAGTGGAAGCAGAAAACACAATCTGAGACACAACATAACTCCTCTCAACAAGGTGGTTCTTCTTCAAATAAGAAAGGAACTAATGAAAAGAAGGACAAACTCTTTTGTGCATAGTGCAAGACAAAAAGAATCAATCAGTTAGAAAATCTGCTCAAGAAGAACAAGATTCAAGTGCCAGATACTTCCAATGATTCTACTCCTAACTCTTCAAAGGGTAAAGGTCAAGCACTTATGGCCAACACAAGTTCTTTGGAATGGATACTTGACTCAGGTGCCTCCTACCACATGGGTTCTTCAAAGCAAGACTTTTCTTCATTGAAGCAGTCAAAGGTACCACACATCTTCATGGGAGATGATGCTAAGATGGAAGTTGAAGGGAAAGGACATGTCAAAATGGAAGATGGGGAATTCAAAGATGTTCTCTATGTTTCAAATCTAAGTTCCAATCTACTATCATTTTACCAAATCACTTACCTTAGAGATGGTCATGAGGTTGAGTTCCTTCCTAATTCAGTGATGGTGTGAAGTCTCAAAGATGATTCATTGGTAGTAGTGGGGAAAGTCAATGATGACAAGAGGTTATACTCCTTCTCCCATTTTGTGCCTAAGAGTTCTTCTCAAGCCTTGTTAACTCACTCTACTACTCAAAACAACATATGGCATGAGCGGTTTGTTCACCTTGACTTTCGCTCTCTTCAGCAACTTTGCTCAAAACACATGGTTAAAGCTCTACCCAATATCAACTTTTCTAAGGGGGAGTGTTCATCTTGCTTAGTGGATATGCATCTCAAGGAGAAGTATGATAAAGGGAAGTCTTCTCGAGCTACAGTTATTCTTCAGCTAGTTCACATGGTATTAGCAGGACCATTTGTAGTGACTTCAGCCAGCCAAGGCCACTACATACTCGCATTTGTTGATGACTTTTCAAGATTCACTTGGGTCTTTTTCCTTCATCATAAGAATGAAGTAGTTCACAAGCTTCAAGAATTCAAGACTCATGTTGAACACAAGTCAATGAAAGCCATCAAAGTATTAAGAGTGGACAATGAGAACAGATATGTTGACAGGAGACTTAAGAACTTTTGCAAAATTGAGGGGATTGATCTTCAGAACTCACCAGCATTCAATCTACACAAGATAGATTTTGTAGCTATGAGGATAAGGACTCTCAAGACCATGTAAAGTTACATGATCAAGGCCAAGTCTCTTGATCCTACATTTGAAGTTGAAGCCATTAGCAGTGCTACTCACATACTTAACATGTCTCATCCAGCCTTAGATGACAAGACTCCTTTTGAGGCATGGTTCCAATTGTGAGTCACCTTAGAGTCTTTGATTGTCTAGAATAGGATAACCTTTCTTCCAGGAGTTGCAAGGAACCAACACTTAGGCATTGTACCTTTATCGGTTATGAAGACAATGTGAAGGCTTACAGACTAATGGATCTAGAGACGCATGAGATTTTTGTGGAGAAGGATGTTCACTTTGAGGAAAGTTCTCCCAACTTGTCCTCTAGTCCTCTTCGCACTTCTTACATAGTGGAAATTGATAGTGAATCCAGTGATAATGCTTCAATAGGTCTAGAAATGTGGGGTTCTATCGACAGTTGCAGTGAGAGGTCACATTAGTCCAGTTCACGTGCTTACATTTCTATAGTGAAAGGTCCAACACATCATGGTACATCTAGTCTTCTAGCTCCAGCTTCATTTGACTTGGGAGATAGACTTGAGGACATACATCTTCTCATTAATGGTGATTCTTCTACAGTTGTTGTCAGGGCTCACTCTGACCCTCATGTCCATTTTCTACATGATCAATCTAAACAGGTTGGTGTGATTGTGGGTTCTTATGAATAGTAATTAGTTTTGGGATCTTTGTCACTTGAGGAGACAAATGTTCAGTGGAACAGGTTCAATAGACATCCTTGACTGATCTGCATTCATTCTTTTTAGTACAGTTGGAAGGGGTGAACTTCAGCATCAGTATAGGGATACTTGATCAGGTTTCACGGCCACCATACATCTTCAGGATAGTACCTTGGGCATTGTTTCTTTCTAAGGGGAGGAACACCATTTTGCATTCTTGGACCTGCTTCTTCCTCGGAGCATCTTTCACTTGTTGGCATTCTTCTTTTGGGGGGGAGCCTATTCTATCTCTCTTCCTTCTCTTATTCTCTTTTGTATATACTGGATGTATGTCGTAATGGGGGGGGGGGGGGGTCTTGATTACTCCATCCATCGATGCATCCTCTTTCATCTCTCTTTTTGGGGGAGGGTTTTTCCCATGAGGTTTTCCCTCTTTCCCCACTTTATGGGAGATTGCATTTTCATTATGTACATGGGTACCTTACATGGCCTAGTAGCTAGGACCCATTCTGGATCTTCATCCTAGTTTGTAAGCTTAAGGGCATTCCCCTAACTTGCATTTAAGGGGGGGTGTTGGTGTAAATATGTACTTTACTATTTACACTTACTTAAGATTACTTAGGTTAATGCATTATTTAATTATATTGTATTATTTTATTATTTTTATTTGTGAGACACTTAGGAGTTTGCACACCTTTTGAGTTTTCATGTAGAAAACATAGGAGTATGGAACTTTATTTGAGCACATGGTGTCTACAACACCTTTTTGCATGTCCCACCTTTGTAGACTTATCCTCACATCACCACACTTACTTCTGTGCTTAATGGAGGATAATCCATATCTGGTGAACATGTGCTTGGTTGTATGACACTTCATGGCACATACTTCTATGCATTCTAGAAGCTCTCCTAAGGCCTTTATATTTAGGCACTCCTAGTGTACTCTTATGAGACAGTTATTGAATACATTGTTATTCTGATCATACTCTACATTTTTGGTCTATAGTTGTGCTTGTGTTTGATTTCTTAGTTCTTGGGTGAATTTTGCCCTTAGGAAAATTCTTACAGAAATAAATTGCAACCAAATATCGTAACAATAGGATTGATAATAAATTTTATGGTTAGCAACTATCTAAAACTTTCCACTTCCACCCATATGAACTTTTATAAATCCAATAATCATATCACTCACTTAAATCTCATATAGTAGTGAGATTAGCTACCTACCAAATCAATTGATTTTGATTTAATGGGACCTCCATCCTTACTTTAATCTAGAACAAGGGCTCAAAGAAAAAATCCTTATATGTGGAGGAGAAAACATAGACTTATCTTTTTGCAAGCTTTCCTTCTTCTTTGATTCAGGATTGCAATGCGAGCAATACTCCTTTGACATGTTGGGCACTTTATTTCTTTATTTTCCAATTAAGGCTTCCTTTCTAAATTTTACAAGTCATGGAATGGATTCTCTACATCAATCATTTGAAAAATTGATTTCTTTTATATCAGGGATGCACCTTTACAACTAACTTCAATGAAAGCATCTTTCTAGCATATCCATAAAATCTCTTTATGTTATACTTTTGAAATTCTTTACTTTTCTTGTCCTTTACTAAGGAATTTTTGATTGTTTCCATTAGACAAATTTCACCCTTTAGACCCTCATTTTTTAAAGAGGAATAGTTAGAAGCATTATTCTTCTATTTTGGTCACTTTTCCATATATGTCCTTGAGATGAATTGTTGACCATAGCTTACTTATTTAATAATGCATATCAAGGGCCCATATTAACTTCTTATAGTACTATGCCTAGTCCCACTTAATGCATGAAACCTTCTGAATGGATTACAGGTTATCTTAGCTTAAGAATTAGAATAGAAAATGTTCATTTGTAGAGGATGAGTATTGAAAACATGAGGTTTTGTCTCTCTACATAGAAATGAATTCTAACTTTGAATTATTCATCTAACAGTTTCTTAGCTCTACACTTTTTCTTATCTTGGTTCTTTCACTATGAAACAAGTGGGTGCATATCTTTAGATGCTATTGTAATTTTTTTCTTTAGATTCTTGCTCGCTGAAGCTTGCAAAATGAAGGTAGCTAGCCAAATGGGTTAGAATCCCTAAGAAATATGTCTTCTAAGGTAGGAAAAAAAATGTAGAAATAAGTAGGACTCTCTTCTCATGATGAGGACACTCAGACAACAACCAAACTAGACCTAGACTAAATAAAACCTTAATGTGGTGCAACAAAAATAACCTTGCATGGAGATCTAAAGGGAAGTAGAGTGCTCAAAAGGGATAGACTAAAATAATGGAAACACATAGTTCTATTGGGATGACACCTTTCTAGGCCTTGTATGTGTTCAAATATTCAAATATGGAAAGAGTACTTATGAAAGGAGGGGGGGGGGGGGGGGGGGGGTTTGAATCATAAGTACCAAACTTTAGCCAATAAAATTTTTAACTGAAAGTAAGTTGCATGCATGTAAATACATCAAATAAATATATAACAAAACTCATGCATCAATAACACATAACACCAAAATTTGGTAACCCAGAAACCCTCCTAGAATAAGAAGGTAAAATTGGGGTGGGGATGATACCCACAAAAATTTACTATAGCAATATTGTTCAACCAATTCTAATGGTTTTCCCTATTAAAGGCTTTACACTGTATTAATAGTGACTTGGTTAGAGGATTTTCAAACACTTAACATGAAGTGTCACCTGGTTAAAGGATTTTAATCACCTAATCAAAAGGTTCTTACAAAATAGCTGTAAAGCTAACCTATCACCATAGGATTTTCATTCTAATACAATTGCTAGAGAGTATTAGATACAGTAAACCTGATAGATTACAATCCCTTATTGCTGAATACAGGCTCCTTTTTCACCTTCTCCTGATCTTGATCCTTTGTGATCTGATAACTCTTGCTTCTGAAAATAGATTTTGTTATGCACCCTTGTATGTCCTTCAATATATCTCATCTCTCTCTTTTAGTGAAATTTTTTCTTCCTTATAAAGGCTTCAAAGACTTAGGGTTTCTTTTGGATCTACGATCCATATTGAATCTCAATTTCCCGCCTAATACTTATCTTTTACTGATTGGTTGCATGCCTTTAGCATTTTTCTTATTGGCTGCATGTGAATCGCATAGGAAAAATAAAATATTCCATCTTATCGTTAAATCCTTCGAGATTTACCTTCTGTCAGCTGCAAAAACTATTTGCATCATAGTTTGTGCAATTTCAAACTTTTATGTTGTTCTATTAAGTTACTTGGCTCCTAAAGTATTTCTGATACTTGGCACATGTTGTTTCCTGGATAGCTTGACACTTGAACAAAATTGTATCACTCGGCACATGTTGCACTCAACACTTATTATCACTCGACACTTGTTGCACTCGGCACTTTTTATGACCTGACACCTATTGCACTCGACACTTGTTATCACTCGGAACCTGTTGCACTCAAAACTTATTATCACTCGGCACCTTTTGCACTCGGCACTCGTTATCACTCGGCACTTGTTATCACTCGACACCTTATCTTACTTGGCACTTACTCTTGATCTTGGTTAAGTGTATTGACACTCAGTTGTCAAATTTATTCTTTAAGCTAATAGTATGATCATCTTTATCATCCATCAATGACTTAGGAAAATTTAGAGGATCACATCTTGTTGGGTCTTGAGATTCTTTGAGATATGGAACAAAAGGTAGTGCACATCTGTGAGCATTTTTCTATAGCAGAGGATAGACAAGAGAAGTATGTCGATGCTCATAGGATGAATAAGTAGTTTGTAGTGGGAGAGAAAGTTTTCTTGAGAGTGTGTCCATGAAAGAGTCCAATCCATTATGGAAAGGGTTCGAAGCTAGCAGGTCAGTTTGTGGGGTCATTTGAGATTTTTGAGAGGATAGGTCTTGTTGCCTATTGTCTTGCATTTCCATCCATTTTAGCTCATGTATGTGATTTTTTTCATGTCTCTATTCTTAGACAGTATGTTCCTAATGTGATATATGTCCATGATTGGAATGTTCTATAGGTGGAGGACAGGTAGCTGGCTTCGGAGCCAATGTACATTCTTTAGCAGTGGGATTTGACCCTTAGGGGTCAAACCATAAAGCAAGTAAGGGCCCAATGGGACCCTACTGATGAGTCATCAACTACATGGGAGGATGCATCTAGATTATAGGATTTATATCCCTACTTTTTTATAGGCTTCCAAAAGTAAGCCTAAGTCTAGGGGGCTGGATGTAGTGCCTACCCCTAGTTTACTTTTTATGTTATCTTTTAAAAAAAAATTAGGCAATCTTTTATTGTTACGAGTTATGATTTAGTGGTATGTGGTTACCTAATTTGATAGATGTTATTTGATACTTAGCTATTTATTTAATGAGCTAATTGATACTCAATTATTTCATGTGTTCATTGTTATTCTTTCAATGAAGATTTTTTGTATGTTCATATAGCGATTTTAGTTGTTTCATGATGATAGTTAGATGAATGATTTATATACAATTGTTATGGTTACTTACCTCATACTTGCATGTGTATGGTGTACATGTATGTTATACTTCATTGAAATTTCTAATGTAGTTAAGGGAGGGAGTTGTAGTTAGTTTCCATTCAAGATCTAATATATATATATATATATATATATATATATATGGTTTTTATATAGATTGTAGGTATCGAGCATCGACTTCCATGAATTGCCAAGATGAGCATGCCCTATCATAGTATCTCAATGGTAAAGAGAGTAGATAGTTCTCGATTCCAAATACCAACCCCGAGCCAATTGTCCTAGAATATAAGGCAAGTATTTGAGTTATGTACCCTTCCAAATTCATCAAGTGACATGAATTCAAGATTTTGGCCCTTGAGTTTGAATTTGTACTTTGTCTTTTTGATGGGTTTTATTATTAAGTTTGTGGGTTTGTTGTGATTTTTAGTTATGATTAGTTATTAAATAATTTAATTTAACAATTTTTTTTTTTAAATAGACATTTTTAATTATATTTAATAAATTGAGAAATTAATTAAATGGAGGAAATAAATTTAAAGATTTAATTAAAAGTCCAAATTTAGCATATTTATATTTATTCAATTTAATAATAATTAAATTTAGAAGTTCCATTTTAATAATAAACTCTAAATATTATTATTATTTATACTAATATATATACTATCTAAACACATCTTATTATTTAATTAAAATAAAGTGAGAATAATTTAAATAAACTGTATTCTAATTTAAAAGCCAAAAGTGTGCTCATGGAAATAAAGAAATTAAAAAAAAAAAAAAAAAAGGCTTTTGCATGTTCATAAAACCAAAACCCTAAAAGGAGAAATTTTTTTATTAGGAGATTAGACCTCATTTCTCCACACATAGGTTTAAAGGAGCAATTTTCAGAAAGCTTTTGGGAGACGAGATTTTTTGCATTCTTCAAGCGTTCGTCGAGCTTAGTGTCAAATCAAGGTATGAATTCCATTGAGATTATCAATAAATCATTTCGAATTACCTATGTCTTCTTTGCACCTACTTATGGATCTTGATTTGCAAATTGTGTTTTAAACCCTTAATTTTGAAGATCATTGTTCTTTATTAATATAACATCTATGAACAAAAACAAATTTAAAACCCTCATGATAGGAATTAATTGTAGAAAACTAGCTAGGGTTTGTTTTGATATTGAAATTTGGATTTTAGAATCAATGTATTTTATTTCTAAAAAAAGCGTCTAATGAAAAAATTCGTCCTCCAAACTCAGATAGCAAGTAATTGAAATGTGTGTGTGTGTGTGTGTGTGTGTGTGTGTGTGTGTGTGTGTGTGTGTATTTTACTAACTTATATTTTAAAAAAAAAAATCAATAATAATTTAGAGGGGGGTGAGGACCTCATCTCTCACTCCTCATTTGCCAAAGGTAGCGACCATCCCTAAGGAAAGGGACACTATCAAAGTAGCATGTAGTTGTCTTAAGATAGCCTGCAGCTGCCAAGGCAGTGTACACTACCTTCAATAGTGCTACATTAGGTAGCAACCATATTTTGGGGTTTAGATTTTTTTTAATTACTATTTTTTTAATTTAAAAAAATTAATAATTTATTATTATTATTAAAATATATTTTAAAATTTGTATTATTCTTAATGAGCATTTTTTTATCAAACTTAATATAGAATTTTAATTAATAGTTAATGAAATTTTATTTATTCTTTAAATGGTATTAAATTTATTTTGTTGGAATTTGTATTATCTATTAATGGGACTATTATTGGATTGATGGATTATTTGAAATATTAAGTAAATGGGATATTTTTGGGTGGAGTTAAATACAAGAATTTTCTTTTCCACATAGATTGTCATTTGGCTGATATAAATATATACTTATTTGGTGAACATAAAAGATTATGTTATTTATTTAGATCAATTCCACCTAGAAACCTTATCTCAATTTGAAACTATGGAGAATTACTATAGAAAATTGAAATGATTAACTACATTTGTTTTAACTAATTGATGAGATGTTATGTTTCATGATTGGGTTTGGGGTAAACTTAGTTTTGACTAGTTAAATATGTTTACCAGAGGCTTGGGAAGTGATTGATTTATGATGTTGTTATGACAATGTTATTTGGTCACGATAATTTTTATTCCCAACCATTGTGATGCATTCACATATTTATGTGATGAGGTATTTGATCGATTATTTATTAGTGTTTTCCAGTTGCTTATATAGGACTTAGGTGAATAGCACAATTTCCTTGGTGTAACGTATGGGGTTTTGATCAGTTATCTTTTGGTGCTTTCCAGTTTCTTGTATAGGATTGAGGTGAATATTGTGGTTTTACAATATATAGTTTTTATAAAATTAGGTTAGGTTATGTATGTGTATGATGTGAAGTGTCTTGCAATGGAGGTCAGAGCCCTAAAGAGCTTGCTTGGGTGACCGATTGTAAGTTGTATTGATATGTGATAGCATTTCATTAAATGGGTTAAAATGAATTAACAAGAGTTGATTTTTTACCTATCCCATGCCTCCAATGCTAGTATAAGCTAGGATGGGAATAGAGAGGATGCTTGGTTACAACCCTGCCTCATCAATGTGCCTTATGTATAAGAAAGGATACTAATGCCACATAGAATCACTAGGAGGCCAAAGTCTAGAAATTTTTTTAGGGTAAACTTAGAGTTGGCTCATGTGATGACACTTGCCCACATGCATATTAGGTTTCATATTTTTCTTTTTTGCCTTTGGGATTAAATTTTATTTGTGTACTTGGTACCTTTGACATAGATTGATATCACAATTTACTTGAGCTAGATTCTTGTTTTGGATTTTTTTGTATGTGACTTGATTTTATCTATTTAGAATGGTGGGAGTGGGCCATTTAGGTTTCATGAGGTCAGGTGGAAGTTTTTCTTATACCATTGAGATTCCAATAGCTAGATGTTGTTTTGGATGTACTTTTGCAATTTTTCCATTCTTTTGATTTTGTGATTTTTTCTATGGTCACCTATGTTGATTAATTGTACTTTGGTTATTCAAAATCTTATGGGATGTTGTATCTTATCATGATGTTTATTCTTTTAGCATTTCATACCCTATGATTTGTAGTTGTATCCATGAGGTATCTTATGTACTTGTATATTATTTCATACTTATGGTTATTCTGTGATGTAGATTTTTTTATGTAGCAGATTTAATATTAATAAAACTTATGAATATGATTCAACATCATGGAACCCTTAGGAGATGTAAATGTTGATGTTTTGCTTTGTAAGTATGTTAGTTATTGCTTCCACTATGTTATCTATTATTTGGTAGGATTAACCACACACATAAATAATACTTACATGAAAATATAACAAATATAAGAAAAAAAAAGAAAAAGTGCACAAATGAGAGAACAAGATAGAAGATTTAATATGGTTCACCCAATCCCTAGACTATGTCCACCAATAGTAGGTCCAATATTATTATTATCTAGTAATTACAATCCATGATCCCTTATAGTTCAATACTACTGCAAGAAACTACAATATCACCATACATTATGAAATCCCTAATCCTAAGCCATTTTATACAAACTTTTGCTGCTTACAAAATTAAGGTTAGAATAAGTTGTCTAATAGAAAATTAGTAACTACACCATTTACAATATAAGGTCATTTTTGGCTTTGATCCCCTATGGAGGTGTTGCCCCTCAACCCTCCATTGTACTATGATAGGGAGCACACCTAGGGCACTACTCCAGGACCCTACAGGGGCACTCCCTCTTGACCCTACCTTGGTGGCACTTCCCCAAAACCCTCAAAGAAATAATCTAGAGGAAAATTATGTTGAATAAACCAATAACTCTAATTAGGCTCCACATCACAATAATCTCCCACTTGGAGATTGATTAGACTCCACAAAAATAACATTATTTTTTTAATCCTTTTAAAAAAAGTTTAGAAAACTTAGTGAAATAATAGGTTAATTTCTTTTGGGTTCCCTAGTAGGGCATTACACCTCCTCAATTTCTTCTTATGAGCTTTCTTGGTCCCTTTAGTTACTAGTTTCCTCTTTGATAGGGACTTTCCCTTAACTAGATTTGTGATCTTTACCATCCCTTTCTTTGGCTCAGTAGCTCTAGGATATTGTGCCTTAGGTCCTTTCCTAGTTATTTTTCTCTTAGGTGTAGATGAGGGAAGTGTAACCCCTTTCTTTAGATTCCTTTTGACCTTAGGATATATAATTTTTGTTTTATTATGTTCTGGTGCCTAAGGATTGGAAACTACCAATTCTTTTCCTTTAGATTCTTCTTGTTCTTCTTCCTTAGTTTTCTCATCTTCCCCTTTTCCTTCTCTTATCTTTACGGGTGCTTTTTCAAGTTTTCCTTCAAGATCTGCAATCATTTTCTTTATTTTCCTATCCATCTTTGGTACTCTTGTTTGCATAAGAATCTTGACCTTGGTTGTTTCATATTTTTTGACTGGCTTAACATTTTGATCAATTTCCTCTGATAGTAAGGTTGTCACTCCTATAGATATCTCATCAACATTCACTTCATATTGCATAAGCCTTAGCCACATCAACAATTGACTTAGGGATTCTAATCCTATTCTTCATTTTTCCTTTAAATTTATCAAAATATCCACCAAAAATAGTTTCAAAGGTCTCTACTAATTTCTCACTATAACCATTTATTTTCTTGGTTACAAATCTATATTTATTCCACACAGTGCCTCTTATGGTTGAAAATGAATTTTGTACATAAAAGAATATGCACAAGAATAGTGACCCAAATTTACATGAATTTTTCTTACCCTTCCGAATGGCTCTAAGATTTTCTATTAACTAGATCAACTATAGCTCAGCTAGGTTGTAGCTATGATCCTTCACAATTTTGTAGCCCAAGTATACCGGTATGCATGATACACTGTTTAGTCAGCTAGATTGATAGAATTTTTGTTCAATCACTTAGATTAAAAATCAGTGACATGATCTATATTTCCATCAATGGACATTCATCTACCATTCCAATTGGAATTTTTCTCTTCTGTCACTTTCCGAGCTATGCATCACAAGGTCTTTGCATGATCTAGGGTAGGGTACCTAGTCACTTAACAAACAATTACCTTTGTTATCTTGGCTAGCCCATTTTATAGCTACATATTCATATCATGTACCCTACTCAAAATGATTTTTATTCATTCAACCTTGAAAACCTTGGGAGACTCTAGGTAATAGGTAAGCCCTTTCTTGGCAACAATTATGTTCTTCGCTTTCAAGAATTCATTCTCGTTCATATTTTAATAAGAATTCCTTAATTTAAAGTTACCAATTTGTCCAATCTTACACATATGGCATGAACACATGTCATGCACCATGATAACTTAGAGAAGAATGTATGATAATGTGCTAGATGTGTCTCCAATCATTGCAACTTTTGGATATGCCTTAAATTGTGGCAGGGGCATGTATCATTCTTCACAATATGTGCATTGATGTCTTTTAAAGCTTCCTTTCCACTTTCAAATGCAGATGATGACATAGACAACCAAGAATTTGAAAAAATACAAAAATTTCATGAAATAACTAAGCTTAGTTAGAAAAATTTACTTACTTCCCATAATTATTGATGGTGTGTTGTTAAATCACATAAATTTTGCACAAATTTCTCTATCAATCACCCTTGAATTTCTCTATCAATCACCCTTGAATTTCTCTGTCAGTTCTCTAATCATTGGGTAAGTAAAAATGATCTACCTTGATTAAAGGGTTTGAGCTTTTAACTAAGTAAGAACTCTATTAGTAGATTTGGATAGGCATGTTAGGACCACTCAATTAAGACATTTTCCCTAATTCACTTGCTAGAATGTATAAATACCTTATTCTTTGGTTAGTACTCTGATGCTAGATTACATATTTCCTCTTTCCAATTTTGATCCGATCTCCTTATCTAAAAGCTATACTTTTTCCTTCACTACTAGGTTTTTCTATTTGATCTTTGCTTCTAATCATCAAACATAGCCATTTTTGCACATGTACTTATCCCTTTGATCTCTCCTTTGTCCCTCTTGTTCGATGCTGATTTAGGTTTTAGACTCTACTTAAATAATCATCTAGAGAAGGTTCTAGATTATAATCAATCATACATAATACTCCCTTTTGTTGCTTAATCCTTCCATTTTTTTGATTGGTTACTACTGTCACAAAAATTTTCACCCTTGCCTGAATTTTAACCTAAAGGAAACCTTGTGAAACATACAAAACAATCTCCAAATTGTGAGACTTGGCCATGAGATTGAGTCTCCAAAGAAGGCGAGCTTACTTACAATCAAAGTGTGCCTAACTACTATAGACACCTAAAATCCTTTAGAAAATAAAGTATTTTTATTTTCTGAAAAGTCCCTGATGACATCATCATTTATTAATTTATTTATTTTTATGCCGTTAAATCCCCTTGTCTTAATTAAAAATATTTAATTAAGAAATCCCTCCCAAAAATGTTTAAATCTCATTCAAACATTATCTCCCTATTTATTAATTATTTAATTAATAAATTGACCCAAAAATCTCAAAATAAATATTTAATTTATTTTTTACCCAAAACTTGGCCAATTTCTTTAAGACCACTAACCTCTTCAAAAATCTTCTAATCTTTCTTTAATTTCAATTAAAGGCTAATCCCATCATTTTCTACCCTTAATCCCAACTCAAAATATTTAATTATGGTTAAATATTAATCCTCGTGTTCATTAAAAATGTTTTAATGAATATCTTCTCAACCCAAACCCATGAAATAAATACAACTTTATTTATTTCCCAAAAAAACCTTTTATCCTCATCTTAGGAAATTCTAGACTCTTCTAGAAGGTCTTCATCCTCATCCTAAGCCTATCCCTAAACCCCCTTCTTAGCCTAATCCACCCCATCCACCCATACTAATGAAGCTTAGCTACTAACTCACCCACCCTCATTGAATGCCATCCACTTGCATATCTCTAACATCCCTAATCTAATCCTAAACCATCTCTAACCCCCCCCCCCCCCCCACTAACCTTGTCACATTTCCTAAGCAAGCTTAAGACTTTCCTAAGCCAAAAAAAGTAAACAATCTAAACTCAATCCAAAATATCCCAACCACCCAACCATGAATGCTCTTACAAGGCCATAAAGACTCTTACAAACTTATTCATTGCTCTTACAAGACATTTAGGAGGGTCTTTAAGGCCTTGAGCCTTCTTTGTTGACTCATCATTGCCCTTTCCTCCATCCACTCACCCTGTGGCATGTGTCACTCCCTGATTGGCTGTAAGGAAGCACAATCCATGTGCTCTCCTCTCATGCAATCTGAGCCCTCCATGAGCTTTTCCCCATCCTTGCATCTTAGCCCTCAAACCCTTAAGCCCTTAGCCTATAAATTGAATCCCCTCCCAAGCCATTTCAATCACAATCCATGAAGTAAAGTCATAATGCCCTTTTGAGAAGCCAAATCCATATCAAAGCCATCATCCATACCAAAAATCCCAAATCCATTGAAGCTATTTTGAGAACTTTGAGCATACATACCAAATCTAAGCAAATAGAGTCATCCCCAAATTGAGAGAACAAAATCATTGAGAGAGCCCCTTAATGGCTCATATTCTGAATTGAGAGCTCATCTTAGTCTATCTTGAAGTTTATGAATTTTTTTTAGTTTGTAGAAGCTTTATTTAAATTTGGTTTTTATTAGCATACTAACATTGCTCATATACATTTTGGCATGCCTGGTGGGACCCCACTATGGGTCATTCAATCCATGTTTTATTGTTGTAAACTAACATCTAACATTTTTTGTTGTTTGAGTGAGTTGGAGGGTGTTTCTCTTTTTTTGCAGGTTGAAGGACACATTTGAGAAGCAAACATACCTCCAAAAATCTGAAAAATACCTAAAATAATAATTTTTTTGGAAAAACCCATGCACTTAAGTTTTTGTTCACGCATAGTGTTGCCTCCACAAATTAGCATCTACTCCTGGTAGACTATCGTATCTACTTGATGAACTATCATCTTCACAGTCTAGCGTCTCTGCCTGACTTCTTGTTGTCTATGCCGCCACTTAACTGTCATCTCCAAAACCTAAACTATCATCTCCACATTTCAGCGTCTGTACCTATTTCTTTGTTGGCTTCACTACAAACTCAACTGTCATCTTTGCATATCAGCATCTGTGACTATTTCTCGGTTAGCTTTGCCACAAAATCAACTATTGTCTCTGCATTTCACTGTCTAAGCCTATTTTCTGATTGGCTTCACTATAAACTCAATTGTCATCTCTATCTTTTTCTTTGTCGTCTGCATAGATTGGTGTCTCCACAAATCAGCGTCTCTACAGTTTGGCATCTCCGCCTGTTATTGTTGCCCATCCACACCATCATCACTTCTATTTTAGCATTTTTGTGGTTGTTCTTAGAATAAACTTGCATGGTTAAACACATTTTTATTTGAATGAATGTTGCTCAAACACACTCTCGAATGTCATGGATTAAAATTAATTTTTCTTGGAATGCATGCTTAAAACAAACAAACTCAATCTTGAATGCAAAGGATCAATTAACCATTGCAGTATCTCACACTTCATTTTCTGGGCATAAAAAGAACCTAAATCCACATTTTTGTAATCTTCTAAATTATAAAAACTAATAAAAATGCTTTGAGTGAGTTTGTATTTGGACTCACCCTCTTTAATCGCCCATAATTCTAACCATTGGTTGCAATCTCAGTGCCATCTATGGGGATGGGTCCACCTAAGAGTGTGTATAGTGCTCCACAAAAATCAAACTCCACTTACTTGTGCTTTTATTAATTTTTCTAAGTTAGAAAATTCCTTGAATGCGCATTAGTCTCGTTAACACTTCATTTGGGCATAAAAATTGAACAAATCTTGACGTGGAGGGCCTTTGGGTGTGCGCTTGAAACTGATTTTTACACATCTTTATTTTGGGCTTAAAACAAACTCACTCAATCTCGAATGCCTTAACGAAAAATCAATCGATACTTGAAGTGGAGGGCCTTCGGGCATGCAAGTTTACTTTTTTTGACCCTAAATCTTCTTGGTGTATTCATTCTTTGATCAATTTTACTTTTGTTAATGCTTCAAGTTGGAATTGAAGATTTGCATCTCAAACATGTGTGATTGCAAGGTCTAGATTAGAAAAATTAAGCATCAATTGGGAAAGAATTCTGTCTTTTAGCCCAAGATCATCCAAGTCTTTTCTCCACTTGTCATCTTTCAAGGCCATCTTGGGTGCATAAGATTAGGATCCAAAATCTTGTTTAAGTTTTAGGAGGGCTACTTGGGGATTCCATCACCCCTTGGAACTACCTCAACTCCAGTGTTCTGGTGGAGTATAAAGATCAGGAGGTGAATCCAAAGACTCCTCCCTTGGAATCAAGATTTTGTCACTCGGGCTAAGCCTCAAGGAACTTTATACCCTTAAGAAGTGAAAGAGAAGAAGTGGGTTACCGCTCCCCTTGGCTGTGTGACATCTTTTTGGTTTCATCTATGGATTTGGGCCTTTTTGGTTTCATCTACGGATTTGGGCCTCATGTACCTTGGGTATATCGAGGACTCCCTAGCTAAACCAACTATCAGTCTTGTAGACAACCATCTAGGATGTTAATGTGTTTTAAGTCACTGATCAAAACATTTGTAGAACATATAGACTCCTTAGTGCAAGTATCACATTCTGAGAATCACAAACTTCTATTTGGTTGTTCCTATCTATTGCTTAATTTTTTACTTGTTGAATGAATGTTTGCCAAACTTGGTCAATCCTAGCTTAGGGCATGCTTAGCATAGTCACTACCTATTCCAAAAGTTAAATGAGTTGAAGAAAAATAAGAAAAATCTCTCTAAGCCAAGCAGATTCAAGAATTTATGTCAGAACAACCCAAATCCAAATAGAAGTTTCACAAAGCCAAACTCAAGCCATCTCAGGCATACCAAGAAATTGCAGCTAAGTAAAAGGAAGTAACACCAAGCCCTCGAATTGCCAAGTTCCACAAAGCAGAAGAAAAAGCTACCGACAAAGCCCTTCAAGAGGCCTGGTTAGATCACACTATCAGATTTAGCAAACATCCAAGAGTTAACCCTGCTTATGCCTTACCAACTAGGCATGATTTCTATGATTAAATCCCCTTGTTTCTCCACATCTTCTTGCATAAACTTCACTTTAGAATCATCTTTGTAGGTAATCCAACCATCCTTAGTCATCCCCTTAAGAATTTTAGCTTGTCCATATCATTTAGGTCTTTTCCTTAGAACCAAACCAATCCCCTCAAACCTAGCTAGCATTCCAAAAGCCTAAACTTCACAGCCCAAGCCTTCAAAATTGTTGTCACCTTGCCAAAAGTCTGCCATTCATACCATCTTGCAAATCCACCAATCTCACCAAGGTTATCCCTTTGACAAAGCTTTGTCTAGGGTAATCTAGCTTTGTCACTTGTTATCCCTCATCACCTTGAGCTAAAGGTTGGGATCCACAAGTGGTCAATCTCGTGTTCTTCCTCAAGGATCATCAGTCTATCCTTAAGTTGACACAATCACCACCAAGCTTGCACATAGGAAAGTAGACCTTTCATGGTTTGGCAACATATCTTTGAATTTAGAATCCCCAACCCAATCCTCCTTAGCTTTTGTCATATAGCTTTGCCTCAACCTAGGAAATCATTTGCATAGAAAAGCCTTCCTCTTTTGCATCCATCAAGATTGTTGCATCTCATTCTTAGGAAACATTATGCATTTTCATGCCACCCATCACTCGCTTAGCCAAGAAGAAGGAAACAATGGAGCCCTATTATTTGAATCAAACAGGATCGCTCCCCTTGAGCACTCAATCATCCTTCAACCCAAAGAACACTATACCATCACCTACTGACATTGAAGCTTTCATGAACCAACCAAAAAATGTAGTATTGGAGAATGCCATTATAGACAAGAACAAAGAAATAATCATGGCTAACTTTCAGAGGGACAACATAGGAGTCTTCGACTTTGGAAGACCTCCTCCCTTATCAGAACAATCTCACCCATTTTTTGGGCAACTACCACTCTTGATAGGCTCTTATGATTCAAATTATCCTCAATATGAGCCAAAAGAAGAGCCTCAAGCCAGTCCATATGATTCAATAGACCCAAACATACCATCTTCCACCCAAGTTGAAATCTCCATTCTGCAAGCCAATTCAGCCACCACTACTCCATCCTTGGTTCATATCTCACCACTCCAAACTATCTTTGCCCAAAGCACCTCACCATTCACTCCCTTCACTATTGTTGATGCTGCTCTCCAACCCAGCCTCCAAAATCCACCCATCTCCCAAATCAGTGCTAGCATCTTTGGCCAATCTCAGCAATACACAACAGGGATGACACCCCATGGGGCCAAGTAATCAACCTTTCATCACCCCTAGCTTGTTTTCCTTAGCTTAGAACACAATTCCATCATTTCCACTAGGTCCTTGGAGCTTAGTGCAATTAGCCACAAATCCAAAAGCTACTACCCTCACTTCACAAAGCTATCAAACCCCACAAGCTACTACCAATGTTCTACCAAGTTCTCAAGTGACCCAAGCTCTTGCCACCACTCTACCAAGCTTTCAAATCTAGCCACCAAGCTATCAAACCCCATCAATTCTATTCCCAAGCTTTCAATTCCCACCACCTCCACCACCAACTAATCTATTACCTCCTATCACCAACTATTTTTCTATGCCACTTCTAGGAGGAAATCCACCACAACCAACCACCAATTACATGGCCTCTTTTGCCATGATACCCTCCCAAATGTGGGCACAACCCACATATATTGGTCAAACTCCTCAAATCCAAAGTCAAGTTCCACAAGCTCCCCGATCCTTTCTCCAAGCTTCACAACCATCTTATACCTTACCTCCACAAAGCAATCCATTTATCCCACAGCCAGCTTATGTTCCTCAATCCTAACCTCAAATCCAATATCAATAGCAAGCCTCACAACACATGCAACAATATGTGCCACCTCCACCTTAGCAACCCATCATCCACCATTTAGTTCCCCAAGCAATGTACAATCCCTATTAGCAAGTCCCCCAAAGCCATCCCTCTTCAGTAGCCCCATCTAGCACATACCAACCTCAGAGTGCTCCTACACTGGGGGCATCCTAGCCAACATCCATCAATTTAGAATGGGAAGAAATGAAGATAGCTCTGAAAGCCATCCAAGAAGGGAATGATCTAAAGACATTCAAGTTTGAGACTATGTGTTCTTACCCATTTGATAGAGCCATTACCATGACACCAATTCCCAAACACTTTGAGATACCCACATTTGACAAATTCAGAGGAAAAGGAGACCCTGTCACACATATCAAAGAATTTTACATGCACTACCAAGAAGTGGCATATGGTGACATCTTCCTCTTGCGTCTCTTTCCCAAAAGCTTGGCTAGACCAGCTCTTGAATGGTTTTATAGAATCCCATATGGTAAAATTAAAATTTTTGTTGAATTGTCTAGGGCATTTGTAGCCCAATATGACCAATCTTGTTGAAATAGAGCTATCAATAGTTGATCTTTTCCACACTAACAAAAAAGGTGGAGAAAGCCTTCTTGAATATCTGCAAAGATGACGAACCCTTACCACTCACATATCTTGTACCCTTCCAGAATGCCATTTTGTGAAAATGTTTATTGGTAATGCCTATCCTAGCTTGGCTCACCACATGACCATGAACTATTTGCAGACCTATAAAGATATCAAAGAGAAATGAATGATCCTTGAGAAAGGACTCATTAAAGATGGCATGGTCAAGATTTACAAGGAAGCCAACCAAAATCAAACACATTCAAATGACAAGTCTAGGTATTGGAACAAAAACAAGCACGTTGCAACAGATGGGGTGTTGTTTAGTGTGGAGCCTGATCAGTCCCCAAGTGGGAGATTGTTAGATTGTGGTGACTGATCAGGAAAGTACTGTACATACTTCATAAATAGTGGCCGACATATGGCTGACATGTTATAACCCTAAAGCGGTTTAATACTTGTATAAAAAGGGCTTAGGGTTGGGTATTTTTTGATGTGTGGTGATACAAAATTGGTTCTTGCGGTGGCATTGAGCTGTAAGGGATTACGGATTGTAATTAGGTTGTAATCACTAGATTGTAATAAGATCAGACTTGTTGTTTGGTGGACGTAGCCTAGGGATTGGGTGAACCACGTTAAATCTTGGTGCCTTGTGTTCATTTTTGTGTGTTCTATTATTTTCTATTATTGGTTATATTTGCATGTATTTTTTATTTCTGTCTGTGGTTTATCCTAACAAGTGGTATCAGAGCCTGGTTTTGGCTTGGTCATGGGTTCAAATCTCCCCGGTGCCTTCCCGACCTGCGTAAGCACCTGGTATGCACATCGAGGGGGAGATTGCTGGGTGATGCGATGCGCTCCCCTACCCACAGGTGGTTAATTATGTGGTGTTCCATGTTCACTAATAGTCATGGCTTTTGGTGCAACAGCAAATGGGCCCTCACAATTGGTATCAGAGCCTAGTTGTCTTTCAGTTATCCTCTGCAGGAAAGTCTCGTGGTTAAGTGGGAGTCTCACAGTTGAGTGGGAGTGATGGCAAATGAGGGTAAGTTGAGGGTTGACAGGTTTAATGGGCAAAACTTCCAGTTATGGAAGATGCAAATGGAAGACTATTTATATCAGAAGGATTTATGGAAGCCATTGGAAGGAAAAGCCAAGAATCAGGGAACTATGTCAAAGGCTGAACAAGATCTTTTGGACAGAAAGGCACTCGAAAGCATTCGATTATGCTTGGCACCATCGGTGGCATTTAAAATTACAAAAGAAAAGATGACAGAAGATTTGATGAAAACCCTAACAACACTGTATGAAAAGCCCTTCGCTTCAAATTAGGTATTTCTCATGAAGCGTTTATTTAATATGAAAATTGCAGAAGGTGGATCTGTTGCAGATCATTTAAATGAGTTTAATACTATTACTAGTCAATTATCTTCTATGGGTATCAATTTTGATGAAGAAATTAGGGCTCTCTTGATTTTGTGTTCTTTGCCTGAAACCTGGAATGGCTTGGTAATGGCGGTGAGTAATTTTGTTCCTGGATCTAGTACCCTAAAATATGATGATGTGATTGGTGTTATTTTAAGTGAGGAAACTCGTAGAAAATCCTCAGGTGGATCTACATCAGGAAGTTCTTTAAATGCACAAAGCAGGGGGAGAACGACTGAAAGAGGAAGTAACTCTAGAAATCGTGGGAAATCAAGAGGAAAGTCAAAGGGGAGGAGGTCTCAATCGAGAGGACAAAATGATTGTTCGTACTATGAGAAACTAGGGCACAAAAAGAAAGATTGCTGGACTCGAAAGAAAAATGAAGGAGATAAATCAGATGGAGACAAAGAGGCAAATGTGGTAAGTAACAAATCTGAAGAGGATGCTTTGCTTCTATCTTTAGAGAGTGTTGATGATTCATGGGTTTTAGATTCTGGTGCTTCTTTTCATGCTACACCTCATAGAGGTTATTTCATTGATTATGTCCAAGGGGATTTTGGGCTTGTTTATTTGGGGGATAATGAACCCTGTCAGATTGTTGGAAAGGGAAAAATTAAGATTAAGTTACAAAATGGGAATTATTGGCTACTACATGAGGTAAGACATGTTCCAAAACTAAGTAGAAATTTAATTTCAGCAGGGCAACTCAGTGATGAGGGTTATGTAGTTACTTTTAATGATAAAAATTGGAAGGTTTCAAAAGGTTCCCTTGTAGTAGCAAAAGGTGTGAAAGTAGGAACCTTATATCTTTGTACAGGTCATATTGTTCCTTCTACTTTGATTGTTTCCAAGAAAAATGAATATTCAGAAACAATTACTACAGTTGAGCAGGGAGAACAAATAGCTGTTGCAAATTTTGATACAACACTGCGGCACAATAGACTTGGGCACATGAGTGAGAAAGGTATGAAAGTAATTCATTTAAGGAAAGTTTTACCAGGTCTAAAATGTGTGAATATGGATTTTTGTGAAAGTTGTGTGTATGGAAAACAAAAGAGAGTGAGTTTTGTAAAGACAGGGAAGGAAAACAAAAAGGAGAAATTAGAGCTTGTGCATACAGATGTATGGGGACCGGCTCAGGTATCTTCCCTTGGTGGCTCTCATTATTATGTTACATTTATTGATGATGCAACTAGAAAAGTATGGGTTTATTTCCTTAGATAGAAATCTGATGTATTTCAAACTTTTAACAAATGGAAATGCTTGGTTGAAAATAAGACTGGTAAGAAATTAAAATGTCTCAGATCTGATAATGGTGGTGAGTATTGCAGTCATGAATTTGAAGATTATTGCTCCACTAATGGTATTCATAGACAAAAAACTGTTCCAAGGACTCCACAGGAAAATGGAGTGGCTGAACGCATGAACAGGACTATAATGGAGCGCGCAAGGAGCATGAGGTTGCATGCTGGCTTGCCCTTACACATGTGGGCAGAGGCTGTCAATACTGTAGTATATTTGATTAATAGAGGTCCCTCTACTCCTTTGGGCTATGGTATTCCAGAGGAAGCATGGACTAGTAAGAAGGTGAGTTATTCTTTTCTCAAGACCTTCGGTTGTGAAGCTTTTGCTCATATAGACTCTGAAAATAGAACCAAGCCAGAAGCTAAATCAAAGAAATGTGTCTTTGTTGGATATGGCATTAATAAATTTGGCTATAGGCTTTGGGATTTTGAAAATCATAAAATTATAAGAAGCCGAGATGTCATATTCAATGAAAAAGTGTTGTACAAAGATCTATTGCAGCAACATGAGAAGAAAGAAGATGATTATGTAGTGCTGGATGATACTCCAAAAGCTGATGTTCCAGCCATTCCTCATGATGTGCAACAACTGCAACAACAAATACCACACACACCAGTGAATGTTAGACAGTCAATAGGGCCAATTAGACCTCCACAAAGGTTTTCTCCCTCTTTGTATTCTATTTTACTTACTGATGCTGGTGAACCTGAAAGTTATGATGAAGCTGTGCAAGTGGATACTAAGATTCAATGGGAGTCTGCAATGAAAGATGAAATGGACTCTTTGCTGAAAAATAAGACATGGGATTTGTGCAAGTTGCCTGCAGGTAAAAATGCTTTACAGAATAAATGGGTTTACAGGTTGAAAGAAGAGGAAGGAGGTAAGAAAATATTTAAGGCCAGGTTAGTTGTAAAAGGATTTGCACAGAAAAAGGGAATTGATTTTGATGAGATATTTTCTCCTGTTGTTAAAATGACTTCTATTCATACTGTTTTAAGTCTTGTGGCTACTGAAGATTTGCATTTAGAGCAGATGGATGTTAAAATAGCCTTTATTCATGGTGATTTGGATGAAGAAATATATATGGCTCAGCCATAGGGTTTTGAGGTCAAAGGTAAGGAGAACTTAGTGTGCAAATTGAAGAAAAGTTTATATGGCTTGAAGCAAGCACCTCGGCAATGGTATTTGAAATTTGACAGTTTTATGCATGAGCATGGATATAATAGGTGTCATTTAGATTATTGTGTTTATTTTAAGAGGTTGGATGATGATAGCTACATTATTTTATGTTTATATGTTGATGATATGCTTATAGCTGGGTCTAACATGGATCATATTAAGGGGCTGAAATGCCAATTAGCACATGCATTTGCTATGAAGGATTTGGGGGCAGCAAAACAAATCCTTGGTATGAAGATTTGCAGAGATAGGAAGAACAGAACATTGACACTATCTCAAGCTGATTATGTTGAGAAGGTGTTGCAACATTTCTCTATGGAGAATGCTAAAGCTGTCAGCACACCTTTACCTGGTCATTTGAAATTGACTAAGGAGATGTGTCCCAAGACACATGAAGAGGAGGATAAGATGTCCAAGGTACCCTATGCTTCAGCTGTAGGAAGTTTTATGTATGCTATGGTATGCACTAGGCCAGATATTGCACATGCAGTGGGAGTCGTTAGCAGGTATATGAGTCATCTAGGATTTCAGAATTGGAATGCTGTCAAGTGGATTCTTAGATATTTGAGAGGAACATCCAATAAGTGTTTACACTTTGGGGGCTCTAATACTGATTTACAGGGCTATGTTGACTCAGATTTGGCTAGGGATATTGATACCAGGCGGAGTACTACAGGTTATGTCTTTACTGTTGGTGGGGCAGCCATGAGCTGGGTTTCTAGGCTACAGAAGATTAATGCTCTCTCCACTACAGAGGCAGAGTATGTTGCTGCTACAGAGGCAGCCAAAGAGATTATATGGCTTCAGTTCTTCTTAGAAGAATTGGGACATCCTCAAAAGGATAATTGTTTGTTCACAGATAGTCAGAGTGCCATTCATCTTGCTAAGAATTCAGCTCTGCATTCTAAGACCAAACACATATAGTTGTGGTACCATTTCATTCGGTCATTTTTGGAGGATGGATAGTTAAAGCTGGAGAAGATCCATAGCAATGAAAATCCAGCAGATATGTTGACAAAGGTTGTAACAAGGGAGAAGCTGAACTCCTCTTCAGCTTCAGTTGGTCTTTTAGCCTAAATGTGAATAAAAGAACAGCAGAGTCCAGGGTGGTTTGATCCAGTGGGAGCCCCATGCGGTAGTTGTATTGCTACAGGATCAGTTTCCAAGTGGGAGATTGTTGTTTAGTGTGGAGCCTGATCAGTCCCCAAGTGGGAGATTGTTAGATTGTGGTGACTGATCAGGAAAGTACTGTACACATACTTCATAAATAGTGTGGTGATACAAAATTGGCTCTTGCGGTGGTATTGAGCTGTAAGGGATTATGGATTGTAATCAGGTTGTAATCACTGGATTGTAATAAGATCAGACTTGCTGTTTGGTGGATGTAGCCCAGGGATTGGGTGAACCACGTTAAATCTTGGTGCCTTGTGTTCATTTCTATGTGTTCTATTATTTTTTGTTATTGGTTATATTTGCATGTAGTTTTTATTTCTGTCCGTGGTTTATCCTAACATGGGGTTATCGATACGAGACATGTAAATATTGTTGGTCCTACCCAAAATTAGTCCAACCCACTATATCAACCAAACAATCAACAAGCTATCAACCACCAACAAAAAAATCACCAAAGCTATCAAAACCATAATCCAAGACCCAACTTCCAAGGATCTAGCAATCAAGCTAATGCCATCAATGTAGTTGCAAGGAAAAAGTCCAGATTCCAACTTGCACCTAGAAATTATACACCCTTTGGTGAGCCTTTGGATGTCATTTTTGAGAAATTGACTAAGGAAAACCTCATAAAATTTTCTCCTACCTAGCAAATTGACCCAGGTCAATCCAAAGCTACATGGTACAAAGACAATGAGTATTGCAAATTGCATAGGGTAAAAGGTCACACCACCCTCAGATGCATGAAACTGAAAGATTATGTGCAGGACCTCATTGATCAAAAAGAAATCATTGTTGGTGCCCAAACCTCTCCCAATGCAGGCTTACAGATCTATCAAAATGCTTTTCCTCCTCACAACAACCAAAATCCTGAAAAAGCACATATCCAAACCAACAAAAAATACCAACAACCGCCAGCCAAACCAACAACATGGGAAGAACAATAACCACACTTCATCCTATATAGACTATGGTAGCCTCATAGGTTTTATATCTGAGAAAGAGCCTTCTGTCAATGTTATCAATATCCAAGGACCAAACAATGAGTGTGTAGTCACCACTCGAAGAGCACAATTTAACATCGTAGGCCCACCCATTTAACCAGTACCATCATCTCCATCAAAAAGCTAGTATAATATCTTGGAACACCTTGGGAACATGCTAGCCCAAATCTCCATTTTAGACCTTCTCCACACTAGTCCTATGTACAAAAGCACCCTTGACAGTGCTCTCACAGAATCTGGTGTCCCTTCAGATATCAATGCTACTAATTTTCATAATCTCATTAGACACCTATCCTCCTCATGTGCCCTATCATTCAAACCCACCGACATACCCGTGGTCGAGCCAAATCACACCCTTCTGCTTTGAATAGCCATCATGGTATCTGATTTTTTTGTAAAAAGAGTAATGATACATAATGGATCAGCCCTGAATATTTTCACCCTAAAATTCATAAAACAAGCTGGGTATACTGAGGCAGATATCATCAGTGAGGTTATCACCATCAAATCTTATGACAACTTGGAAAGAACCACAGAAGGAACTATTTTTCTGCCAATCAAGGTTGGGCCAGTCATCCTAGAAACACTCTACCATGTTATTGATCTAAACCTACCATTCAACATCCTCCTTGGTTGCCCATGGATTCATGCCATGAAATCTATTCCATCCACTTACCATCAGTGCATCAAATTTTTGCATCAGGGCACTGAGGTAACCATCCATGTCGATCTAGAACCCTTTCCTTACTATAATGCGATTGAAGCTTCATATGCAAACCATTGTCCTGGAATTGATATCAGCACAGCCATTGCCAATTCATCCCACACTTGTAATGACCTAGAAACCATCCTTGCCTCCACCCTATCTACCATAAAGATCAATAACAAAGGCTATGGAGAGTATAGTCTGTCAGATGCATTTGCTGTCAGGGCACTCCCACTTGATCCACAGGCCCATGGATGACCAACATATCACAAATCTAAGGAGATTCCACCTCCTCGATACAAATAGTTTGGCCCAACAACCTTTGTATCCTCAAACATCCCCCTTCATGAGGAGCTCACTCTAGATATCAACAATTGGTTACATAAGGATGCACCTCCAAGAAATCAAGCACACCTTGATCACTTTAGCCAAAAGTATCCCCAAAAACATAGGCTCGTTACTAACAAATGGAACTATCAAGGTGGTGGTCTAGGACTAGAGGAAAGAGGCATGCAGTGTCCCATTGAAGCACACAAGTGGTAAACAAAGTCAGGTCTTGGCTTTGGCATACCAGCAACTGGGGGCACCTATGAGAATGGTCACACTTTTTTGAACATTCACCATGACCTTGTCAAAATCAAAGACATTCCTGAAGAAGTTGAAAAGAGAGCCTACGATGATATCCAGACCAAATCTCCCTCAAAGACTCTATTCTCCAAGAACTATCCATCCATTTCATTGACCTACCACTCACCCATCCACAACTCATAGATTGGGACCAACCAAGTGTCATACACATTTATGAGTTCACATCAAAGGAAGTGCTTCTAAGATTCATGGGAGCTGAAACTCCTTACAAGAAAACAAAGCCAAATTTTGCCTATATCTATAAGCTAGATTCCAAGGGGTATTTTGGATAAAATCCCCAACTTAGTTTTGATACACCCAAAACTAGAACTAAGGTAAATCCGAGACTAGCTAAGGTAGTGAAGAGAACCCCTCAGCAAGAAAATCCAAAGCCACAAGAAAAACATGAGGATCTAGCATTGCCTCCTCAAAATAATCGACCAGAGGTGTCTTCTATTCTAATTGAGGATACTACAGAAGTCAACATCGGTTCTTCAAAGATCCCTAGACTTGTTCACATTGCTAGATCCCTATCACAAGACCAAGATGACCTCCTCTTTGAGGTCTTATGAGAGAACATTGGCTAATTTACATAGTCATATCAGGACATGCCAAGACTTGATCCAAAGCTTGTAGTTCATCATCTTGTAGTTGATCCAATGATCAAGCCCGTCAAACAAAAGCTTAGAAAAATGCACCCCAAGGTGGCATTACTGGTCAAAGCTGAATTAGAAAGAATGTTAGGTGCTAAGGTTATCTGACCTATCAACTACTCAGAGTGGATCTTTAACATGGTCCCCATCACTAAGCCTTCTGGTGACATCAGAATCTACACTAATTTCAGAGATCTTAACAAAGCTTGTCCAAAAGATGATTTTCCCTTGCCCAACATAGATATGATTGTAGATCTTACAGATGGACATGCAATTCTGTTCCATCAGATCAAGATTGCAGAAGAGGGTCAGCATAAGACAACATTCACTACCCCTTGGGGAACCTTTTGTTACAACATGATGCCTTTTGGCCTAAAGAATGCTAGGGCTACCTATCAAAGAGCTATGAAAGCCATTTTCCATGATCTTATCCATAGCATTTTGGAGGATTATGTGGATGATATCTTGGTTAAATATCACACCTTCATGGATCATCTTGCTGACCTAGAGAAATTCTTTGATAGAATAGCCAAATATCATCTCATGCTAAATCCCAAGAAATTTATCTCTAGGGTCACATCTGGCAAGCTTCTCGGCTTTATAGTTTCTAAACAAGGTATAGAGATCAACCCCAAGAAGGTCAAGGCTATCTTAGACATGCCTCCTCCCTAGACACTACAATAGCTTTGCACTCTTCAGGGAAAGCTTCAATCTGTCTGGCACTTCATCTCCCAACTTGTAGATAAGTGTACACCATTTGCACATTTACTGAAGAAGGATGAAAACTTCAAGTGGGATCCTTTATGTCAACGTAGGTTCAATCAGCTCAAGCAGTATCTCGCCAATCCCCCTATCTTTGTTCCACTAGTTCCTGGTCATCCCTTGATCTTGTACATATCAACAATGCCTACTGCTCTAGGGGCACTTCTAGCACAGCTCGATGACTACGGTAGAGAAAGAGCCATCTACTACATCAGTAGAGCCTTAGTTGGTTATGAACTCAATTATACTCCTATGAAAAAAGCTTGTTTGGCAATTATTTTCTCAACTCAAAAACTTCACCACTACATGCTAAGTTATAGCATCCAACTAGTTTCCAAGATAGACCCTCTCAAGTATATGCTCTCTAGAACAACACTTACAGGTCATTTGGCCAAATGGGTTATGCTCCTTAGCAAATTTGACATCTAGTATGTGGACATATAGGCACTCAAAGGGCAAGCTATAGAAGATCACCTAGCTGATGCACCTCTAATAGATTCATATCCCTTGGTCACAAAATTTCCAAATGAGCATATCTGTCTAATCGAGGAACAACCCCCATGGAAACTTTATTTTGATGGCTCATACACATCTCATAGATCAAGGGTAGGAATATTGTTGGTCACACCTCAATGAGACTACATTCCAAAAGCTTTTAAGCTACAATTCTCTAGCACCAACACTATAGTAGAATATGAAGCTGTCATAGTAGGATTAAAGATAGCCACAAAATAGAACATCACTGAGTTACAAATCTTTGGTGATTCTTAGCTCATCATCAAGCAAGTACTCAATGAATATCAAACCAAAGATGAAAAGCTATTACCCTACAAAGAGCTAGTTGATCAACTAACCCAACATTTTACAAAGCTTCAGTTTACAAAAGTGCCTCGAATGTAGAAAAAAGTAGCAGATGCTATGGCTACTATCGGCTCACTCTTGGAAATTCCCCAAGCAATTATGCAGTATGAGTTTTTAGTCGAGAAACTCCTCACACCTGCCTATGCGAATGATGATTCAAATCGTGTTTGTATCTTGGTTGGTCCCCAATCCCCTTGGTACCATGAGATTCATGCTTACCTTAAAGATAGTATCATCTCCCCTCACCTCACACATACCTATGCCAAAACCTAATTCAAAAATCATCCCGCTATGTTATCATAGCCAATACCCTATATCGTTGGGGTTATCACAATACTCTCTCTCGATGTTTAGATGAAAATGAGGTCGCAATGGCGTTAAAAGAAGTACACTCTAGACTTTGCAGTGCCCACACAAGTGGTATTGTCCTAGCATGACAAATCCTTAGAGTAGGCTACAATTGGCCTACCATTGAAGAAGACTCTTGTGACTTTGTCAAAAAGTGTCTACCATGTCAACAACATGCAAATCTTGTGCATGCTCTAGCACAGGATCTACAACCTATTGCACCACCTTGGCCTTTTGCTTGTTGGGGCCTTGATCTAGTTGGAACTATCACACCTCTCTCATCTTATGGACATAAATGAATAATAACAAGTACAGATTATTTCACTAAGTGGCTGGAATTAGGCCCCCTAGTCTCAGCTATAGGAGTTCAGGTCTCCAAGTTCATCTTGTACCACATTGTTTGCCACTTCAGCATCCCATCCACCATCTTCACCGACCACAAAGGTAACTTTGAAAATCTCAACATGGAAGAGTTATGCACTTCCCTTCACATCCATCACCACTTTTCTAGCCTATATTTCCCATAAGGTAATGGCCAGGCAGAGGCAACTAAAAAAACCCTCCTCAAAATCCTAAAGAAAGTTGTCAATGATTCTGGTTGCGATTGGCACCTACAAATAAATCCAGCCCTATGGGCCTATTGAATCTCCTTCTATACATCCATAGGAACAACTCCATACTCCCTAGTCTATGGTGCCGAAGTAGTACTACCCATAGAGGTTAAACTTCCCTCCTTGCTCATATGTTTGCGAGGGAAAATATTAGATGAAGAATACAGAGTAGCCAGACTCACCCAACTAGATCTCTTAGACAAGAAGCGACAACAAGTCTATGATCATCTCATAGTCTATCAAACTCATCTCAAAAGGAATTTCAACAAGAAGGTGCTTCCATGACACTTTCAGCTGGGCAACATGGTCCTCAAAGAAAACATGAAGGTCCAAGCAGAGTGAGAAAAGAAAGGCAAGTTTGAACCTACATGGCTTGGTCCTTATATTGTCACTACATCCTTTGGCTTCAGAGCCTATCAGCTATCTACACTAGAAGAAGAACTCTTGACTAATCCTACTAACATCATTCATCTCAAGAAGTTCTATGCTTAAATATCCTTGGTATACCCAGCTTTTGAAAAATACAAAAAAATAGTAATGAGAAATAAGCATCCAATGGTGAAAACTTGCCAATTCAAGCACCTTGGATAGGTACCTTGGTGAAAACTTGGTAATTCAGGTGCCTTGTGTACTAAGACTAATCCATTATCTATCACTATCCTATCCCTCATCTATTCGCCCACCATTCCATAAAACACCTGCTTGTTCCCTTGGTGTTCCAACCAAATATCCAAAATCTAATGAAGCTTGTAAATACCTCCTGTATAGCTTGTAAATCTTGTACCTCAGCTTGTAAATCTTGTACCATATCTTGTAAATCTTGTATCATCCCTTGTATCATAGCTCGTATATCCAAATCTTGTCCAAAACTTGTACCATATTCCAACTTGTAAATAAGCTTGTATCCTAGTTTGTATCCTATCACATGCACACAAAGAATCCCATTTTCACTTACACTTTTCACAAACCATCTACCTATCTACCTATCAACTATTATAGACATCCCACCCTTCATAAACACTTCCATCTCACAAAACCAAAACATGAACAACCTTGTACATTTGTAACATATCTTGGTCTTTCAGCTTGTACATCTTCTTTAGCTTAGTACCATTGTATCTATCCAACTTTCGTGTCCTTAATCAGCATCTTGCACACATCGCACAACACTTGGTTAGCTATTCAAATGCATCCTTTAGCTAGATCTCCTATCACCAAAGTGTTATCCTTCTTAGTTCAGTATGCCAGACGCATCACTCATCCAGTTCCATCAGCTTAGGTACTCTCTGATAGATCCTTGTAGGATATAGCTTTCCTCATGTCTGATCTTGGTCTGTTAGTACCTTGTCCTACCCATCTCATTGGAAAACAGTTCTCTTTTGGATTTTCACTTTCTTTTGATTTGGAATCTTTCCTCTTGGGTCTTGAAGTATCTTTTCCAAGAAATCTTTTGTTCGCTCCTCAAGGTTGTCATGATCTTCCATATCATGGTATACTGCAAATGGGGCAATCTGAGTGTAAGGTCTTGATCAGGTCTTTCATTTGTTTTTATTTTCTGCTTGTGGATTACCCAGTCTCAGTTTCACACTGCTTCCTCTTGGACTCGTGTGTGATGTTGGGGCAATCCTTGCGTGTTTGTTTTGAGTTAGTTCGTTAGTCCTCTAGACGGTTGGTGAAAAGGCCTTGATGTTCTCGATAACCTTGGCAATTAATCAACAGTCCTATAGAAAATCTAGTGCTCAACTACATGGTGGTACTTCTCATTGAAGTATCCCCCTGCTCAATAAGTTTCAATGGATTTCCTTCATCTCCATTATCCCCCATCCATATCCAACATCCGTCTCTCCTACCCCAGCTTGTGCAACCATATCTCTTAGAATCAATCATCACCTTTAGATTTAGGGATCCACCAATCCAATCAATCCACCAAGCCTCACCTTTCAACATCCACAATCCTAGTGCTAGGGATCTCTGAAACCCATCTTTTGCCAATCTGACTCTTTGGAATCTTGTTGCATCAACTTTATGATCCCCTCATCCTTTTTCCCTTATCCTAATTTCTTTTTTATAGCACTCCGCTCCTTCATCCTCCATTTCCCCTAAAGTCTTAAGCTTGCTTCCTCTTGTGCATCTGATAGCCCTTTATCATTCTCCCATAGTGAGATTTTGAGCTGATTCAACCCCTTCTCTTTGCCAATATGAGTCTCCTTGCTCATCCCAAATTCTTGTATTTTTCAAGAAGCCATCGAGCCTCGCTTTCTCTTTCTGTCACCTTCTTGAGGGGGCATCTCGCAGTCCATTCTCTCCTCTTCTACTCTAGCCTTAGGCATCTTATTTTCTTATCTTTGATGCCATGCCACCTACAGCATTACATCAAAGAGGGGGAAAATGTAGACACTTGAAATCCCTTAGAAAATAAAGTATTTTTATTTTTTGAAAAGTCCTTGATGACATCATCATTTATTAATTATTAATTATTTAATTAATTTATTTATTTTTATGCCATTAAATCCCCTTGTCTTAATTAAAATATTTAATTAAGGAATCACTCCCAAAAATGTTTAAATCTCATTTAAACATTATCTCCCTATTTATTAATTATTTAATTAATAAATTGACCAAAAAATCCCAAAATAAATATTTAATTTATCTTTTGCCCAAAACCTGGCCAATTTCCTTAAGACCACTAACCTCTTCCAAGATCTTCTAATCCTTCTTTAATTTTGATTAAAGGCTAATCCCATCAGTTTCTACCTTTAATCCCAACTCAAAATATTTAATTAAGGTTAAATATTAATCCTCATGTTTATTAAAAATGTTTTAATGAATATCTTCTCAACCCAAACCCATGAAATAAATAAAACTTTATTTATTTCCCAAAATAACCTTTTATCCTAATCCTAGAAAATTCTAGACTCTTCTATAAGGTCTTCATCCTCATCCTAAGCCTATCCCTAAACCCCCTTCTTAGCCTAATCCACCCCATCCACCCATACTAACCAAGCTTAGCTACTAACTCACCCACCCTCATTGAATGCCATCCACTTGCATATCTCTAACATGCCTAATCTAATCCTAAACCATCTCTAACCAAACCCCCCCCCCCCCCCCCCCCAACCTTGTCACATTCCCTAAGAAAACTTAAGACTTTCCTAAGCGAAGCAAAGTCAACAATCTCAACTCAATCCAAAATATCTCAACCACCCAGCCATGAATGCTCTTACAAGGCCATAAAGACTCTTACAAACCCATTCATTGCTCCTACAAGCCATTTATGAGGGTCTTTAAGGCCTTGAGCCTCCTTTTTTGACTCATCATTTCCCTTTCCTCCATCCACTCACCCTATGACATGTGTCACTCCCTGATTGGATATAAGGAAGCACAATCCATGTGCTCTCCTCTCATGCAATTTGAGCCCTCCATGAGCTTTTCCCCATCCTTACATCTTAGCCCTCAAACCCTCAAGCCCTTAGCCTATAAATTGAATCCCCTGCCAAGCCATTTCAATCACAATCCATGAAGTAATGTCATAATGCCCTTTTGAGAATCCAAATCGATATCAAAGCCATCATCCACACCAAAAATCCCAAATCCATTGAAACTATTTTGAAAACTTTGAGCATACATACCAAATCTAAGCAAATAGACTCATCCCCAAATCAAGAGAACAAACTCATTGAGAGAGCCCCTTAATGGCTCACATTCTCATTTGACTTGTTTCATCTTTGTCTCTCTTAAAGGTTATATTAGTGTTGTTAGTTAATGCTTTTTTTCTTTTAATAGATTAGTGTTTCTTGCTAACATATTAGTGTATACAACTACTACTTCAGGGAAGAAGGAAGAAGGAGATACAAGAAAGTAAATTGCTAAGAGGGAAAGGGGATGATGCACCTTATTGAAATGGTTACAACTCTTCCCTTATATCACAATACAACAATGAGAAGCCCAAATACATACGTCTTAACTCTATTCTACTCCCAAAGAATCACATAAAGGTCAAAAAGTAATACAACATTGAAAGGAATAAATCTTCACACTACAACCTTTATTAGCAGATGAAACACAACATGCAAAATCAGATGAAATAGAAAAGAAATACTCAATGAGAGGCAAGATACATGCATAGATTAATGAATGGTGAGAAGAGGTAAGAAACCATCTATTTCACTAATGGAAGGCATGGAATACAATTGCAGAGCATAAGGCTACTACAAGAAAACATAATAGAATAGAGAATAACCCCAAAAACATATTTACAACTCCCTTTTATAGAGTTTAGGCATAACTCTGATGTTTACATTAAGTTCAAACCCCAACTAGGTCGACTTGAGATTGTAGAAGAGAGAAATAACTAAGAATCAGAAGGGAAATCTGATTAGATCCATGTCCCTAGGTGGAAAATTTGATCTTACATACAAATTTGGCCCTAAAGAGACAAAAGTAGTGGTCTTAACTACTCTGTGTAGGTAGATGGATTACCATAGCAGAAATAGAATGAAATCTACATTTATCAAGTATCAAGAACACTCAAAATGTTGTTGTAGGTGATCAAAGGGGATGTTCACCATCAATGATCCACTTTATTTTGTGTTACAATAGCGCTACATCAGCTATGTCATCATTCAATTCTCAACCTCATCACATGGCCTCATATCTTTGAAACATCTTGCCATGTCACTTGCTTTTCTAACATCCATGTTGACTTTTGATGATGCATTTTCCTCTAATCATGACTTTGCAACTATTTTTCTTCATTGATTTTTTGGCCATATGAAATGATGAACACTTCCTTTTATTCCTTATCATTGCTTTAGAGTTGTCAATTATTTCCACTTAGTAATTGTTGTGGCCTTGCAATGACAATTACACTGACTGCTTGCATCTTCACAATAGTTGATGACCTGACATTAATTTTGTTTAGGATGTTGTGATGCCTTTATCATTAACCATGTTTCCTCTTTGCAACTATTAGATAAAAAGCTTGCTTTGACCATGTGACATTGCAACCACTATTCTGGATGATTGTCATCTTGCTTCACAGCTTTGCAAAAAAAAAATCAATTGTAGAGGAAACCTTGCGATGTTGTGCTAACTACTTTGGTGTTAACATTTTTTTTTCCTTAGCCTCCCAACCATGAATCTGAACTTCAGACTTGTTGCCATGATCCTAGTCCCCCTATATTTTTCAAATTTCTAATATTAGGGTTGAGTCAATGTATTGTAATTCTAGGAGTTGATGAAATCCAACTCTACATTCACCAAGATCACCTATATGCAAATAACCTATCGAAGAGAAACCAAGGAAGGAAGAGGTGGAGCTTGGAAAAACCCTAAATAGACATGAGAGAAATGATATTTCAAATAAGAAAAATGTATTTAGAATATGCTAAAAGAGTTGAGTAATACAAAGCGAGAGCCCAAATATAAAGGCCTCAAGGAATCTTCTAGAACAAGCTAGAAGATGCTAGGAGATAAGTGTGACAACTAAGCATACATCCACATAAGGTGGAGAGTACCCAAACAAGGTGAGGAGATAAGTATGATTTAGATAGGAACAAACTCTTATGTTGTAAACAACTCATCAACTACAACTGTTAAATAAATGCATTAACCTAAGTAAGCTTAAGTAAATAGAGTAGATAATTAATAATTAATTATTTACTCTAACACCCCACCCCCACTTAAGTTCAACTTAGGAAAATGCCTTAAGCTCAAAAAATTAAGAGAAAATGCAAAATGGGTCCCAACAATGAGGCCATGTTAGATACCCATGTATAATGCAAAGAAACACAACCTCATAAAACAAGAAAAGAGAGAAAACCAAATGCAAAAAACCCTCCCCCAAAAAGAGGTAACCTAGTGAAGGACTGAAGAAGCCTCCAAATAGAGAAATGTCCTAAAAAATAGGATCAAAAATTAATCATGAAGTGCATCACTCAAGCATGAAGAAGATGCAAATATGTCATTAGAAAGAAACTGCTAATTTGAAGAACCTCCATGGAAGAAGAAGGCACGAACTAAGCGTGTCTATATGGTACATGATCCATCTCACCAAAATGCATAGGTAGTCAACCAATATAGTCGCCTAGTACATAAGAGCAAAAATTGAATACATAGCTCACACTAACAAACCATTAAACCAAGGAAGCATTAGAACAAAAAAATAAACCCCTCTTAATGCAGATGGGGTGAGATGAGAGGCAACTAAAAAGGTCAGCCAAAGTCTCCGACAAAAATAACTAAGAACAACGAGAGAGTTAAAGAGGTACAAACACCCATAAAGGCATGGTCACTAACTCTGCATGGGGCTAATATCATTGAAGAGACACTCACTTGACAAAGGAAGAGGGCACAAAACTGGCAACAACTATCCCCCCATGGTACTTTACAAAATAGTGCAAGTACAAATTACTCAAAAGATTGTTCCTAATCCTGAAATGCAAGAGTGGCACTTTAGCTCAGTGTGTATACATAAAAATGCTTACAATGATAGGTACAATAATAAAAAAAAGCAAAGAAGATGATAAAAAAGATAGTACAGCTCGAAACAAAAGATCCCATGCCAAGAAAATTATCCTCATACCTGTAACACCTAGGATATCCACCATAGAGAAAAAATGCCAAAAATATTATAGATGGGGTAGAATCTAAAGAAAATGACAACATTTTTGAAAAGTAGATAGAACCATCTTTCCAGAAATATAACATTTCTAAAAAGATATGCATGCCAGAGTCAAAAATAGAGCTTTAGACTTTAACTACAAAAAATAGAAACAAAATTGCATCAAAACCTCAAAATACCTACACCAATGTCTCTGTCTTGAAACTTTCTTTTTGAGGTTTCTTTCAAATCAAAAAAATACCTCCATATGCTCAAGTTATGGCCAAAAAATTGACTATAGGTCAAAAAAGACTCTAGAGATGTGCAAGAGGCCTGATGATATAGTGCTGACATTAGCATTTTACTACAAAAAAATTGATGGCTTTGTAGCCATCGCAGTAAAAAAGAGTCATGTGGCATGCTACATGGTAGGCCCATGTGGCAAAAGATGATGTGTTTAGCTAGAGAGTGTACCACCTATGTTGATGGTGCCAAAATTCATAGGAAAATGTATCCATGTAGGTAGGTGGCACTATAGCAGTCGGAGCTATAAAGAGGTGACAAATAGGAGCAAAGACCCTAGTGGAGGAGGCTGGAGCAGGAGCACCATCGTGCAAGCTAAGGAGGTGGTTGAGTGGTGTAAGGGCAATGCGGTTGGTGTCATCGAGGCACCAGTGGCATACAGGCAACCTTGTGGTGGCTGCTAGGCAGTGGTAGAGCTTGCAATGTATATTTTTAATTTTTTCTCCAAAGTGTGTCCAAATAGGTCCATACGGCCCCCCAAATAAAAAACATTTGCCTCTTGAAGCTCCTATCACCAATATGGACAAATTTTATATGGATCCTGACTATAAATGGCCTTCTAGATCCAATGGTAGCATCCATTTGAGCCCAGAGTGCTCTAATAAAATGATCAACCCCTAGATTGAATAAGAAAACATAAACAAACTAGGGTTTGTGTCTCTAAATCATGGCTTTGAAAATCTTTCAAACAAGAAGTAGCAAGAAGTCTTTGATACTATGTAGGAGTTGATGAAATCCAACTTGGTAGTCACCAAGATCACCTACCTGCAAATAACTTGTCAAAGGGAAACCAAAGAAGGAAGAGGTGGAGCTTGGAAAATCCTAAATGGACATGAGAGAAAAAATATTGCAAATAAGAAAAATATATTTACAATATGCTAAAATAGTTGAGTTATACAAACTAAGAGCCCAAATATAAAGGCCTCAAGGAATCTTTTAGAACAAGCTAGAAGATGCTAGGAGATAAGTGTGATGACTAAGCATGTGTCCACATAAGGTGGAGAGTCCTTGAATAAGGTAAGGAGATAAGTATGGCTTAGATAGGAACAAATTCTCATGTTGTCAACAAATCATCAACTACAACTATTAAATAAATGCATTAACCTATGTAAGCTTAAGTATATAGAGTAAATAATTAACTATTAATTATTTACTCTAAAATTAATGTCTATGTCTATATTTTCCTTAAACAACTTCTCTTCTCATCTATTCATTAGTGTGCACATAGGTGGGCATTCAAAATGCAATGTAATCCATTCATTCATATTAGGTGATTAGGAAAGAAAGGGCAAATTTATGCATTTTCTACATGAGAGGGAAGTTCTTTTGAAAGTCTACCTCTACAATCATGTGCTTCATTGAAGTCATAATACAAGTAGAATGGAGAATTTATAGGCATATTCAAAGAAAATGATAACAAAAAAATACAAGGACCAAGGCTAAAGGATGATATGTAGATCATGAGAATAAGTTAGAAGCAAGATCAGTTTAGTTGGATGCAGAGTGAGCATTGAAAGATGCAGAAATGGTGAAGAACACAGTCAAGGGTGGAAGAAAATTGAAGTTTAAATTGAATCAATGGTCTAAAACACATCTAAATGTCCATGTCATTGAGTTGAATAGTTAAGCCACCTTGGAAATAATTCACTACTATCAGATGAAGGTCAGATCAATAGTTGGTGTTTTAAGGTGGAATTATTAAGTGTTTAACAATGTATCTCTTATCAGCCATCAGATCTTAAAAGATCTATTCTTTTCATTATGTCACTTTCCAAAGTTGTACAAGGAATAGTCATCATGAGATAGTGACAATTTGACACTTTTCCATCAGACCCAACCAAGGTGGGACCTTCTAAGTCATGTATAGTAATTAATGAACATAATAAGGATTGTCAGTCTCAAGAGAGATCTATAGCTATCATCTTTTTGCCATGTAAATTTGCTCGATTGTTAATTATGGTAACATAGAGACAAAGCAACATGTGTCTCAAGGGGTCCACCACATTCTACAGTCATCAGATTCCCCAAGAAATGAAATAATGTCACCTATCTGCTATGATATACATAACTGTAAGGTGGAGCCTCACTGCAAACCAAATAAGAGATCTTTTTTGCAACTGTCAGATCCTATAAAGATCAACATTTTTCATTTTGTGGCTTCCAAAAGATGCAAGGAAAATAACCATAGTGACATAATGATGATTTGACATGTGTACATAGGTGGACCCATGAAAAAATTCATAAAGTGAAATTGCTAGGTTTTAATCATGATCATTGGTTTAAGATTGATGGATGAAATTCAAAATTGTTGCGATCATTGAGATACAAATTATATGGATTTGGCACAAAAAACAAAATATGAAGGAAACAAAGAGTTTAACAAGGTTTTTTGAAGCTGCATGAAGATAAAAAGTCACTAAGTGTTCTTAGAGATGTCGTTGGATTAGGATCATTGTTGGGAAAAATGTCACCCATTCATACTATGCTACAAATTGGATGTTTTCATGTTTATTCATATTTTCTTCCTATTATGTGACTATTCCTCTGAAAGAACTAAGGAATGAAAGAAAACTATAAATGTATTTTCTTTTGATAGTATGATGGTCGAAAAACTTGATAGTGATTTTGGCTCTATAATTTCATTTACCCTATTTTCTCTTCATGTTTTGTTTCCCATTCATTATATTAGTTATGCATTAAGAGATGAAGGATGATTACATGTGATTCTATGATCATCTCATGGATTCCATTTCACCATGTTATTTATAGTATAAGTAATTCCATTTACTTTTCATATGTGGTCCTTCTACTCCTCTTGTTTGTTCTATGGTATGTTAAAAGTAGTTTCTTTGGGAATTGAAGGATAAATGTGGATGAATCTATATACAAATTTTTGAGTTCCATTTCATCTAAGTCTAATAGTTAAAGTAATTCCATTTTCCCTCATGTGCATCTCTTCGACCTTTCCAGTTTTGCATTTGGATGATTAATCTACATTTAGAATAGGAAAAAAGGTCACAAAATCTCAAGACAATCTATTATAGTTATTCCATTGGGTGTGATAGATTGTCCTAATCCATATTACCTAAATTCTTTTTGTCTACAAGAAATTTGGTTAACCTATACTGTTCTTAGGTTAAAAGCATTTTTTTTCCATAAACTCTGATCTAATAAAGACATATTCATTACACATCATTGCAAATCCTAAGGGATTTGTACCTTGTAATTTAGAGGGAAGTGATACAACACATACACTGGCCCATTTTTTGGTGACATCCTTTTATTTCTCCAAAACATAAGGCATTAAAAGATTCATGCTCTAAAATCTAAAAGGATAACAAACTATTAACCAAAAATTTTTGGTGACTCCACTGGGGAGAATTCAAAATGAAAGAGCTCTAAAGAATTTTTCTTCATAATTTGTTTTCACTCTGAATCCTTACATATTTTGAGTTGTAAGATAGGCCTTGTGGAACTTAGGTACTTTTCGTAAGAACCTAATACTAGTTTTACAGCCTCAATCTGCTAGAAAAGGAAAAACTAATTCAAAGTTGAAGATTGGTAAAGTTCCCTTGATCACCAGGGTTACGGTAAACTCAAAAAACTATTTTCTAAATAGTTGATTCATCCTGGATCCCAAGTATACCAAGAGTGTTGAGGAAAGAGGAAGGATTGATCAAGTATACAAATAACTCAAGAAGGCCAATTTTCCTATTCTAGAAGATATTTTTAGAAAGGGAAGAGCACTTGCAAGGGAATATGTGGTAGAGAAGCTCCAAGAAACTCACTTGCATGTAGTCATTCCTATCAAAACAAGGAGAAGTCAAACATCTTCTCCTCCTATTTCTAGAACTTATATTACTCCTAATTTTGATGATTTATTGTTGATTAGTGCATTACTTCATGTTTCAATCACTTTTTGAACAAATTATATCATTATACTAGTAGCTATGGTAGTCCCTTAAGGAAATGCAACTGGTCCTCTTTCCCTTATAGCTAATAATGATTTTCCAAGAGCATCAAGGAAAATTTTGCAAAGATTCAATGGTGATGGCATCATCTCTACAAAACAATACCTAAGTGTTTTTCATAAAGCCTATGGTATAGTGAATGTTCGCCAGAAGATGTAGATGTGGTAGTCAGGATGTTTATGGGTACTCTTGTAGATAAAACTACTGATTGGTTTCAAGATTTACCTATAGGGTGCATCATAGATTGGAATTACATGAAGAAAAGGTTTGAAGAATTCTATAAAAGTAAAAAATATGCACAAGTGTTGTTGTTACAATTGAAACAAATGAAGAAAAAACCATCAGTTTCTATGAGATATTTTAATTCATAGTTTGAGAAACTCATCAAGAGAATACCTGTTGTAAGTGCACCAATATAGAACAATAAGAAGATCTTCTACATTATCTCTATTCCTCTTGATCTAGGATATCAAATTAAGAGAGAAAATATAGAAAATTTACAAGCTACTCAAGCACTAGCTATGGAGATGGAAGATAACATGATAGCCTCTAGTAAGTGGAAAATAGAACTTTAATCTAGAACCATAGGTAATGTGGCTAGTACTTCAAATAATACATATGCCATGATCCAAAATTTGTCTAATGGGGTTATTTCATTGAAGAAACAAATCAATAGACCTATTCACTCTTTTCCTTGACCTTATCGAAGGTTCTAAGCATTAAAATGGAGTTAAAACTTTTCAAATACCACCTGCTCAATACAGGTTAGCAATTGACGCTATTCTAATGAGACAAAACATATGTTTTTTCCACCAAGGGTAGATCATGATGGGGACACATGTGCTGACATGATCAGATATAAGAAGATGGTGGAAAATAAAGAAAAAATAGTGGAATACCCTAAAAGTGAAGATGATCATACTCCTTGTGGTGATTGTAATTTTTTTTTCTTTGAGTATGAATCAAATTCAATGACATGAGGTGATTGTTTTGCAACTCTAGATGGACCTCAGTTAATAGTCATGACTAGAAATCAGAAGAATAGGAATTAATCCTCCAATTTAGTGCCTGCTAAAATTCATGTACCATAAAAAAAAAAGATAAAGACAATGTCATGATACCTTCAACTTCAAAAATAGAGAACAAAGGTAAGTCATCTAATTCCTTTTATATAATACAATATTGTGAAGAAGTGAGAATTCAGATATCTCCACTAGATTATTTAAAGTCTAACCATGATCAACTTTAGAGACTTCTTAAACATTGTAATAAAGATGAAAGACATGTTAGTATTAATTCTAACAACGATCATTAGAACAAAGCTAGTACTAATGGAACTCCTTTGGTTGATGAAGATCTTGGATTGCCTAAATTGTTTCAAGAAGAAGAAAATATTGTCTTAGTTGCCTCTCCAAATCAAAAACCTGGTCCTTTTTACATTTTCTTATTTATCAATAGAAATAGGTTGAGCAATTGTATCATAGATTTAGGGGCTTCTAATAATGGAATGCCTCTATAGTTAAAGCTCTAGGTCTACCTCTGACTAAAGCTTTTGGTCATTGTTACTCAATGGATGCGAAATAAGTACCCTTTCTTGCAAAAATAAAAGATGCTCAAGTGTTGTAGCTGCCTATCCTTCTAAGAGACTTAAACTCACCATCCTAGTGGCAGAACTCCCTACAAGTTATGGGATGCTCCTAAGTAGAAGGTTTTGCAAATACATGGGGGGAATAAAATTGGACAAGTTCCATGCCATCATCCAAGTTGGAGATAAAAAGGTGAAATTAGAACTAGAAGAAAAGGCAAAATCCACTGTCCTAAAATTAGATGATCCTAGATCCCAAATCCTATATCAATAAATGTAGTTTTTTAATAATATACTATTTTATTATAACCCTGATATTCAAGAAGAATCAGAGTAGGCTAATGGTGAATAGTTGTGGACTTTGGAATTTGATGGTAGTTGTGCTAATGCTAATTCAAGTGTAGGAGTGATTTTGACATCACCTAGTGGAGAAAGAACTTGATTGGCATACAAGTTAGATTTCAAGAATATTAACAATACTACAGAGTATGAAGCCCTTCTCCTTGGTATAATTGTAGCAAAATAGAAATGTGGCAAAATACTCAAATTTCAAGGAGATGCATACTTGGTGGTAATAAATGTTAAGAACCAATGTGTTTTAAAGAACCAAGGATTGAAAAACTATCATAATAAAGTGTGGGATGAAATTGAGAGTTTGGATAATTTCTCAATTATAGCAGTACCAAGGGAATTCAATTTAAGAGTTGATTCTTTGGCCATTTCTGCATCTTTCTCCTGCCACATCCTGAATTCAAATATCAAATCTATAAACTGGAGATTCTATTTAGACTTAGTATTCCTGATAATGAAGATTCTTGGCAGGTGTTTGATGATGAAAAACACATAAAATAATTCATTAAGGGGGAGAAACTCTTGAAGGCTTAAATTTTGAAGGAAGCATTAATTCAAGTGGTGATCCATTGATAGATAGAGAAAGGAAACTAGAGCTGAATATGATGCAATTGAAAGGTAATAAGATCCCATCTCACCTCATTTCTTTAGATAAAAAAAATTGATAGACATGATGCATACATTAAGAGAGAAATAGATAAGAAAATAAAGACTTGTGGTGAGTATGGTGGAATAAATATAGGGACAAAAATCAGTCCATAAATGATAAACATAGGAAAGTTTTGCACACAAAATGAGAGATTAGAAATTAGGAAATTACTCAATGAATATCAAGATGCATTTTCTTGGAGTTATGAAGATGTGAAACATTTCATGGATAGGAAATTTAAACATGAAATCCATCTAAAATTAGGAGCAACACCATTCAGAAAAATACAAAGGAACTATAACCCTATAGTTAAAGGAGTAATCTTCAAGGAGATTGATAAAATGATGTAGGTTAAGATCATATATCCTATTCATCACTCAACTTGAGTAGCTAACATTGTGTCAATGAGAAAGAAGAATGAAGTTATAAGAATTTTTGTGTATTTTAGAAATCTAAATTAGGATTCTCTCAAAGATAACTTTTCACTTGCCAACATGGACCATATCTTGCATATTGTTCGAGGATCAGAGATGATATCTATGTTGGATAATTTTTTTGGGTATAATCAAATTCAAATAGATGAAGCAGATTAGTTCAAGACAACCTTCACTACACCATGGGGTACTTTTGCATATAGCAGGATGACTTTTGGCTTAATTAATGCAAGTGTAACATTTCAATCTATAATGAATCTATCTTTTAGTGATTTGAAGGATAAAATCATTGTCATATACCTTGATGATTTGGCAATTTTTTTCCAAGAAAAGAAAAGATCATATCAAAGACCTAGAAAGAGTGCTACAAAGGTGTAGAAATCATGGTGTCTCATTGAACCCTAAGAAATTAGTATTTTATGTGACAAAAGGTAAACTACTTGGTCACATTGTCTCTCAAGAAGGCATGAAGATTGATCCAGATAGAGTCAAAGCCATTCAATAATTAAGCTTGCCATTGAGTAAAACTATAATAAATTCTTTCTTTTGGTAGTAAACTTCTTAAGAATGTTTGTGCCTAATTTCTCTGTGAAAGTTAGGTGCATAGTGGATATGATGAAGGTTAATAAAGCTTTCAAATGGTGTGATATTAGAAAAAGAGCTTTTGAAGACATCAAAGATTTTATAACCAAAGCCCCTATTTTTGTTCATCTAGATTACACTAAAGAATTCATAATATATTGGTATACATCTGACCATAGCATGTTAGACATATTGATGTAGGAAAACAAAGAAGAAATACAAGCCCTAATTGCTTTCATGAGTATGTCATTAAAGAATCAAGAATTGAAATACTTACAAATGGAGAAACATACATATATAGTGGTGAGAGCCCTCAAAATTTTCAGGTTTAATATTATGCATTCTCATTCAGTGACATATGTTCCAGACTCTATAGTGATAAGCATTTTGACACCATAAGAGGTTCGTTGTAATAAGAGAGGAGTTTGGATAGCAAAGGTTCAAAAGTATGATATTGAGATCAATCCAACCAAACTTATAAGAGGAAATGCACTTTGTAAAGCCTTGACAAAAAATCACCAAGTTGAAGTAGAAGATACTCCAAAGGTCCTTATAGTAATTCACTACAATATTTGGGATCAAATTGTGATGACAATTTGCAACAGTAGTGTAATTTTTTAATTTTTTTGCAATTGTCCCCAATGACATCACAACACCAACATTGGCATTGTAATTGTGATGATCTTGTGAGCATTAACAAAAAAAAAAAAAAAAGACAATCATTTTCCATTTCATTTTCATTGTGGAGAGTTCCATGCAAAAGAGGTGGAGTGAGTTGGGTGAGAAAGAGGTGGAGTGTTGTAAACTTGTCATGGCCCTTGTGATCAGTGCATTTAGTTGTTGTGCCCTCATGATCTTTGCATTATTTTGTTGTGCCCTTTCTCTATGATTTCATTGGTATGACATGTCCTTTCTCTACGATTTCATTTTTGTATCATGCCCTTACTCTATGATTTCATTGTTGTGTCGTGCCCTTGTTCTAAGATTTTCTTTTAGGACAAGAAGAGGTACGCATGTAGATTTTCTTTTCCTTTCCTTCTAAACATGTATGTCTTTCTATTTCCTTCTAAACATGTATCTCTTTATATATTCATACACATGTCTTTTTTAAGGTTATTATTGCTTACACAATAGAAAAAATGATCCAATTGTACACATATTCCAAAATACAAATAATAAAATAATAAAACTCACTCAACTCGTGCTAAGTGACTTACCTCAAGATCTTGCACAAAAATGATGCAAACCAAGAAATGGGCAGAGTTTGCAAGAAATTTTACAAAAACATATCATAGCAAATATTTATATATATTTAGAGAGAACTTTTTAAGGTGTTTATTACATATTATCTACACAATAGAAAAATTGGTCCAACTGCATACATATTCCAAAATCCAAATAATAAAACAATAAAACTCACGCAACCCATGCTAAGTGACTCACCTCAAGATTTTGCAAAAAAAATGGGAAGAATTTGCAAGAAAGTTTACAAAACCATATCATAACATATATCTTTATATATTCAGAGAGAACTTTTTCAAGGTTCTTATTACATATTATCTACATAATAGAAAAATGATCTAGCTACATACATATTCCAAAATCCAAAAAATAAAACAATAAAACTCACTCAAATTGTGCTAAGTGACTTACCTCAAGATCCTGCACAAAAATAATGCAGACCATGAAAAATGGGCAAATTTTGCAAGAAATTTTACAAAAACATATCATAGTAGATATTACAGAATATGCACAATGGTTTTTTTATCATACAAACTCTTCATATTTTATTGAATAGAAAAATAAATAGAGTTGAAAGCATGAGGTATGCAATATTAGTTGAATTTTATCAACACTAGACTCTTTTCTTAGCTCCACCAATCGCTAGGTGATCTTCTACTTCTAAGATATACCCCATTTTTTTGTTTTCTTAAGCCTTTGATTTCCTTGGTCATTTTGAGGTATGGATGATTTTTTACTCTGTAGCTTATTGATGTTGATCAGGAAACACAGTCACTCCATTAGTTTCCTTTGTAATCATAAAAATTGAATACCACAATTAATAAATAGAATTACAATGATCTCAACACTGAATGTAATTGATTCTTAAAAGGCATGTAGGTATTAAGTATTTTTTCTTATTTAATCAAAGGAGAAATATAATGTACCTAGCTGACATTCAGGACAAGATAAAGCTTAGAGTGCTCATGGTTTGGGCACCATAACCCAAATTCTTATATGATTATTTGAAACAGAGAGATCTAATGGTAGAACCTTTTGAATTGGGTGTGCATGAATATTCATTGGGTCTATGAACAACAATTCTAGGAGTTGTTTTTGCTTGTCCTCATAGTACTTGAATAGAAAAATGGTATGCCCAATTCAAAGGGGATTACTTCCCAATTTATTTAAAAATTTTTTTTTAAAAGGAAGTTTATTGACTAACAAAAAGTTTGTATAGTAAAAAAAGGTTATTGATTTTGGTGTGGACTAACATAACACACAAAATGATATTAATTGTAAACAAGGTTGTATTTGATATTATGTTTAATTCATAATTATAGTTATATACTATATGACTCCCTATTTGAATTTTGTTCCCTCTATTTTTTGCTGAAATTTTATGTACCGAGATCTTACTTTGTGCATACTTTGATCATTATAAGTATATAATGATTAGTTAGTTTATTAGTTCATTAAATAGTATCAAACATAAATTATTGATTTAATTGAATTATTTTTTCAGTTCTTCATTCATATGTTTGCAACCACTTTCCTTAGTGTTATCCTAATATGATATATGATTTTCTATGCATCATAAAAACATAGAGAAAGAAATTGAAAATCTATCATATAATATATATAAATAGAGAAATAATATAACTAGGAGAAGCAAGGATTTAGGTTACTTGAAGATGGCAAAATAATTTAAGAAATTGGTTGGTCCCAACTAGTAGGATCACATACAATTTTTCAAGGTGATAAAATTGCATATGCAAATGCATCACTTGTATGCCAGGCATGAAGTGCATTGCCCAACTTATAAAAAATGGTTGGATATAAAGTCTCCATATGTTGGGCCAACAATGGAAGCCAAGGATGTAACCATGCATGTATTGGCATAGTATCACGACAGAACAAGAAAAAATATAGTTCCTGCTATAGTTTGATTAAACAAAGATTAAATTTTGACACAATAACTACTTGTGTTTAACACCATTCACTCACACATGGATAAAAAAATTAATGGCTAAGTTGAAGGAAGAAGAATTCAATTGAAATATGAATTAATGAGGAATCATGTGAACAACTCCTTGAATGCTCAAGAAAACAAGAAGGCCAAAACAAGAAGAAGAATGGAAGTAGTGACAAGGAGTTACAAACAAGAGGAATGAAGAGTAAGTGAATAGAGGACAAGGGGCATAGGTGTTTGATCCTTGATAGATTTCATTTCAACATTCAAGTTTTCAAGATTGGTCTACACCCTCACTTGTGGACTTCTCATGTCAAACAATTTTTGTATTATTTCAACACCATGTTCTTGCTTCTGAGCTAACAGTTCTTTAGGTACATTTTCTTTTAAAACATTAATTTTGTATTAAAAAAATGTATTGTTTCAATGCCAAATGTTTCTTTCAAAACTTTATGTGCAGATATAAACATTAAGTACAACATGTCCAATATTTTTGTAGAAATACACATTAATAACACCAAATATTTATTTCAAAACCATATGTGAAGATATAAACATTAAGTATAACATTTTCCAATATTTTTGCATATATACACATTGATTACACCAAATGTTTCTTTCAAAACAATATGTACAAATATAAATATTAAGTACAATATGTCTAATATTTTTGCAAATAGACACATTAATTACACTACATAGTTTTTTCAAAACTATATGTGGAGATATAAACATTAAGTACAACATATCTAAAAAAAAATTTGTAGATATACACATTAGTTACATCAAATGTTTTTTTTCAAAACCATATGTGCAGATATAAACATTAAGTACATGTCTAATATTTTTGTAGATATAAACATTAATTACACCAAATGTTTCTCTCAAAATCATATGTACAAATATAAACATTAAGTACAACCAACTCAATAAGGGTACATGAATAATTTATTCTTGTGAAGAAGAACAATGTCAGATAATACAAGGGAGTTTTATCAAATTAGGGAGACATCTAGATTGTTATCTAAATTTCAAAGACTAGGCGATAACAAATGTTATTTTCCTTGCAAGTGTTGTAGTGGCTTAAAGATAAGAAGAATCAAAATCAAAAAAACTAAGAGACATTGTTGGGAGAATGGTCACACTGAAGGGGGCTTTGATTATCTTCAATTGGTAAGTTGTTTGTTATTTTTTTCACAATTAACATACTTATGAACCATAGAACAGGGGTTTGATTATCATCATTTTTACATAGGTCAATCTCCCCAAGGTAGTACATGATATGGACGAAAAAATATCAGAGGAAAATGAAGGTTTGAATATGGAGGAACATGGAGGTGTGAATATGGAGGAACATGGAGCTATGAGTATTGAAGGAGAAGATCATGATCCCATGGAAGATGGCGATCATGCTCTAGAAAACACATTGAAGATAATGGTATGGATTTTATCCATGACACATTTGGTACCAATGTTGATATTGCTACTACTGATGATGATTATGATGATGACATTGAGGCCATCCATGATATACCTCTAGTTGAGAAGGAAAACACGACCCTTTACAAGGGATTCCAATCAACTCTTCTCTTTGTTGTATAATTGTTGGTGAATTTGAAGGTTATGAATGGTTTATCTAACATAACAATGTCACATATGCTAAGGCTTGTGATATATGTTGTTATAGTCTATAAAAGGTGAAATATGTATCATTAAAATTGTTTATATTAACAACTAATATTTTTTGTTGTAGATTGATAGGTGACTATTTGTTACCACCATCAAATGTTCTCCCTCGCTCATACTGAGAATTATGTGCCACTATGAAACACATTCGAATGGAGTATCAATCAATAGAAGTTTTTCCTCAAAATAATGTAATTTATCATAAAGAACTCGAAAATACAATAGAATGTCTTGAATTCCATAGGAGCAGATATCAAGATGATCAAGTGACAAAAAAGGTGCCTCTCAAGGTTCTTCATTACATACCCATTATTTTGTATCTTAATTGATTATTTAGGTGTAGTAGATGGCCACAATTTATGGATTACCATGCATGCAATAAAAGTTGAGATGACATTATTTGAATGCCTATGGATGGTGTAGCATTTAAGGACGGAGAGGAAAAGTGGCCACACTTTAAAGAAGAACCTCAAAATCTCAGTCTTTCTCTGGCAAATGACGATGTCAATTCATATGGACATATGAGATTCATTTACTTCGCTTGGCCTATTTTTGTTATCAACAATAATTTTCCTCCATGGATTTCAATAAAGATGGAGCACATTATGTTGGTAGTGATTGTTCTAGGTATTTAATTATTTTATTGCTACCTACATGTAATTGTAAGCCTTGGAGTGAAATGACCACAATAATTATTTGATGTTGTTCATTCAACTAGGTAAGTACCAAGTGAAGGATATGAATGTACATATGGCACCTCTTATCAAAAACTTGGTATTATGGAATGGTTAACTATCTATGATATCTCTAGAACAATTGGACAAAACAATTTCAATTCCATGCAATACTTGTGTGGACAATTCCTGATGCCCTAGGGTTGACACATTTTTTTGGTATGTTATGTTCAAATCTAGTTGTACACAATAATACTAATTCCAAAAATGAACATATTTAATCCAATTATATCATTATCTTGTAGGTCTTTAGACAAAGGAAAAATTTGCATGTCCAATATGTGGTTCAAAGATGAAATCTCATCATTCTAAAAGTTTAAGAAAACATGTGTTTGATGAGAATAGACACTTCCTCCAAAAAACCATAATTCTTGAAGTGTCATAAAATATTTTTTCAATGGGAAGAGACTACATCAAAGCCATGAATAATGACACCTCACCTATGGCAGTTGGAATATAAAGAATTTGAGGTCATCAAGGCATCAATACTGACCATCTTCCAACAGGACTAAAATGTTATCCTAAAGAATTTAGTAGGTTGTCCTACTACAAGTAGCCAAAAATTGTGCATTTGTTTGATACCATGCATATTGAAAAGAATGTAACAGAGACACTATGAAAAATATTGGATGGAAAGCGTGGCAGAGAAAAACTTGCCAGAATTTGTAGTGTCATTCATGATTCCAATCATAGAATGAAAAATATCATTGAAGCAAATAGCAATGGAGATTGGACTAATGCAAGTCCCCTTCTTTGGTTATTAATAGAGAAGCAAAAGAATGCCATAAAAGAATTCATATGAAAAATGAGATTTCCTATAGAATTTGTTGTGAATATAAGCAATCTCATATCTAAGAAAGGTGAAATTGGCTGAAGTCTAAAAATGCATGATTGGCATACCTTCATCAAGGTAAGTCACAATATTTTGTATTTATAATATATTTTTCAAACTACATTCAATTATCATTGTATTACATTAGAAAAAAATTGAAATGATCAGTTGACAATTGTTGTAGTATGTGCTACCCCCATTGCTCTCAAAAACCTTTGACAATAATATCAAACAAGTGATATATGATCTAGGAAAATACATGAGGTAAGCAGTGATATTTGTTCAATATATCAAACAAGTAATATATTGTAAAGTCTCATATTTATATATTTTTGTGTCTTTAATCCCTTGTATGTGGTTGTCATCTAAATAAATCCATAAAGAAGATATAAAATATTGGAAGAAAAGAATTCCTATAGTAAAATGCAAAATGCAAAAGTGTTTACTTTCAACTTTTTTCAATGCACAAGAACACTACCTCATACACCAAGTTGCGGAGATTGAATTGTGTGGACTTGTACATCCTAGGTTAATGTGGATGGTTGACAGACACTTAAATTTTTTAAAAGGTTTGGTTGGACAAAGAGCATGTCTTGAGGATTATATAATTGAGGGATATATGGCATACCAGATGATGGTGTATGTTACTCAATATCTTCCTAATCTTGCAACAAAGACTCATATAGATTGCATTTGGGATCTTGACTCCATTAAAAAATTCAAAGGGGAGTACTTGGTGAGGAAAGGTAGATTTAGGAAAGTGAAAGCTAATAAATTATGAGATGTTATTGTACTTCATTAACTCTTAATTTTCAAAATAAATTTTTTCTAAGTCATCTATTTACTTTTGTATAGTTGTTAAAGAGTCAGATGCAACACATTTGTTTATTGCAAACAATCAAAGATTGGATGATGGTATGGATTGAACGATGTCAACTTTTTGGTGATGGATTAAAATGGGAATCCATTTCTTCATTGGTTAAACAAGTTCATTTTAATGGAGATCAAAATGTTACACAAAAGGAAATAGATTTATTATATGGTTTAAGAGATCTCCAAGTACTTATAAATTTGTTAATTAACTATATATTTTTGAACTTGTGGTGGATTAATGTATACATGTTTGATATTATTGTAGGTGAAATGCCACAAGACTATGTTCTACAATGGTTATATATTTTGCATCAAAGATTTAGATGACACGAATAGAACTTGTGGTTCTGGGATAAGTGCAGTCTTCCAGGTGACCAATATTTCATCTAGAAATGACTTACATCCTTGATGATCTCAAAATTGATATTATGGCATTTTGGTTGATATAGTTGACTATGACTTTAATTCCTTCAAATTAGTTTTCTTCATCATCAAATGGTGCAGACTACAATTCAATCAAAATGATCTTGATAGAACTGTTATTAAGCATGATAATGGATTTCCAATGATTAATACAAGGTTGTTTAAGTTAGTCAGGGATGAACCCTATATTCTTGAAGTCAATGTGAGAGAGTATTTTACTCAAAGTTTCCACATAAACTAGGTTGGGCATTTTTATTTAGACATGATCCAAGGGGAAGGCCGATAAAGTATAATGTGATGGAAGAAGAGGATACTAAGGAAGAGGAAGAAGTGGATTATGATTGAGAGTTGGTTAATGATTCTCCTAAAGAAAATGATTCTACGATGATGATGATGATGATGATGACAATGACAAAGATGACTAGGATAGTGGTGGTGACAATGTTGATGACAACGATGATAATGCTGATAAGATGGATGACGAATAATATCAATGTATATTCAAATAAACATTTTCTATTCAATTTTTTGTTTATGAATTATTAATACAAGTAAAAAATTTTAATTGAATTTGTTGTAGTAATATAAATTTAATTATAATATGTGTTGGGATTAAGAAAACATCTTGTATTGCAGTTGCAGAGGATGCAGATGATGAGCACTTTGAGGTCTAAGTCAGTGGGCTAGATGATGTGGTTGGAGAATGTAAAGAGTGCTACAATGTTCTTTAAAATATTTAAAGTCTTAATTTTTTTAATTTAACCCTTTTATTTGTAATAAAAAAGGACCAACCTTTGCAAAGGACATCAACTTCACATCCACGGGTGAGAAGAAATATCAATGATGACATGGATATGAATCTACAATAATATAGGGAAGGAAAAACAAAGAAAAGAAGAAAAATAAATGATTCGTGTGAACTTATGTAACTTATTTGATAATGATTGATGTTTATGTATAGATTTTTCAATTATGTTCTATTGAATACTCATGTGAATGTTCTAATGAATCTTATGTTTCAATATTAATGTAAATTTTCTAATGAAAATAGTGTGTTAATGAATGTTATCACATGATAATTCATGAATGTTAAATTTTATTAACAAAATGAATGAATTTTATATTTAAGGGGAATATAGAAGTTGGGGGGGGGGAGGGGGGGGGGGGGGGGGGGGGCGGTGGCTCGTAAGTTACTATCAAAAAAAATTTGCAGAAATGTAAGCATGAAACATAAGACATTCAATAACACATTTAACACTGATCTTACGTGGAAACCCAATTTGAGAAAAACCACTAGTAACATGCTACTAATTCTCACTCTTCTGAAGTGATTCCATGTGAAAGACCAACCCTATTAAAGGTTACAATGCACACTATTAAATGTAATCTGGTTATAGGATTTCAATCACCCTATTAGGAGTGAGCCTTGTTAGAGGATGTTAGGCCATTCCATTAGAATGTAACCCAGTTAAAGGATTTACAAATGACTATTAGGTCAACATTAATCCAAAGAATTTTACCTCAATTGATACAATTATTAGAGAGTAACAGTAAGACTTGATTTGATAACAAAATACAACTCACTTTATTGATTACAAATCTTATTTTAGTCCTCCATTCTACTTGGCTTCATTCACTTCACCTTTGATAGCTTGTTCACCCTTCAAGCATTCATCCTCTTAAGTCCTTTTACTTTGCGTGCCAATTATAGACTCTACAGTTTGGCCATCATATGAAACAACACACTAGACTCATCTTTCTTTGTTTCATGCCATGTATCCCCTTAAAAAGAGAATTTAGATCATTTTTCATTCATATGTCATCATCCATTTCAAGGTTAGATAGGATTAGCTAGGATTTAATAAACTGAGCCACTTTTTCATTGTATTCCTTCCTAGAAAATTCTCCTTGAGTCTACTTTGAGTTTCCCTAAAATGGTTTATCATGAATTTTCTTCCACCTTCTCATCAAGCTTATTTTCCACATAGTTTACACAATTCAATAAATAAAACTTGTCAACTCAGATTGATGATCTTCCACATAATATTGCCACTCGGCATTAACTTAGTTTTGATGCTTGGTACATACTGTGTTGCTTGGTATCCACTATCAAATAACTCGGCACAAACTAAAGTTTACTAGTGATCAACATTAGCTAAAGTTTACTTTCCTTACAATATATCACTCGGTATAGACTAAAATTTCACTTTTCTCATTTCCAAGTAATTTTATGCTTGACTTGCACTAGCTTTTCTCGGCACCTACTGTCCACTCGGTCAAGCTTGGTAGACTCAAATCTTCTTTCTTGTTCTCCTATACTTTGTCATTGTATCCAACCTTTGCAACCTTAAGTACCTAACAAATGCATTGTATTATCACCGTCTTAACTAATCTTTGTACTCCTTTTTCATACAATAACTCAACCTTTTCTCTAGGTCCTTTTGTTATCTCATTTGATCAAATCTTCTTCATCAATCAAAAAAATGATAGTACTCAAATCATTTAAGTAATTGTCTTATCAGGAGAAGGTTTAACATCAATGAAAAAACAATGATTAAAATAGACTTCCATTCTTATATCAATATTTTTTCAACATGCAAGAGACTGAATGCCCATAAAGTATGTCAAATTGTAGATGTGACTATGGATAGAAAGGATGAAATTAATTTGCACCATTGAAGATCTCTTTCAATATAGAGAACATGAAAAGGATCATAGATACTATATATTAATTTAGAATAATCATTCTACTATATATAAAACTTCAATAATAGATCTAAACACACAGTAAGGATTGTCGATCACTAAAACATGACTACTCAACATAAAGATTGATGCAAGGAGGAAGTGTTATACTTGTTGTCACTACCTAAGGCTAGAGACCAAGGTGGTTGGCCTATTCTCCATGCCTTCATTGATGGTTTTATGGTTACATTGTTTTATACAAAAACATGGCCTTTCACCTCCTCTAAGGGCTCATCCAAGATGGATGTACCTTCCATCTTCCCAAAACTTGTCATTTTGCAAAATGTTGATAGCAACTTTTTTTTTACAATTTTACATTTTTTTGCACATTTTGCATTTTATTCTTTCATGTGCTTTCTTGGAACCTTAAATAGGTCCAAAATCTTATTATGACCTTTTAACACTATGCCTATGACCTTACATGAAATTTTCCACATTAGCTCTTTCACCCACATTGCTTAAAACATGAACTTGGTCAACATGACCTTAATTTAATAGTTACTAACATGAATTGAAACAACTAATACAATAACCTATGAAGACTCAAAAACATACTAATTATGACTCCAAATTCCAAGGAGATGGTTAGGGTGCTCCTACACCAAAGACATAGAAAACTTTTCCAAACATGAAAAATGGAAAGAAATGTCAATCATAATAGAAACAAAGGAAAATGATAAGAGCAATAGAGCAGAAACAAAGGAAAATCCAATAGATTTTCTGGAAAACAATTATAGGGATCAAGACCCTATCACAACACTGTTTAGCCACCTTCCACAAAAATTATTGTCTCCTTTGAATCCAGTGGTAGGGAATGTTACCACAATTTTGTATATTTGTCATTTACAATGTCATTGGAGATTATAAAGTTTACAAACCTATATTTGCAATTATTGACAATGTATGAAATATGAATCATGAAATTGAAGTAGAGAAAGCATGAATGGATAGCATAGGTGTCATGGTTTTTGACAGATGGTTGTTTAGGAGGTGTTTGAAATGTATTTTCTATGCTTTCTTTGAAATTTTGAATGCAAGCACCAAGTGTTGGGAATATTACCATTCTCATAGTTGTTTTAAGGTTAAAGAAGATTGTTTATTTGAGTTGTTTTCACAGTTCATATATTAGGGAGTCCTTTTAGGGTGGTTTCTATAATATAGGATTTGAAAAAGAAAAGCATTATGTTTATTCTTACTAAATAGAGATGAAGAATTAAAGTGTCATGTATTATTTGTGTAAAATCTTTGTATGCTTCCATAACTTTGCCTGAACTCTCACATGTAAAAAAAAATCATATTGTCTTTGTACTACATTCTAATTAATTGTTGTGATCTTATTTCAATTAAACTCTATTGAATATTAGTTTGATCTATGTTTTTTTCAATGAGCCTTGTCACAACATACTAATTTAGAGATGGAATATACATGCTTGCAGAGTTCAAATCTTAGCAACCACAGGGACAACCACACCAACAAAAGTGGTGACCAGAACCATATGAGAAAGAGGAAACTCCATGTAAGAGATGACCAAGGAAGACACACATCCCCTATTGAAATACCAATAGATAGAGTGGATAAAAAATAGAAAATGAGCTCTGGTGACACCATCAACAACAAGAGGAACTCAAACTATGACAAAAGCAACTAGAACCATCACAACGGGTTCTTAAGTCACATGATCTTCTACATAATGTTGTGAGTTATTAAACATGATTTTAAGATCATACTTGCAATATGTTAGTATACATTATTTAAAGACAAGTGATTCTTGGGAAACACTCCACAAAATCACATTCATTGCTCATTGATTTTAAGGGATGCTTATATAATGCTATGTATTACACATTTTCTTTTGAAATCATCTATTATAAAAGGATAATAAAAGATAAATAGATTTAGAAGGAAATAGTTAAAGTAGACCTTGTGCAATAAACTAATGTTGCATGGAGAAATAATCATGATGATGGGCTTCTTATCTATAGCAATACAAAAAGGAAATGGAAATGTAACACTATCTATGAAATGCTTGAGCAAAAGCAGTATCAATCAGACAACTTAGAAGAATGTTAGATACAATCTCCTTGAGAGGGACCAAAGAGGAAATGGCTTGACCTGCACTAAATAGCATATGCATGTGATCAACATGGTAAAATGTATTTCTCACAAAGAAGAACAATATTTTTTTTAATATATCTACAGGTCATTGTAATTGCAAAAGTTAGTCTAGCAGAACACCATTGGAAGAAGCGCACTGCCATTGCATATCCATCGCAATTGTGATAGACAAAGACAATAGAGAGCTGTTGCATCCACAACACTATTTTTGCCTACCATTGTGGTTGTGATGGCCATTCTGATGCTTGATAGTCGTCCATACAGTGTAGTCATCATTATTTATTAGGAAAATTGAAATTGTTTGATGTCGTAATTATGATGCCAACATGTCACAATTACAACATTGTCATGGTGACTTATTTGCCCTACCTTCTACCAAATTATGATGACTTTGAGTGCCATAATTGTGACGGATGAGGTTTTCATTACAATGTCAGACACCAAATGTCTGAAACCCATCCGATGGGAGCCAATTCTTCGTACTATCAGTTGGGTGATGGTTAGTTGTTGTAATTACGACATCCTATCATTACAATTTGATTCCAAATGTAGTAATAGTCTTAAAGATCATTTCTTTTCTAGTATTGCATACTTTCTGACTTATGGTGAGTGTCTTGATGGTTTAAGTGCTAAGAAAAGGAAAGATCTAAAAACAAAATCCTTAAAATATGTAACTCATGGTAATGTTTTGTATAAGAGAGCTATTGATGGTACATTTCTAAGATGTGTTGATAAGGAATAGCAAGAGAAGCTTTTAAAGTTTTTTAATAATGAAGCATGTAGAGGGAACTTTTCTTCTACTATCACTGCATTCATAATTTTAAAGCAATGTTACTATTGGCAAGGTATGTTTAAAGATGCATACAAGTAGAGTGCTAATTATGAGAAATGTAAGATGTTTACTAGTAAACCTCAACTAGTTGTCTTGCCTCTTAGACCAATGGTGATTAAAGCTCCTTTTCATCAATAGGGTTTTGGATTTTATAGGCCCAATCAATCCCCCTTTAGTAAAGGACATTCTTATATACTAACTGCCATAGATTATTTTAGTAAATGGGTGGAAGTCAAACCTATGAAGAAGTCTTCATCAGAGGTAGTATGTGAATTTCTCAAAGAACATATATTGGTTAGATTTGGATTTCCTATAAAATTGATAATGGATAATGCATCTTAGTTTTCTTCGTCAAAAATGTTTGAGTTTTGTTATGATAATGGTATTCAAGTTGGTCATTCATCTGATTATTTTTCTCAAAGAAATGGGTAGGCCAAATCTAGCAATAAGAATCTGATTAACATAATGAAGAAATTGGTCCCAGATAATCAAAGAAGTTGGCATAACAAGATACATGATACTTTATGGATGGATAGTACCACACCTAAAAGAGCCATTGATATCTCACCTTTTGAGTTAGGTTATGGAGTAGAAGCTAACTTGTCATTGCCTCTAGGGCTTCCTTGATGTAAGTTGAAGACTATGATTGAAGAAGATTCTTTTAAAGATGGATTAGAAAAGAGAACTTTATATCACACCATTTTGCAAGAAGAAAGAGAAGAAATGGTCGACAGAATCACTAAGCACCAACAAAGAGTCAAGAAGTTATTTGATAAAAGAGCGAGAAAGAGAAAATTCATGGAACATGATTTGGTCCTATTCTGGGATAAGAGACATAAACCAAGAGGAATGCACTCCAAGTTTCAATCTTTGTGGAAAGGGCCATTTTAAATCATACAACTAAACTAGACCAACTCTTTCAAGTTGGCATATCCCACTGCGGAACCCATGTCATGTTCTTATAATGGGCAGGATTTGAAGTTATATCAAATGCAAAATTGAAGGAGGTAACCCCTGCATGGTAGATTATTAGGTAGGTTTTCCTTTCATGCAGTTTTTCTTTAGCTTAAGTGTTTTCTTTGTTTGTTTGTTGTTGTTGCTTTCTTAGATTAGTCTATTCTTTTTGGGTTGCCAAGGTGTCACCTCTTTATGTGGAACTAGAGATTGCTAGGATTATTTTAAGCATTATCATGCTTAAATCCCCAGTCCAAGCCCATTGTTGTCATGATCTAATTCCCCCAATATTTTTCAAACTTCTAAGATTAGGGTTGAGTCAATGTATTGTGATGTATGTGTCTAGATTTCCCTTAAACAAATTCTCTTCCCATCTATCCCTCTGTGTGCACCTAGGTGGGTATTCAAAATACAATCTAATGATTTCATTCACATTAGACGATTAGGAAAGGGAGGGTAAGTTTATACATTTCCCACATGAGTGAAAAGTTGTTCTAAAAACATAACTCTATGATCAATTGTTTCATTGAAGGCATAATACATGTAGGATGGAGAAATTACTAGAATATTCAGAGAAAGTGGTAGTGAAAAATATGAGAAATGAGGGTAAAGGATGATAGGTAGACCATGAGAATGAGTTAGAAGTGAGATTAGTTTAGTTCGATGCAAAGTGAGAACTGAAAGATGCAGAAATGGTGAAGAACACAGTCAAAGGCGGCAAAAACTAAATTTGAGATCGAATTGATGGTCCAAAGCACATTTGAATGTCCATGTCATTGAGTTGAATAGTCAAGTCACCTTGGAAATAAGTCATGACTGTCAAATGAAGGCAAGATCCATGGATGGTGTTTTAAGATGGAATTATTAAGTGTTCAACAATGTATCTCCTAATTTATCAAATCTTAAAAGATCTACACTTGTATTTCACTTTCCAAAGTTGCACAAGAATAGTCATGGTGAGATATCAACAAGCTAACACGTGTCTGTGGCATCCAACTAAGGTAGGACCTTCCTTGAGTCATGTACAATAATTAAAGAACACAATGAGGATCGTTGATCTTAGGAAAGATCTAGGGATGTCATTTTGTCACTATGTAATGTTGCTCGATTGTTAATTATGGTGACATAAAGACATAGTAACATGTGTCTCAAGGGGCCCATCACATTTTACAGTTATCAGATTCTCCAAGAAATGAAATAGTGCCACCTATCTGCCATGATGTACATAGCTAGAAGGTGGACCTACACTATAAACCAAACAAGAGATCTTTTTTACAACTGTCAAATCCTAAAAAGATCAATGCTTGTCATTATGTCGCTTCCAAAAGATGTAAGGAAAATAACCATAGCGAGATAACGATGACTCAACAGGTGTACATAGGTGGACCTAGGAAGAAACTCATTAAGGGAAATTGCTAGGTTTTAATTGTGATTGTTGGTTTAAGATTGACGGCCAAAATTCAAAATCATTAAGACTGTTGAGATAAAATTATATGGATTTGGTGTCAACAGTAAAATATAAATGAAACAAAGAGTTTAATAGGGTTTTTTGAAGCCACATGAAGATAAAAAGTCGCTAGGTGTTCTAAGAGGTGTCATGGGATCAAGATCATCACAGGGGAAAATGCCACTCATTCATACTTATTAGCATGCTTCTAGCACCCGTATTTTAAACTTCCAAATCATCCCCATTAGGTAAATCTTTTGTTGGTATGTTTTACTAATTATGATGTTGTAGGATTTGACTTGTAAGAAGACGGTGTTTGGAAGAAGCATTGAACCTGAATCCTAATCCTAAAAGTTCAAAAGGTCAAGTTCAAATGTTTGAAGCTTGAGATACAGTTCAGATATACATGGCACTTGGTTCGGAATCAAATTTAAAGTTTAAATTCTGACTTATAGTTTCAAAGATCACACTCCAAAACCCAACTTCATGAGCACGGGTTGTTGATTTAGGTAAGATCATCGAGTTTAGGTCTTAGATTCAAAGTTCTAGAGTTCAATACCATAAGTGCAAATCTAAGTTCATATCCCAAGTTCCAATATTATATTTTTCAAATTCAAAGGAATCAATTCGGATCTATAACTTTAGTGATCAGATTAATGGTCAGATTCAAATGTGTATGTGTATGGTAACCTATGATGTTACGAACCAAGCATGTGTGCTGATCATGATGCATAGTTGGTAAGTGAGAGATAAATCAGAATGTGGAAGTCAAACAATGCATGACAAGTGTTCGACTAAATGCCAGGCATCAATGCAAAATTCAAACCAAATGCTTGATAAAATATTTCCATCATTAGAAGCTCGAGAGATTATGTGCATCCAAATGAAGAATCCAAATTACGAGATACTCTCTGTCACACGGAACTCTGAAGGAATTCAAATGATACATATTAGTTTGGAAGTATCTTAACAAGCAACTGTGCCTCTTTACGTTGAAGCTTAAGCTGTGGAAATGGAGCTCCCGCGAGGATAGTGGCATCAAACTTTTGGAAAGACTATGCATCATATACCCTCTAGAGTACTGAGGTTCTCGGGTTATCAAGAAGTCGACCCCAGTGGTGAGCTCACAGTTTGGGCGACTCACATAATATGTAAATCAACCCAATGATACCAATGCCTTAACACACAACATCGTTGATCCACGGCACCAGAGAAGATGTAAAAGAACCCAAGGAGTTTATGAAAATTGTTTGGTCGAATGTCGATATACATATGGTAATAGCCTAAACCAAAGGTGTGAATGTGATCTATGATCGAGTAAGGACAATCCAGAAGGAGGCACAATTCCCTCGCAATAAACATTTTGGTTTATATGCAAAGATCTCATATAATATCACTTTGAGTACAATCTAAATATTTAGATGATCAAGAAATAACGGAGAAAATCCGCAGTCACATGGATATATGACAATCATCGAGTGCACTATCAACTGGGAATAAATCCAAATTGTTCAACGAAATGTCTCGAGTACAATATACATTACTAAGAAGTTTGGATTGTGTGCGTATGCGAGCTGTGGTAATGGGTATATCACACTCCAACTTAACTTAAACATAGCACTGCATTTGATGTGAAAAACCCGAGCCCGATAAATAGACAGATATGGCTTGAAATTGATCATCGAGATTATGAAATAAGACTGTTGATGCCAAAGAATAACATGTGGACCATTTAGACATATGTCAAACATGCAATGTAAGTTCAGTTATCTGTTGTATACAAGCAATGAAAATCTGAAGCCATAGTCATCAACCCATGGTGTTGGTGTATCTTCTCACCAAGTTCAAAGACTTCATTCTAAACATGAAAGCTCAAAAGGCGATAGATGACGATTTCATTAAATGCCACCATTTTGGATCCACTGCCATATATGATGAACATACCATATGGTCATCGGCACTTAAAGAAAAGTGGATTTGAAGGAGGAAGTCAATTTCTTCAGTTTTCCTCTCGCAAAAGACTTTTGCGTTAAATATTAATAGGCTGGTGTGAATTCTAGACACCATTACACCAATGGAGTAACAAGCCCGAAGTTGTATTGCCCGATCATTCACCAATGATGCTAGTAGCATAGACTTCTTTCAATTCGATGAAAGTTAGGGCAGAAGTAAAAGCATCCAAAGGAGCGCACGCCAACTATTTGATGAAATGTGTTGAACACCGATCGATGGGCAAGTTCCCTGTACTTCCTCATACAAACTCAATGGCCTCAGTCGGCATGAGCACAGCCTAGAAGAGATAAATAACACTGTTATTTAATCGTCCATTAAATTCACTACAGATTACACAGTTCTCAACTCACATTGGGAAGTTTGGGTTCCTAAGATGTTAATGGCAGTGAAGGGAACACAAGCTATATGCACCACTCATAATACAGAGGATTCATGTCATAGTTGCTAGATGTCAAGATGTTAGCTCACCATTGAATGCAGATGAGTCAAATATAAGTCAGTCACCAAATGTCTCCTGATATACCACCGTATCCGGTTAATCAATGCAAATAAGAAAGTCATGTCTCCTGATATACCACCGTATCCGGTTAATCAATGCAAATAAGAAAGTGAAGATGTTTGAACATAAGTGTTACTAAGAACAGATGGAAGAGCATTCCAGGCCAGTCGTATTTTGAAAATGAAGAGTCGAGGAATCCCAACAATACCAATATTTAGAAGATTGTTGAAAACTTTGGGAAATAATTTGCTTGAACACATAAAGAGCGATACTATTAGAATGTTTAAAGTATTAAAAGCTAAAAGAATGGGATTCAAAGAGAGCAAAAATAAAGTATCATTAAGAAATGATTAAAGACTTTGATTCCAAAGAATCAGTTATATTGGTAACTTAAGTGTCACGGAGATGAAAAGGTGTTAAATAAAGAATCTAATGATGCAAGAGGGGTTGTTCTTTTATGTGAGAGACAGAGAGCTAGAGTAGGGGGAAGGAACTTAGTTTTGTTTTTCTGCATTTTCATTATGTCTGTTAAGAGTTCAATTTTTTGTAATAAATTTAGCATAAGTTGTGAGAAAATAAAATTTGAGCATTCTTATTTGTGGTGTTCGAGGAAATAGGGGTTTTATTCTGAATCAGAGCATTTAGTTATTTCTCCTCTGCTTATAATCAATCAATGTATTTTTGTGTTTAGTGTTGGGCATTGTCTTGCATCTTGTGTTAAATAATGGATGGGTTGTAGATTGGAGTATTTGTAGACATTTCTATTACAGAAATTGGTACTATTTAGTGTTCTTTTTCATTTCATTTTTAACTACGTTTGCATAAGTAGCATTCACATTACATTACCAATGTGAGGGAGTCATAGGAAGTGTGAATTCCTGGGGTTGGCTAGGTTTAGAACTGAATTCACTGCCTAGGCTAGCTTTGTCTAGGGCTGGCTTGGTTTTTCCTCTTTCGTTCTCAGATTAAGAATGCACCCAGTTAGTTTAGGAATAAAACAAGATTAATTGAATATCATTGATAAGAGAGTTATACCTTTATAATTCAAAGGAAATATATCAACTTAATGATGGATTATCCAATTGTTGGTATCAAATTGTTTCTCACAGGTTTGGGCATTTAAGAGTTAAATTGAAAATAACAATCTGTTTACGAACAATACTATGTTATAGATTTTTTTTTTCATGTTTTAATCATATTTTCTTCCTATTATTTGATTGTTCCTCTGCCAGAATTGAGGAATGACAGAAAACCATAAATGTATTTTCTTCTGATAATACAATGGTTGCAAAAATTGATAGTGAATTGGCTTTGTAATTCCATTTACCCTATTTTCTCTTCATGTTTTGTTGCCCATTCAATATAATAGCTCTAAATGAAGAGTTGAAGGATGATTACATGTGATTTTGTGATCACTTTGTGGATTCCATTTCACCATGGTATTTACAATATAGGTAATTCCATTTACTTTTCATATGTGGTTCTTCTTCACCTCTTGTTTATTCTATGGTATGTTAAAAAGTAATTTTTGTGGCAATTGAAGGATAAATCTGGATGAATATATTATCAATTTGTTGAATTCCATTTCGTCAAAGTCTAATAGTTAAAGCAATTACATTTTCCTTCATGTGCATCTCTTCTTCCTTTCCTCTTTTGCATTCTAGATGATTAATCTACATTTAGAATAGGAGTAAAGGTCAGAAAAGCTCAAGACAATCTATTATAGTCATTCCATTGGGTGTGATAGGTTGTCCTAATCCATATTGCCTGAATTGTTTATATCTACAAGAAATTTGGTTAGCCTTTACTTCTCTCATGTTAAGAGATTATTTTTTCATAAACTCTAATCTAATAAAGACATATTCATTACACATCATTGCATATCCTAAGGGAGTTGTACCTTGTAATTTAGAGGGCACTGACAAAACACATACACTGACCCATTTGTTGGTGAAATTCTTTTGTTTCTCCAAAATATTGGGCATTAAAAGAGTTAGGTCATAAAATCTAATAGGAGAAAAAATTGTTAACCAACAAGACTTAACCTCACAAATGAAGGAACAAAGTGTTTTTCTATTTCACTATTTAAACCAGAGGTTAGCATTAACTCTATGACTGAAGTTGTTGACCTTCGCACCTTTGCAACTTGAAATAGTGAAGCTTATTTGATTGCTTTTGATGGAGTATATCGATTTAATTTTTTTTTTTTATTCAAAAAGACACTCCTTCAAAACCAATTACATTAACCTACCTCTTAACCTGTGAAGATGTGAACAAAGCATTTTGCCACTTCAACCTTAGGTTAAACTTAGCTGCATGTGAGGTTGCGAAGTCTTAGACCTTGACTATTGTGGTATCCTCTCACACTGTCACAACTTGAAATTACTTTTAGCATTACTCTTATGATCATACATTGACTATAGCCTCATAGCTTTAGAAGCTCTCATGGTTTTCCCTTACATTCTTATGATCACCTTGAAGTCTAAACCCTTCATATTCTTGTAAGCCTAGAAATTGACCTTTACGATCCTATAATTTATTAATTTCACATGATTGAGAGTTCCTTTCAAGTCTTCAATGATATTCCAATAAATATCTTATTATAAGATTGGAACATCAACTTCAATGTCCTCTCTAGTTATGATCTGCTGCCTAGCAGTTTACAAAACTTTTCATAACATTTCCAGCATGCACATAGACTCTTAGAATCTTACGATCATAGCCTTGTGTAAGATTGAGCCTCACATTTTCTTGTCTTATGATCCTATGATCAGGATCAACTAACATTTGTCATGACTTTGAAAACTTCCTCTTAACTATTGCCTTTACCTTCTGATCATAGGCTGACTACTATCTCCCCTTTGTTGTGGCTTTGGAAACTGATAAGTCTAAAAAATGCCTTTATTTTGTTATGTTTAAGATACTTTATGATACTCTATTTATCCTTATTTTAACACTTATAAGCCTATGTTTCATAAACCTTTGATGATTTATGGGGTAGAAAAACTGTCATCCTTTGCCTAAATTATATATAATATGCAATATTTTATATAAATATCCAAATGTGCATTCTTATGCCTGAATTTAGTTTGATGGATGTTTATTTGCAAATATGTCTTATATCATAACTAACCTGATGATAAGGATTAAAGGATGAGTGGAAGAATCCAGAAGTTGGTTGCCGACATCATTCAAGGAGAAACGAGCATCAAGGAACAACTAGGAAAAGGAAGTTATAACCACTCCAGGAAACATGGCAGCGAATAAGGAGGAGTTTTTACGAGCCATTACCTTCTCTGCATTTACGTTGTAACAAGTGGATGTCATGAATTTATTGCTCCCTCCTCAATTCTGCTATCCTTCCTTTTTGCTTTCAGTTGTTCTCCTATATTCTCTCCTGCGGACTTAACTTAGGATAGTTACTTTTTTGTTATGTAATAAAGAGTAGATTCCCTATATATGTTGGGATCAACTCCTGTGTGTAAAGTTTTCAGTTTTAGTTTTTGGTTTTGATAAGTTTTATTGAGTAAGAGAGAACACTGATTCACAGTTTGTTACAGTTGTGTTTTACAATTCTGAATTATGTAATGACTGATTAATGAAATGAATTAGTTCTCTTTAGTTTCTATCTTGTGTTAGTAGATTAGAGAAGCCAACCAAGGGGGCCCACTTGGAAGGTGGATTAGATTCAGATAGAATAGATTCATTTTACTAAGCATTAGCAATATTTTAAGTAAAACATAGCTAGTTAATTCCTTCCTGTAGCATCACACTTCATGAATGTTTCTGCAGCATCTGTGAGAACAGTCTAATGGATGAGTCAAGATGGAATCTCTGTTATCTTGTCATTGCGTTTTCAACATTCATAGATTCAGTAGTTTCCTTTCTACAGAAGTAGTGTAGTTTCCTTCCTTTGCATTTTTACTTTCCTGCAGCACAAGCATAATGACTCATCAAGGTGCCTAGTGCACATACTATGCTGACCTTTTCAAGTATACATCCCTGGGTTGACAATCTAAATGCACTTCATGGTAGGGGAAAAGTAGTGCTTAGCTTGAATAGATTATTCCTAAGCTAGGCCTAGCACATAACTATGGAACACCTATTGTGAGGTGATTCATTTTTGGCACTATTGCCGAGGATGGTGTTAAGCTAGGAGCATTTTTGAGTCATGGTTTCTAGATTAAGTTCTTTTTACCAATGTGAAAATTTTAGTTGCATGCATCGAAGAGGAAGACGACGAGATGAATATGGAAAATTCTTCCATAGGGATCTATTAATTTGAATGAAGGAGTTGAAGAAGAAGTTGAGTTTCCCTTTGAAGATGCAAGTCCTGTTTTCCCCATAGTATCATCATCAAGAGCTGGATCCCTAGATATATCTAGTCTCCAGCCTTTCATTGAAATATTGACTAGTTTTCTTGATAACACTACTTCGAATCCACTAGTTGTTAATCACCTAGTGCCTAACCTTCCTTTTCAGTAGCAACCTCATAATCCAATCCCACCAGTCATGGCACAACCCACTTTTCCATTTCCACTTCCAAGTCTCATAACCAATGCCAATCTCAAGAATATGCCTTCCACTGCCCTTCTGAAGTTCTATGGCCTTGCAACTGAAGACCCCGATACCTTCTTGTTTGAGTTCGACATCCTTTGTCGTAGTTTCGAGTACAACACTGATGCCCATAAGCTTATATTATTTCCAGCCACATTGAAAGAATCAGCTTTACGATGGTTCATGGGCTTAGGAGCCAATGCAGCTATAAATTGGGATGAAATGCAAGCCTTATTTTTGGAAAAATATAAAGAATCTTGCAAAGCATCTGGCACAAGAGGAGATGATATCTTTAGGATATCACAGAAGGAGGAAGATACATTAGAAGACTATGTTTCTTGATTTTTATATACACTATAAAAGAATCCTCAGCACACGTTGTCTGAAGATTCCCAAAAACTAGTCTTTCTAAGAGGAGTGAATGAAGACTGTTTGGAAGCATTGGACCTGATGGCCAGTGGAGATGTATATCAAGCTCAATAGGATGACCTCAAAAGGATATGTCATTACTACTCAAGGTCAACCATGAAGAAAGGTCAAGGACCCCGTTCTATGGTTACAAAAGGAATTAGTCAAGGCATTTCAAAACTTGAAATATCCAATTTGTTGTCAGATTTCAAACAAGACATCAGTAATGATGTCGCTACATAGTTGGATACAATGACTGCAAAGAAGAAGCAAGAAGAGGCTGAGTTACAACTAGCTAAGTACTGTCCTCATTGCCAAAAGCAAAAGAAGGATTGCCACTATAAATTGGTTGCAATCATGGAGAACCAACATCTTCCAATTGAATATGTAAAGATAGATGGGGATGATGAGAAAGTATTCTTTGTTGCTCAATGCCAACCATGGGCTCAACATCAAGGTATGACTCAAAACCCCTTGCAAAATTGAAATTTATATGGTAATCAATGGCAAAACCGCAATATCTAAGGTCCTCCACAAAACCAACCCAATTGGAATAATGCTGGGCAATATAACCCACAACAGTCTCAATGGTCTCAACATTTACAACAACCTTGGCCTAACCAGTAAAATAACCAATAACCCCAGAACTAGCAGAACCAATGCCAACCACCCCAAGGGAATTGGCACTCTCTAAACCAATGGAAGGGACATCAACAATGGCCTAACCAAAATATTGGTGTTCCACTATTACCCCCTCCAGCTCAACAACCTACTTTAATGCCACCACCTGCAAATAGTGGACCTCAAAAGAAAACACAGCTACCTACACAGCCTCAGCCAAATCCAAATAGCAAACCACAACAGCCCATGTATAGTACTGATACCCAGCAGTACCCTGCTTATGCCCTAGATGTTGCAGATATACATTTCAGATCTGGAATGACCTTACCAGCACCAAGGCCACCTCTTATAACTGGAGTATCAGACTCTCCTGCAGCATCAGAACCTTTGGTTGATGAATTTGTTGACCCAACTAATGTTACCATACCAATACCAGATCAACCAGTAGTAGAGTTCTAGACCAACTAATACAAAAGGAACAAAGCAAGGAACAACCCTTTGACATTGTTAAGAAATTGAAGAATATGCATGTCTGAATACCTTTGTTTCAAGCTATTAAGGACATTCCTACTTATGGAAAAGCTATAAGGGAAGCTTGTCTAAAGAAACCTAGAAGGAAGAAGAAGGATCCTACCATAGTTCATGTTGTTGGACATTTAGCTGATATCATGTTAGGAAGAGTGATTACACCAAAATATTCTGACCCAAGGAGTCCAGTAGTAAGTGTCAGCATCAATGGTCAATTTGTTAAAAATGCCTTAATAGATTTGGGAGCTGCTATAAATGTGATGACTAAAGAAACCATGAAGAAGTTACAAATAGAAGGATTAAGGCCCATACCAACTATTCTGCAACTTGTAGATAGTTCCACTATCACTCTTGATAGAATGATAGAAAATATTATTGTGACCTTAGATTCCCTAGAATATCCCATGGACTTCATGATTTTGTCCCCTAAAGTAAACCTATTTGGCTATCCTATCATTCTAGGTAGACCATGGTTGGCCACAGCTGATGCAAACATAAATTGTAGATCAGGGAATATGACCATATCAAATGGCCAAGCAACCAAGCAATTTGATCTATATCCTCTTGCACAACCATTACCAAATTTGAGTACATCTTTTTGGCCAAATTTAGGAGATGAAGAAGAAGAGATAAATTCCATAGTACAACTTATGATGTTAAATAGGCAATCTTTTCTAAAGTTGCAAGAAGAAGATTCAGTAATCCAGAGCATCCTTACCAACACCTGTGTGGTAGGAAAAGATGTGTCTAAAAGCTCTATATTAGAATTGATTACATATGAGGAGTGTGATACAAGTTGTACTTTACTTAAGGAACCTAAAAATCTTTTTTCAGTACTTCCCTGTGAAGTAGAAGGAAGCCCAATATCTGAAATTGCTATGGTAGAATCCACTATTCTTATTGAACTGAGTAAAGGCCATAAACTGCATGTTAACCCCAAATTGACATCCGTACAGATGGAACAATTAAAAGAATTGCTTCAGAAGCATGAGAAGACTTTTGCTTGGGATTATAATGATATGAAAGGATTAAACCCTACACTATGTACCCATAGGATATACATTAATGAAGGTTTTCTACCACTTCGTCAACCTCAGAGGAGGATAAATCCAAGCCTCAGAGAAATAGTCAAAATAGAATTGCAGAAGCTACTTGATGCTGGCTTTATCTATCCTATATCTGATAGTAAATGGGTATCACTGCTGGTTATAGTACCTAAGAAAGGAGCAAAATGGAGAATTTGTGTAGATTATAGGGAGTTGAATAAGGCTACTAAAGAGGATCATTTTCCTTTACCCTTCATAGATCAAGTTTTGGATACACTAGCTGGAAAGAAGTACTTCTCCTTTTTAGTTGGATACAGTGGCTATAATCAAATCAATATTGCTCCTGAAGACCAAGAAAAAACTACATTTACCTATCCATGGGGTACTTTTGCATACTTTGTTTTACCATTTGGTCTTTGTAATGCTCCTGCAACGTTTCAACGGGCTATAATTAGTATTTTTGCTGATATATCACATGATTGTATGGAAATCTATATGGATGACTTTACAACATTTGGAGTTACTATTGAAGAAGCAATGATAAATCTTGAAAAAGTTTTGGTAAGATGACAAGAACATAATTTGGCACTAAATAGTGAAAAGTGTTTCATGCTCATGCAAGAGGGTGCGGTACTCGGTCATTTCATATCTACTGTAGGTATACAAGTAGACCCAGCTAAAATTGAGGTAATTCAAACATTATCCACAGCCACTAAATTAAAAGATATTAGATCTTTTCTGGGACAGCTGGATATTACAGGCATTTTATAAAAAACTTCAGTAAAATAGCCAGTCCCTTGTATAAGTTGCTTACAAAAGAAGTTGAATTCAAATGGACACCTAAGTGTGATAAAGCTTTCCTGCAGCTTAAGAAACTTTTGACCACAACCCCAATTTTACAAGGCCCTGATTAGAACCTGCCTTTTCACATATATACAGATGCTTCTGATTATGCCATAGAAGTAGTTTTAGCACAAAAATGCTCAAATCTTGAGAATGCCATTTATTATATTATTAAGAGTCTTCATGGTCTAGAACTGAATTACATAGTGACTGAGAAAGAATTGTTAGCAGTAGTCTATGCTGTAAATAAATTTTGGCATTACATCATAGGTTATCCTATCTATATTCATACTGATCATGCAACAATCAAGTATCTCATGAACACACCTGCTATAACTGTTAGGTTAGCAAGATGGTTACTATTGTTACAAGAATTTGACATAACCATAGTAGATAAGCCTGGAAAAACAAATGTCATAGCTGATTATTTGTCAAGAATCAATCACCATGATACTGACACTACTCTGGTAGATGATGCATTTCCAGATGAACATTTGTTTCATATTGCTGTTAAAGTTCCATGCTATGCAAATATTGATAACTACATTGCAACTAATAAGACACCAATGCATTTTTATTATAAGGAGAGAAAGCTGCTCGTACATAAAAGCTTCCATTTCTCATGGATAGACAATTTTCTTTTCTATACTGGACCTGATCAAGTTATGTGTAGATGTGTAAGAGAAGATGAGACATATGATATTTTGCATGCATGTCATAATGAACCCTGTGGAGGACATTTTGCAGCCAAAAGAATAGCTTTCAAAATCTTAGTCACTGGTTACTATTGGCCTACCCTTCATAAAGATGCAATCAATTATACAAGGAAGTGTGACCAATGCCAAAGAATGGGTCGCCCAACTAAAACAGATGAAATGCCTTTGAACCCTCAAATGGTGTTAACACCATTTGACAAATGGGGAATGGACTTCATTGGTCCTATTGATCCTACATCCAATGGGAAGTCTTATATTCTAGTTTGTACTGACTACCTAATGAAATGGGTTGAGGTTAAGGCTATGAAACATGCCCATGATGAAAAAGTTGTCGAATTCCTGTATGAAGAGATTTTTACACGTTATGGAGTTCCCAAAGAATTGGTTATTGATCAAGCACACAGTTTACTTCTAACCTAATTTCAGAATTGATGAAAAGTATAACATCAGGCATCGCAGATCTAGTCCTTATCATCTACAAGCCAATGGACAAGCAGAAGTTACCAACTGTGAGCTGGAAAATATTGTAACTAAAATAGTCCATTTGCATCATTGGGATTGGACCAGCCGGTTACAAGAAGTTGTTTGGGCTTCTAGAATAACTTGGAAAACCACTATTGGATTCACACCATTTGAGCTTTTGTATGGGAAAGTGGCAATGCTTCCAATTGAATTTGAACACAAAACTTTAAGAATAACCTTGACCTTAGATATTGATCTTCCTGCAACACAAAGAGAACGTCTCTTGTATCTTAATTCTTTGGATGAAATGCGCAAAACCACTTTAGAACATACTGAACTGGTGCAAAAATAAAGAAAACATTGGCATGATTCTCATATCCTCAACAAACAGTTCAAAGCTAGTGACTGGGCATTATTGTATGATTCTCGCTTCAAGGATATGTCAGGGAAGCTACATACACGATGGTTAGGAACATATCAAATCTTCCATGTCTTTGACAATGGAACAGTTCAACTAACCACAATCGATAATATGCCTTTCAAAATGCTGATCAACAGTCATCGACTTAAACTTTAGAAACAACCTCAAATAAAAGATGAGTTCATGCAACAGTTCGAACAACCAGATCCAACAACAAATCAAGTATCTCTTCCTACAGCCGAAAGTGAAAACCTTCCACCTGCTCTTCTTCAACATTAATTCTAATTTGTATGTCCATAATAATAACTTTATGTTCGCATAAAGTCCATTTTCTTTTCATGATATTTCTTTCCATTCATATCTTAATCTTCCATCCACCCACTTCACTCCATTTCTAAATTTTCCATTCACTCACTTTCTACATACTTATGTTTTTGTCTTTTGAATCAAATCTACACATGCTAATGGATGCTACCATTTACATTATTTTTGCCACCTTTTTTTTTGAGCATGTGACAATCCACTTGGCAAGTATAAACATTTTCAAATTATTATTCATTTATAAGTTTGCAGATTTTGTTAATTATATCTAATACTGCATAATCTTTATAATTACAATGTATTCTAGTCCCTAACCCATACTAGTCTAACACGTGAGGACACTTGTCATAAAATTAGTAGGGGGTAGGGGAGTGTCGTACTATCCAATGGCATCCCTGATTAAATGTGATGATTTTTGAAAATCTTGGCATTACCCTTTATTAATGAGAACTTTTTGACATAAGTATGCCATGTCAAGTGTTGTAGTCCCACTTTCTGAATGAATTTTTCTTTGTTCATGCCAAATTTTTTGTGCTAAGCTATGATGTGACCTATTTTTTAAAATTTTGGCATTTGAACCATGTTTCTGAACAATTTCCACACAAATTCATGATTTACTTTTACCTAAAGTTTAATTATGGCACATAACAATTGGTTATGACAATTAATGTTCCCAAAAAGAAGTGGTGAAGCGTCTGAGAAATAACGTAGAGTTTTGAAGTTTGAATTCAGAAAGGGAGAGGGAAACAGAGTAGCAGAAGTATCGAGAAATGGGAGGAGGTTTATAGAGAAAAGAGCCAGTCGAGCACATTTTGTTGCTCTCTGATGTAGAAGCAGTAAGAAGATTCAATGCATGTGGGTGGTTAGGTTATTGTTTGAATTTAACATCATATGATGAAGAAGCAGCTATAGAATTCACCAAGACATTTGATGAAGGTGAAGCCTTTGTGTGGGATTTGACAGTAATTGTAACAGAAGAATGAATTGCAGAAGTAACAAGGTTACCTCCTATTGGAGAGCATTATCCGAGCTCGCATGACACTAGGTCAGCAAGGGCCTAGTTCACTACCCCACATGACCCTCCATTGGATGTTACAAAGAAGGGGTGCAAGAGATTGTCTTTGCCGCCTCCATACCCTGACCTAGCAATGCATGTCATCAGGTATTTTACTTGTGAAGGAAGATTTTCTCACTTACATGCACACCATTTTAAGTTGCTTAGTTGTATAAGGCACAATATTGCCATGAATCTTGGAAATTTTTTGTACAATAGGCTCTGTATTAGTGCAGAAGAGACTCAAAAAGGTAAAGATAATTCTGTCACTCACCGTGCTTTGATTAAGTTGTTAATAGAAAGGTCTCTTAGGGACATATCCCCTTTGACATGGGATGACTTTGTGAAATTTAAAACCTTACAACCCCAAGTTGACCCTAGTGAACGATAGGGTGAGGAAAATGTAGTTCCCGGTAGTAAGCCTGCAGAACAAAATATTGTGGGAGCTGAAACAAAAAATGCACAAGGAATTGAACTAGAATTTGCTTCCACTCAAGTGAATGTGCCTCCACCTAAACAAAAAAAACCAGAAGAAACCATTGCTCAACAAAAACCTAGTCCTGCAATTCAGCAACAGAAGAAAACAAAGAAGGTTCCTGTAGCAACTAATCCTACAACAATGATACGAAAATAGAAAAGTAGGCAAAAGACAATAGTACAAGAAGAGACTCCTTTGGGGAGAAGCATATAATGAGAAGGAAAATTTTTTAAAATCCTATATTTTCTAAAGCACCTACTCTAGAGTCTCTTGTGCAAATAATTTTTGACCATTCTCCCCTTCACACTGAGATGATAGAAGCTTCTGGTAGTCCTCTTGCAGCATGTGAGCAAGAAATTAATGAAACCTTAATGGATTTACCAGGCGTTTCAAGCCATGAGAATAAAGTAGTTCCTAAAAGTCATGATTCGAATGCTGCCTTAGTCCCCTATAAGTCAACATGGATCAATAGTTTGGCGGAACATGTATGGTGGGAATGGAAAAAGGAAAAGGATTATGAAGAGGATAATAGTGCCATCACCTTGCAAAAACTCCTTTTCCAATTAGATGGACATCATTTATTTTCTGAAACACTATGGAAAGAGGAGAAGAAAAGAATGAGCAAGATCATAACATCACAAAATGAGGAGATTGAAGAATTGAAAGAACATCTAGAAAGATAGAAACAGTGCATGGAACATGCACTTAAATTAGCTGATCAAGCTTTTTCTTGCAAACCACCTCCTTGAGTATATGCTTTTTTTTTGGAACAACAATATCTTTTGTTTCAGTTGATGTTAACCCTCAAAAATGTAAATGCAAAATTCAAAACTGCACAAGAGTTTTATGGGCTGTATCAAACCTTACCACCATGGTAACAAAATCTATTATATGAGTTGTATATTTATAATTTTGTCATTCTTGCAGAAACAGAGTGGAATCCTTTGCTCTATATAGGAGATGTGCATTTGAAAGCTTTAATGTCATGGATGTCTAAGGAGGCAAATTATGACAAACAACTAGTTAATTACAGAGATGAGGAGAGAACACAATCTTTACCCTTGAGGGTAGAAAGTAAACAACCAGAAGAAATGCTTCAAGATTAGTTTACATTAACCTATGGGAAGAGTAATCCAGACATTAGAAAGAAGGTATTTTCTGCTAGAGCCAAAGAATATGCCGAATATGAAAACTTGCCCTACTTTGCATTCCAAAGAGCTATGATCGGAGTAAGAGGTAGATGGGCACGGTTACCTAATTCTCTCAAGAAATCAGAGCCACACAGTCCTATTAATTTGGAAGCAGCATTATATAGAGTTCCAAAATATTTAGAACTGAAAAAATAACTAAGGCCAGACCAATGGTGTCCTTTAACCATGCAACCTCCAATGCTTTTATGGCCCTTGTATGATATTGATGTTGACAAACTTGATAAGTTGCAAGAAGACCATAGTCGAGAAGTATGGGAAAGGACCAGAGGATTCTATTACACCTTAAAGAGCAGTAGAAAGGGAAAGATAGAAGTTGGGGAGTTCAGATATTTGACAAAGAAGTGTAATGCTTGAGGAAAAGCATTAGTTTAGTAGAGGGCAGATGATGAGTCTAAAAAATGCCTTTATTTTTTTATGTTTAAGATACTTTATGATACTTCGTTTATCTTTGTTTTAACACTTATAAGCCTATGTTTGATAAAACTTTGATGAATTATGGGGTAGAAAAACTATGTCATCCTTTGCCTAAATTATATCTAATATGTAGTATTTCATATAAATATCCAAATGTGCGTTCTTATGCTTGAATTTAAGTTTGATGGATGTTTATTTGCAAATATGTATTATATCATAACTAACCTGATGATAAGGATTAAAGGATGAGCGGAAGAATCCAAAAGTTGGTTGCTAACAACATTCAAGGAGAAACGAGCATCAAGGAACAACCATGAAAAGGAAGTTATAACCACTCCAGGAAACATGGCAGTGAATAAGGAGGAGTTTTTACAAGCCATTACCTTCTCTGCATTTACATTGTAACAAGTGGACACCTTGACTTCATTGCTCCCTCCTCAATTCCATTATCCTTCCTTTCTGCTTTCAGTTGTTCTCCTATATTCTCTCCTGCGGACTTAACTTAGGATAGTTACTTTTTTGTTATGTAATAAAGAGTAGATTCCCTATATATGTCGAGATTGACTCCTGTGTGTAAAGCTTTTAGTTTTGATAAGTTTTATTGAGTAAGAGAGAACACTGATTCATAGTTTGTTGCAGTCGTGTTTTACAATTCTGAATTATGCAATGACTGATTAATGAAATGAATTAGTTCTCTTTAGTTTCTATCCTACATTGGTAGATTAGAGAAGCCAACCAAGGGGGCCCACTTGGAAGCTGGATTAGCTTAGGATAGAATAGATTCATTTTACTAAGCATTAGCAGTATTTTAAGTAAAACATAGCTAGTTAATTCCTTCTTGTAGCATCACACTTCATGAACATTCCTGCAGCATCTGTGAGAACAGTCTAATGGATTAGTCAAGATGGAATCTCTGTTATCTTGTCATTGTGTTTTCAACATTCATAGATTCGGTAGTTTCCTTTCTATAGCAGTAGTGTAGTTTCCTTCCTTTGCATTTTTACTTTCCTGCAGCACAAGCATAATGAATCATCAAGGTACCTAGTGCACATACTATGTCGACCATTTCAAGTATACATCCCTAGGTTGACAATCTAAATGCACCTCATGGTAGGGGAAAAGTAGTCCTTAGCTTGAATAGATTATTCCTAAGCCAAGCCTAGTGCATGACTATGGAACACCTATTGTGAGGCAGTTCAGAAACCTTGAGTGTCTGCTTTATGATCTTATTAACAACTTTCCTCCATAGCTTTGGAAGCTATCAGGGTTTGTTCTTGTGATCAATTATCACTAAATTTCATATGGTCAAAAGATTTTATTAACACATGCCTCATTCTTTATGTTTATGTGTCTGGTCCCACTCAGTTTTTCCTGCTTACAATGTTATGATGATACATTGCTAGGACAATCGTGAGTTCGAAAGCCTTATAAAAAAACCCTTATTATGTCATGATAACATTGACTTGTAACATCATAAGACCTAGGAATCACCTCCACAATCTGTCAGCTTATGTTAAGATTGTAGCACCTTCATAACCTCATCACTTTTTGTCTTACGATCTTACAATCATCTTTTCTTTCATACGGCTAAGAGTACTGTATTAAACCTTTATGATCATATCCCCCTAATCTTTTTGTAACATCATTTCACTTTCCATCTACCAAGAATAGTTACGATGACACAATATGGGATGATCATAAGATCATAGACTTCAAAACACACACCGGTGATGCTATGATATATAGGACATCGTAAGATTGAGAGACTCAACATTTAGCTTTATGATCCCTTGCTATCCTTTACTATGTAACATCAAAAAAGGTAAGATCAAGGCTTATGACTAGATTCTAAAGACCCTAATTGTAAGATCACAACACTTGATGAAAATATAAAAAATGATATATGATATAACATTGAAGGGGATAACTAGTGTTTAGTTTGGAACGATGATAGATATATCTGATTGGATTTCAATGATGGAAACAAGAAAACAAAGGAGGGGGGGGGCTAAAAATGGCTAATATTTAAACTACCTTCATAGGGATTGATGACCTCCAACAAAATGCCTAAACAACTCCTTAGTTATCTCCACAATCATTAAATTGTGTATAGAAGTCAACCAAAAAGATTTTTATAAGTGCCCTTACACTTTGTCATAACTAATACTCATGTTATCACTTGACTTATATATGTCCAGCACTAATTGTGTGACTTGGCATGAACTAACTCAATTTAGCTTGGTGTCTACTAATTTTTGACTTACTTGTCATAAAATGGTACTCTTGGAGTGCTAAAAAACCTATGACTTTCTTGGCTAAAACTAAAGTATAAACAGGTCTAGAATTATTCGATCTTCATTGGGTAGCTCAGTCGCAATGATGATCGACCAACTTTGCCTAGGAAATGACTAACTATTTGGCACTAATAGGAAACATGGATTAGAGATCAAAAGTGGGGTACATTTCTAAGAGAAAAATTTGAAGCTTTTGAAAAATTCAAGATATTTAAGAGAAAAGCTGAGATTGAATCTGGTTTAAAGATTAAATGTTTGAGATATGATAGAGGAGGAGAGTGTTGGTGTTTTGAAACACAATGTGGTTTCAAATTACCCCAATGAGAACAAGATACATATAAAGGAAGCTACTTCCCATCTTCAACATCCCCTTTTAGACACTGAGCCAACTATAAGGCTAGACCCTTCTCCTACTTCAAGCTTTGCAAAACTTAGGCAGGTCAACCTATAGATTCTTTATATGGTACCAATTGTCAAAACTATCCATTAAATCTAAGAAAGAAGATAAAACCCTTAATCTTCTAATCCTTATTTGGAAATCTTAGATATGGAATAGATAATAACATGGCCAAATAAATTGATAAGCTAAGTGATGGATTCTTTTTCATTTCTTCAACATTAAAGGGAAAGATAGTTGATTAATAATGTTGATTTCAGAAAAACCCCAAATATGCAACAGTAAGAACAAATTGATCCTGATTAGTGCCTTATCTATTGGAAAATTCCACAAATTAAATCCATACATTTGTGATACCAGTGACATATTTCATACACCCAGATATCAAATCTATCTTATCACCTTGTGAATCAGACATTGGTGTTCATCAAGACCACATTGTCATGAAGTATCCTTCTCAAAATAACTAGAAACCCTGTCAAATACATCAAGCATTTACTTGGCCCTTTGTTCCAATAGCAAAGTATATCAGACATACAACCTCAAGGGGATGTAAATAGGTCTTAGTTCTTTGTATCTAAACCACATAAGATTGCCAATTATAGAGATAGCAGACAAGAATCAAAATGAAACTAAAGAGATTTCTTGCTCATTTGTATTCACTTCTTTGAAACTATACTTTTAGATGCATGTAAAAAAACTCATAAAATCATTGAATAGATTAGAACTAGCTATCTTATCTTAACTACTTTTGTTCATACAAGAGAAATATGTTGAAGAATGTGATAACACAGTGATAAAACCACATCAAAATTGGAGCCATGGATTTCATAGATCTGAGAACACTCAAGATTAGAACACACATGGTATCACAGTAGTGAGTAATTTTCTCCAAACAATGGAACTAATCCTGTGGTTTCATAGTGTAAAATGCCAACCCTTACAATGGATAAGAAAGAGAAAGATATAGTGGAAGAATGGAATCCTAGATTAGATCTAGAAATGGCATGTGTCCACTTGAATCTTCATTCTTTGCTATTGTAAAATATCTCTTCTCTTTCTACCCCTTTGATCTGATTTAGTTGTCATCATTATTCTATAGCCAACTTGGAAATATCTCTTATGAATGATGAAAATTCCTTGTCTCACCAAAATATCTGAGATGCATTATGAAATTTCAATAAAATCTAGATTTAAGTGACTTGAAGGTGACCCAACTCAACTTTAACTACATTTTTACTATCTTTTACACACATTCAACTCATCACCTTGCTAGAAAACAAATTTTAAACTCAATACTTGAATGCGGTCGTAATTTGAGAATTTGGGATAAAACCTCAAATATCTTGAGAAAATGGCTTCTTGTGCAAAAATGAACTTCGAAAATGGAAAGTTCATTCCCTCTCGGTTCTGGTGATATATAATATCACTATATTAGCCCAACAGAAATAGCTAGAAACCCATTTTAAAAAATGCCCTTGTTATAAGTCGCTCATCTGCAAATCTTTTAAATTTTTATGCAAAAATTTCACATATTTCCTAAGTTGAAACTTTAGGTTATATCCATTTTGAATTTAAAAAACTTGCACGAATTCTTAAAAAAAATATTTTAAAAATCATTTTGATTTCCTGCCTTACCCATGTATTTCAGGTCAACTAAATTTTGAGCACCTCTACCTCATGGAAACATTCCATTGGCTGGCATCTACCATATCGTCTGTCACTAGGTGTCATGTGGCACCTTCTGTCTAGCTAACATGTCACTACCACGTGTTAGCTTCTCATTGGCTCTCCAATCACCCAGTTGACTACCACATTACCTTTGACTGAGGCCTAGACACATTACTACATTACAATCAATAGCTATTGACTATGAAAGTGATAATGTGCCCTTGCAACACGTGGCATGTTGTGTCATGTGTCAACTAGGAATTTGTGTGCAATTTGAAGGTCTTTGCTACTTGTCAGTCTTTGACTCGTCCAGTTGCTCACCACATGTCGGTCTGAGATTTGTCACTAATTTCACGTCATTGAATGATGTCAGCATGTTGTTCCAAAATTTTACCTCCTATCACCATCTAGCTACATGTGGGCCCCTCAATGCACATGAGCTTTGTTTATAAAAAAGAGCTTGTCTTTTAAGGCAAGTTAATGTGTGAGTGGGCATATATATGAAGACTTAAATATCTCACGATGGCACAAAATATGGGATTAAATGATTTAGTTCAAGCTCAACCTGTGCTTGCCCTCTACTCTCCATTTCGATGGTGTTAAATTCCAATATTTTCGTAGCTACCTTATACAACATCTCACATATTTGTATTCACATACCACACATGGTAAACTAGACACAAATTTTATGTTGAGACTCCATAGTGCTATGCCTGCACTCAATTCTTTCTCCCCTTTCTTTTCAAAAAATTTAAAACATGCAAACCTATGTCATTTTGTAATGTGTGTGGAGAAGACATGCCTTTTCTTTAGAATTTTGTATGGCATTAAGAATAGTGACTATTGCCCTCCCTCTGTCACCTTCCTTCTAAATTAACTCCTTTGCTTCATAATAGCAAGCATCTTCCTTTTAGAACTGTAATCCTAAACGCTAAAGACTATGCCTCACTGAAGCTTTGCTTTGCCTTACAATTGGAAAAGTTGTTGAGTTTATAGTAATGAGGAGCAACATCTATCAACCACTCTCCTTTGACATCTAACAAGGCGAATGAAATTTCTACTTGTCAAAACATACTCATTATACATGACCCATTCTGGGTTGTGATCAAGATAGGTTGATGGATGTAAATGTACAACCTGATTATCTTTCATCATAAGATAATGTCCAGTTCGCTCAAGATGAGTAACTTGCATAAAATATCTTGCTAGCATTATGTTGTGTATATTAAGATAATAGTTATGGCTTTTAAAATTAGTGCTACACAACATAAAATTGTATCTATTCATGATGCAAACTAGTTGTTGCCTCATATTGTCAGCAGCCTTGAGTGCCCTTAAATTTATAAAAGTTTTGAAGCACCAAGTGGAATCTTCATTGTTTTGCTTGAATACATGATAGAAATTTAGTAGCGTTAGGTGATCCTGAAAACTTATTTTGTGTAAAGTCTTTGCTTTTGATATAGGAGAAAATAGGAATGATTCTACTCGTACCTGAGGATTATAGACTTTTTGTTTTTAAAATTTGGGATCAATCACATAAACAATTCCATCAATAGTTAGATATGTTTCAGCAATATTGGTTGATACAACAATTTTACGACCATGAGTATCACCCTTCATTGTGGGTGGTGGCATTGGCTCAAAAACCTTCTGTTGCATGGTTGATGGAAGACTTGAGTGCAAAGGAACAACTTTCATAGGAGCAATATGATCACCCAAATTCTGCACCTCCCTTTTTGTTTTCCTACAAGCATCGTTTGATAGGTCCATAATCACCACAACAGAGTAAGTCATGAATTTCATTGATCATTAGAATCGTTGACCATTGATGGATGCCAATTATTGCATTTTGTGATTACAATGCTGGAATGAAATCATAGAGCTATTCATATACATGCGGTGATGAATTACTAATATTTCATGAACATATCCAGTTATGGTTGATTATCCATCAGGATATCTATCCATATACAAAGAATGAGATAAAAGTAAAGATTTTTCCTAGCCTCAATAGTACTAAATGACAACACAGATCACAATGTATGTCTTGGAATATCATTTTAGTCTCTAAATATTTTCAATTTCACATCTTATCAATCTGGTGTAATTAGTCGGTCCCCAAAGTGGATCTAGTTAAAACAAAATTCATTTTAAAATACCTCATGTTCCAAACTAATCCATTGAACCCATCATACTAATTAGAATCTAGTTTGACCATTGAAAAAACAATTAAAACTCATTTTAACTCTTTTTCTATGACTTGCCAATTTCATGCCAAAGGGTCCTTTGACTGGCCTTGAAACTGACAAAAGAACTTGATCAGGCCCTAAGATCCGACACATTGATTTTTTGTTCTACATTCTTGTATCATTTTGAATCTCATCTCATGAAAAATTCTCAATCAAAAGATATTGATTGTTGAAGTTTCCCTCTTAGAACTGCCTGCAAGAAGACATATTAGAAAACAATAAATCACGTTTTGATTTGGCTTCAAAAACTGGGAAAATTGACACTTGGGAAAATAAAAATTGAGGCATCAGTTAACCATCATGAGAAAAATATAAATCAAGGATTTGGGCTCAAGATGAATAACAGGATGCATTTGGCAAATGGTCAAAGTGGGCTACTTGGATTTGCAGGACTGGAAACACTAGTAGAGAAATATTGTTTGCAAATGGAATGGACCTGGGAAAGTGTGCAGATGGATTTATCAAGATTTGAAAATTGGCACACTTAAAGTATGTTCATATTAGAACACAACAGTGCAATCCATTTGATCTCACCTGTCATGGATTCAAATTTATGACATCCGAATAGGAGTACCAAGAAATCTACTTTTCTTAACACCAGTGAAAAGTTATAAATTGCATATGAAATCACATTCACAAACTGATCAAATGGATTTATCATAAGCTTAAAATTGAAACATAACAAGTCTCTGACCTCTATAATGCAAAGAAAAATGAATTTTCTCATTTTGGTCAATTGGGTCAAAGTTACAATAAGTCAAATAGGGCATCCTAGAATTTTGAACAATTTGCATCAGCATGGCAATAATAAACAACCGACTTTGAGGGATTCAAAACCTAGAAAAACATATCGAAATGAATCAAAACTTGGTAAGAATATTAAACACTCCTGAAGTGATGATTCATGAAACATTATTGGTTGCAAGATATTCAAATACAAACAGGCCCTATTGTTGTTGTTTGACACTTAGCAAAAATGTAGATTTGGACATTGCTCAAAACGGGACTTCACAGAATGACTCAAAATAAAAATTTATCTTTAGGGAACACACTGATGTACTAAATGCAAGGTGTTAGAAACATTAGACACCTCTTAGGCCTCACAAGTATAGTCGAGTATGCATGCATTATAAAGTTCTCAAAGGGCTTTTTTTTAGATGGTACTCAAAATCAGGGCTTCAATTTTGTGTCCCAACAGTGGTTCTATCTAGGTATGCATATCTCTTGTGGGCATGGCAAGAATTTAGATCCCTAGAAGAAGAAGACTACATGCTTGACATCAAAAACTTCTCTCAAATAGTTTAATGAAAGCAAAAATAACTACTCAAAAACTATACAAATGATGGCCCTAGCCACCAAAATAATCAAAACTTCTTACCTTTATCATATATTTGATTTTCATCTGCACTTCTAGGAGGTAACCTAAAAATATCTTTCTCAATTTCAACAATCAGATTAGTATTTTAAATCACATCACTTGGCAAAATGAAATATAAACCTTCATTCTCATAGTACATTTACAAATCAACATTAACTTGTTCATCATGCTCACTATGAGAAAACAAATCAGCATGCTCATATAAATTGGGATCAAACTAAAAACCGTCATCTACATATGACTGTTGCAGTCTATCAACCAGAGACACAAATTATTCATATTCTACCTTGTTCAAAAAGTTGCAAGTGTCAAAATGTTACAACTTAGCTTGTGTATCTGGGCACGAAGAGTATGTGAAATCTGATCACTGCCTACTTATAGTCATATTACTCATTAAATCATATTTATCTTTTGATGAAACCTCTTCGCTCTCAAATGACTGATTAGTCACCAAATATGAAAACTTAACCTGAAAGTGTTGATCTAAACTATGTTGATCAAAATCATCTTCTTCTTCTAACAAAATGTTAGAATGAACCTTGAATTTATCTCTGCAAGGCCTATCAACACATAAAGAAAATCCATATTTGGATTGACAACTTTCACTATTTTCCTTTTCATCAGATGAGACAACAAAACACATTGCAGAAAAACCAACATGAGAAGAATCTGAAACAACATCAAATTTCCCTTCATTAACATTCTCTACATCCAACAAGTCGTCATGTGGAAAAACATTTGAGGTACTATCATACACACCTCCAAAATCTATTAAAGATTGTTCGAATTCTATATCTCTTTCCACACCAAACTTTGGGGAAGTAACTTGATTGAATGAAAAAAATTTATGAGGGAAAATACGAGCATCGTTAGAAACACTTACATGTTTTTCAAAATCATGAGCCAACAAAGCTAAAATTTCATTAGGACTCAAGAAGATTGCCTCACAAATCTTCTCTCAGATATGATTATCGTCTAGATGACATGAAGAAATTACAACATCAAAATCATTAGTCTAACAATCTGGAACATCAGAATAATTACAACATCCATTCTCATTAGGGCAAGAACTTCCTCCATAGTTGTTATATAATTCCTTAACTTCATACTCACTATAAAAAAGTTTATTTACCTAGGCCTCCCTTTGGTTTGGGGCTTAATACTCCTGACTCCTTCTGGGAAGATATTATCAAAAAGTTTTCTAAGAAACTTGTTGGGTTGAAGGGAAACCTATTGAGCCAAGATGGTAAAGTTACTCTATTGAAAGCTTGCCTTCAAAGTATACCTACTTTTTCTTTGAGCCTTTTCAAAATTCTCACTAAATATGTTAATTCCCTTGAAAAAATCCAAAGGAACTTTCTTTGGTCAAATATTGAAGGGACAGAGAGAATGGATCTAATTGCATGGGACCATATTTGTAAACTGATCAGAGATGGATGCTTGGGAATAAGGACTATCTGAAGTATGAACAAGACTCTTCTTGCCAAACAAGGATGGAGAGTGTACCGTGATAATAAGGAACATAGCTCTATATGGAAACATAAATATTTGTATAATGCCCCTTCTCTTTCTAATTTCTTCTTGTATCCCAATGTTATTTCCCCTTTTGTTATATGGGGGGTTGTGCAAGGTGTTAAGAACATCTTAATTGAAGGGTGCTCATGGAAAGCTAGAAATGGGTAGAAGATCAGGTTCTGGGAAGATTCTTAGATTATGGACCATCTGTTGAGGGAAGATTCTTAGATTATGCAAGCAATTATATGGTATTCATGTGGAAAGTTATTGGGTTAATAATAGTTGGGTCAGTCTTACTAACATTAGCTAGGACTTCAATAATATTAGGATTATGATGTATGCTTACTACTTGTATCTCTATAGGGAGGGTAGAATGTTATGGATGAATGATGCTAATGGGAGTTTAAAAGTCTCTTATATATTCAAATCTAAAGAAAAATGACCTATTCTGTTATGGTCTAAAGCTTGGATAAAAGGTCTAATTCCCAAAATCAATATTTTTTATTGGATCCTATTGCAGAATAAAATTCTGACCCAAGACAACTTGTAGAAAAGTGGGATTAATGTGGTCAATTGTTGTTGTCTATGCAAGAAAGATTTAGATAACAAGGATCATTTATTTTTAAACTATAATTATAGCCAAAATGTGTGGAGCTACATCTTTATCTTTTGGAATATTGCTTGGGTTCATCATAATAAAATTGAGCACTATTTCCAGATTTGGACTTTTCCAACTAAGGACACTAATGTGGAATACGTATGGAAAATCACCCTTCCTTACTTGTGGTGGGGAATCTAAAAGGAAAGAACTAAAATATTTTTTAGAGAGAAAAAAAATGCCTGAATGGGTTCTAGGTCAAAACATCATCAGAGAAATAAAGGAAAATTTCAAATCTCAGAAAAATGTTCTTGATGGTTTTTTGATTGACAATCCTATGCATAATACAGGTCCTAAAAAGAAGGTGGAGGATCAAAGTCAAGTGTAAAATGGAAGGCTCCTGTGAAAGGTTGGATTAAGGGGAATTTTAATGGGGCTACTAAGGGAAACCTTGAAAAACTAGGGTGTGGTGGAATAATAAGGGATCATATAGGTAACATTATTGATGCTATAGCTATTCCTATCGACATATCAACTAGTCATAGAGCTGAAGTGAAATGTCCCTTTTCTGATTTTGTATGATATTTCCAATCTTTAATCAGATCTTTAAGATCAAACAACTAATATCACAAAGATCCTCCAAATTTCTCAAGAAACTCCAAATCGGGTATGCCAGAAATGGTGCCAAAAGCTTCACAACTTCACCTATTATTAATAAATCTGAAAATGGACATTTTTACAGATTTTTCAGCAGCATAACAGCCTACAAAATGACATTTCAAGATCTATATAGCCTTTACACACCAGCTCACAAATGTAGGACAAAAACTATGCTCATCGGGCTCCCGAAATTAACACAAAAATGCTCGGAAACACCACAAAAACACTAATAAACTATCTCAAAATTTTAATCACGTCCCAATACATATATTCAGCTCTATTTTAACAGCTTAAAGTCTGAAATACAGCAGCAACCAAAACTGATATGAAATGCTCAACTGAAAACACCAAACTCATGCAAAAAACACACCCAAAAACCCACAAATCTACACTGTTTAGCACACAGGCAAACTTTGTATGAGCATGCACATGGAATGGCTTCAAACTCCCGTCCTTAGCCTTCCTAGAAACCTGCAAACTCCCATTCTTGGGTCTCCCTGGAAACCTGGAAACTCCCGTTCTTGGGTCTCCTTCTCCACAGGTTTGGCAGCCTCTGAAGAATAACAAAGAATGAGCAAAAATCAAGTTCTCCTCCCCACCCAAAATGCCTCCAAACCCCTTAAAATAGGCCATAACCATAAATCACGTCCAAGAGAGGTTAATGAAACATATTTTAATAATAATTTCATTTATTAGTCCAACAGTTTCCAAAGATTAACCCCCCCTTTTTTTGAAACTTCACTTTCTTGGGCCTGCCTGTCTTAGCAAAGATTATTATTATTTTATTATTTGAAAAGGGGACATGAAAAGTCCTCCCCTCCCCAAACATTGCTTGTCCTCAAGAAATGGCTGAACAATAAACCAATCAATCCACCTGGATCCCAAATGTAGTCATGAACTATACTATTACCAATTAACACAGGCTCCTGCAATATCATCTGCAATATGACCAAGAGGAATCCATAATCAAACTGACAATTATAGCTCAACCAAACTCCAAAATCACCACCACCATAGTCAAAAACCCATGAGACACAAACTCTTAGAACATCAAAACCCAAGTAAAGTGGACAAATCAAACTGCCAACATAATAAATACCATCAACGCATCCCACTAGCCTATACGAAATGTACAATCCAACTCTGCAACAATGGTGAATGCTCTCATATGAAACTATACCAAGTATGGAGAATCCACACACTATACAACTCCAGCAATCAACACAACTATGTAGATCATCGGCCGCTATGTCATAACCATAACTCCCATGCACCCCTGATGGTGAAAAGCCATCACAAGATGAACAACAAGAAATGGAACCCAAACCAAATTTTCCTACCATCAACTCCTCAACACAAGGATCAATTGCTAACTGATGTACATACCCTGCTGAAGCATCACTCCAAACCTCCTGCTCTAAGTTATGTATTATCAAGCTATCAACTGTAGGACCTATCACCATGTCATGCCCATCACAACTCTCATCCCGAGGCATCAAACTATTCCATAACTGATGATAAGCACTAGGAACCAAAGTACATCTCTATATCATAATCTCATTAACATGGTCATCAAAGGTAAATTGATGAGCGTACCTCATAGTGTAATGCTGATAGAATGCGCCAATCTCATTCAGTGGCTCAGACTGTAATCCAGATGAAACTAACTGCAATTGATCATTAACCATGTTGGAATTGACAACTATCTCTAAAGATATCACCAAGGGAGTAGTATTACTAGTAGGAACCATGCCAACTGTCGACTCACCAACATCACACATGCTCTTTGATACATCTCTAGTCTCTGTGCCATCAGTACTAGAGGCTACCACCATGTCAGGCATACAACAGTCTGCTACAAAACCCAACTCAACTGAACCTGACTCTAGTGGGAATGAACTTGATATGTAAATGTTAGTATCAAGGATGGATGCATCCCCATCTTCACTGTCTCTAAAAATCTTGGCCATGGACATCCTCGGATCACCAAACACCATAGCTTGTGACTGTATAGAATCAGGTAAAGACTGTAGCCACTCTAACTCCATGGTCGCCTTAGCCAAATGAAACTGTGACTCCTTGAAAGCCAACTGTGTACTCTCAAGAATCTCAGAAGTCACCTCAAGTTGCTCAGTAAGCTCACTCACCTCATCTTCCTTGGCCAACAATGCATCATATGCTGTACTGCCCCACTCCATAAGATAATCTCTGTCAGCTACCAACTGCATATAATTCTGTCTCAAAATCTGAATAGCCTCCCATAAAGAGTGGATCTTTGTCAAGGAAAGATAACTGCCTTCCTGCTCATCACTAGTAGGAGAACCCCATCCATAAACTGCTAACAACTGACGAGCAGCATCAAAATGCTGGCAAGTGATAGCAATGTCTCGGTCACTAACTCTTAACTGATTAGGCACATGATGGCACTGGCTTGACTGTCTCCTACAAACCTTCTCTGATGCACTGTCTAAAGGAGTATCCTCAAAGTCACTAGTCTCTAGAGTATTACAATCCATACCCTGTGAATTAAATCTAAAGCTCATATCAACATACAGAGTATCAAAAACATTAGCACTACTATCCAACTCCTCTGTACCCAAGGAAACTAAGTCTTCAAAACTGCCCACTACATCCTCCTGGATGTCATCAATGCCAATATGATCCTGGGACTCATCTGTACACACTGCCAAATATGAAATATCATCAACACATTCCAGCAAGTATGGTCAACTAGATATATGAACAAAGCCCAACACCGGTGTATAAAAACTAATACAAACATCAGATAAGCTCCTGGCACAAGAAAAGACAACACCGTGCAATTTGCTAATCAAATCCATGGTAGCACCCAAACAATCACTGCTACCAAAAAGTGTTAATGATTTACAGTCAACTGAACCCCAAATGCCAATATAAGAATCTCGAGTCCATATCTGTAAACTAGAATTAGCTGGTAACTCAAGCAAAATCCTAACTTGAGTAATATGACCAATACCAACTAACTCCACATACCTGTCATGATGAGATAATGTAGTGACAATACTGTCTTCACACACCTTCAGCTGGCGGGATAAATCATGTGAAGTACTACTAGCCTCAACCTCATGTGACGAAGCATCTAACTGTGCCTGGTACTCTCTCTCAGAAAAGTCATGAATGCTCAATGTCTGCTCATCTACACCAGGTATCTCACCATCATGCACAACAACATCCTCATAATCATCATCCTTGAGGTCAAATCTATCTATCACTCTTTGACTAAAATCATCAAATGTAGTTACCTGATCATGACCTTGAGTAGTCATTCCATGATACCACCAATCATAGGCTGCATCTTCCAAGTGTAGACTTGCAATTTGAACAACATCACTCTCCTTCATGGGGTTAAGTGTGAAGAAGGTCTGTAATTTTTGTAGCCATGCTCTAGCTGAAATTTTATTTGTTCCATCAAAAGTAGGTGCTATAAACTTGCTTATTTTATTTTTGAGCTCTCTTCCACTTATGTCATGCTCCCTTCTGTACTCTTTCTTGGGCATCAAAGTGTTCATCATATCCACATATTCTCTAAAAGGAACTAAACTACGAAAGTCATCATCTAAGCCATTATAAGTAGCTCTTAATGTAATCAAGTTACCTGTAACCTCTTGCATAGGATTAATGGCTGGATTTGGTACTGGTGGCTCATCTGCAGGCAAGAAAATAGTTTTGGTTGATTTAGATGGTGTGGATTTTAGATTTCTTGGCTCCTCTGAAGTGCTCCCTTTCTCATTAATAGATGCAACTCCTTGTAGTTTTTCTGTCAATATTCGCAAAGCCTCTCTAGTTTCTGCCAAACTATCCACTGTTTGCTTCTGAGTATTTTGGATGTCTTGGAAGAATTTCTTTGCCATCTCATTTGGATCAGCCATACTTTTCCCTTCCTTGGATTTTGTACTTTTAATTTCAACTGGAGGTTTGATCAAAATTTCTTTATTTTTTTCTCGCTGCAAATATCTTTTTTCTCTTTCACTTAATTGCATGCAACCATAAATTTTGACATGCAACTGATTAGAAGCAACATGCAACCACAAAATTCACCAAGAACTAACATGCATATGATTAGAAGTAGAATGCAACCATAAATTTTGACATGCAAGATTTGGGTAGTTATCAAAACTGACATGCAAGATCTGGGTAGTTGTCAAAACTAACATGCAAGATCTGGGTAGTTGTCAAAACTGACATGCAAGATCTGAGTAGTTGTCAAAACTGACATGCAAACTTCTACAACCACCAAATTCAGCAAGAACTAACATGAAAATGATTAGAAGTAGAATGTGACCATAAATTTTAACATGCAGCTGATTAGAAGAAACATGCAACCATAAATTATGACATGCAAAATCTGGGTAGTTGTCAAAACTGACATGCAAGATCTGGGTAGCTGTCAAAACTAACCTGCAACTTCTACAAACCCTCAGGCTGGCAAGATCATGGCTCTGATACCACTGAAATTTCCCTTTTCTAATTTTTTATGATATTTCCAATCTTTAATTAGATCTTTAAGATCAAACAACTAATATCACAAAGATCCTCCAAATTTCTCAAGAAACCCCAAATCGGGTATGCCAGAAATGGTGCCAAAAGCTTCACAGCTTCACCTATTATTAATAAATCTGAAAATGGCCATTTTTATAGATTTTTCAGCAGCATAACAGCCTACAAAATGACATTTCCAGATCTATATAACCTTTACACAACAGCTCACAAATGTAGGACAAAAACTATGCTCATCGGGCTCTCGAAATTAACACAAAAATGCTCGGAAATACCTCAAAAACACTAATAAACTATCTCAGAATTTTAATCACATCCCAATACATATATTCAGCTCTATTTTAACAGCTTAAATTCTGAAATACAGCAGCAACCAAAACTGATATGAAATGCTCAACTGAAAACACCAAACTCGTGCAAAAAACACACCCAAAAACCCACAAATCTACACTGTTCAGCACACAGGAAAACTCTGTATGAGCATGCACATGGAATGGCTTCAAACTCCCATCCTTAGCCTTCCTGCAAACCTGCAAACTCCCGTTCTTGGGTCTCCTTCTCCACAGGTTTGGCAGCCTCTGAAGAATAACAAAGAATGAGCAAAAATCAAGTTCTCCTCCCCGCCCAAAATGCCTCCAAACCCCTTAAAAGAGGCCATAACCGTAACTCACGTCCAAGAGAGGTTAATGAAACATATTTTAATAATAATTTCATTTATTAGTCCAACGGTTTTCAAAGATTAACCCCCCCTTTTTTCGAAACTTCACTTTCTTGGGCCTGCCTGTCTTAGCAAAGATTATTATTTTTTTATTTTTTGAAAAGGGGACATGACATGAAGCCACTACTACCCTTTACACCATGAGACTAGATGTGGAAACTAGAAGTAGGTACCTTTGGATGGAAGGTGATTCCCTAAACATTATAAATATGCTCAATGACAAAACCCCAAGTACTTGGACTATAGAGGATAGCATAATGGAAATTAAAGCTCTAATGGCTAATTTTGAAAAACTCACCTTTCCCCATTCTTACCGAGAAGGTAATTTCATTGTCGATTGGCTTACCAGTAGGGCTATGCAAGGGGATAGTACGTTAAGGTGGCACAATGACCTTAGAATAAAAGTGGATTTAAAATCACTCATCAAGTATGATGGTACATATGTGACAGAGGGAAAGATCCTCCAAGATTAGTAATTTAATGATAATTGAAAGTGGGGATAGGGAGGGGTATGTTACAATCCATAGGATGTATTTCATTGTTATTATTATCTGGACATGGCATGAAGGAAGATTAATGAAATCCCTATTAACTTTTATGAGTATTTTGGCTTTCTTCAATTTGTCTCTTTTTCTGGGATTAGCTACTCTATTCATTCTCAAAGACACACATCGTTTGAAAATGGGGGGAGAGTTGAAGAAACAAGAACCAAAAATTACAAAAGTTGGAAGGAAAAAGCCTCTATCTAGAATAATCTTGAGAAACTAAATGTGACTCCTTACTTGGAGCAATTGCATGGTTTCAAACTGCATGTTACAGATGCTTTCTTCAAGAATTGGTTCGAGGATAGGGTTATTTTGCATTGTGTCATAGTTTAACTCATAGAGGTTTTCATTGCTGAAGTGACTAGTCTCCCAAAGGATGGACTGAAATACAACAAGGAAACAAGCATCTCTAATGCCACCTTCAAAAAATTTCTAAAAACTGAGGAAAAAGAGAAAAATTTGGAGAAGAATGGAGAATTTTATGAGCTTAACCAAATAAAGGTAATATGGAGGAATGTTTTATGTTGTCTTTGTGAATATTTTATATTAGATGGAAGATCCAAACGAGTCCACAAGTTCCATTTTTTTCTTCTAAACCACTTCCAGTATAAAGATAGGATTTATTTTCCTTTCTATCTAGGGTTTTCATTTTTTCAAAGCGTTCAAGCACATAGGAAGAAAGACACTCACCATGTCCTTCATGAAGGCCTCATTCTCTTAATTCAGAATTATTGCAAGACAAAAGCGATTATTGCTTCCCCTTTTTCAAAGAGGAAAAGGTAGTCGGCAAGTGAAACCCAATCTAGAAAGAGAAAAGGGGATGAAGGATAGAGCATGAAGAAGAAATTAGTGACTATGGATACTCCCAAAAAAATGTGGAGGAAGTTAATGATTCTTCTGATAATGATGAAGCTAAAAATGTGGAGACAGAGGAAAACATGGAGATGGGGAATATTAGCTATAATTTGGAGGGTTATCCTAATAGTCAAGATGAGATTGGGAAGAATGATGTGGAGGAAAATTTGGATAAAAATGAAGGGTCAGATAACATTAGTAATGAGGAAAACCAAGGTGGAGAAACCCAAAGATTTGGAAAGGAAAATGTTGAGGAGGAGATGGGAAGGGAGAAAAATTTAGGAAAAGAAGAAGAGAAGGGCATGGAGAACCCTAGGGAGAAAGAGGTGGATGATCTGAGTTTGGGGATCTCACTCTCCTTCCTTAATACTACAAAGATAAAGGCCAACTCCTCTCTCCATAGAGATTCATAGACTTACAATGAGATTATGAAATTAAAGAAAAAATTGGATAAAGTGTAGAAGGATCAGGAGAATGACTGTGCCAAACTAGTGCTGCTAGAAACCCAGATGAGAAATATACCTAAAAAACTGAATGAATATGAATAAGGTCTTTGGCATCTAATCAAGGAAAGTGGCAAAAAATGGAACAAGTGACTTCTAGTTTGTGTGCGGCTATGGAAAGTTTGGGGAAGAAGACTAATGAGGATATTATGTCTCCTAGAGGACCAAGTTAAAGGACCAGATTGAGCTTGTGGAAGAAGGTTGCTAAAGTTGCTCCTGGTACTGGCTCTTCCCCTGTTGAGACATTCTTAGGATAGCCGAAGTGGGGAAGGATATTGCAAAGATTATCAAGGAGCTACAGTAGTGGTCTTTTTTTTTTTTTTTGGTTTTAGTTTTCATTTTGAAAGCTTTGTAAAACTTATAGGTTCCAGGTCCTTGTAAAACTTGGTCTCATTTTTTGGTTACATTTTGTGGTTTTAGATCCCTATAAAACCTAATTTTGTGTCTTTTTTTTAGTCTTAAGATCTTATTTTCTGGTTTGCTATGTTTGAATATCCTTTTTACTATTGTTAGGGGTTTTGGGTCCCTTCAAAACCTATTTTTACCTTAATCTAAAAAAAAGTTTATTTTCAGTTTTATATCCATCTTCTTAATGCTGATTGCAATTACCTAATTTATTTGCATTTGAATCCTTCTCTTCACATTCGAAAGACAAGTTATCTTTCTCTATGGACTCATTATATTCATTGCTACCTTGAGTTTCAACACACTCATTATTATCATTAGAAGATATAACATGAACTCTATAATTATCACTTTCCATTTCCTTAATGAATCTTGCAACCTACAAAAACTTTTGTAATTTTAAAGGTGTTGGCCGATTAACTGAATTAGGCACTAGAACATCAAGGAAAACACTAGGCAGAGAAGATTCCTTTGGTCTAGCATGGAAAGGCATCTTGCTAATTATTGATTTAAGTTTTAGATAGCATTGTTCGGCATTTAGATCTTGAGTACTTCCTACTTCAATTCTTATAACATTGACAATTTTAGTGTAGATCAATCTTTTCAACATAGCAATGTTGTTACCCATAGTCTTTAAACTTTCAAAACTTGGAAAACTAATCTCAAATCTAAGATTTGACTCCACCATAAAACAAAATTTCTACCTCTTCCTTCTAGTATTGAATAGAGGCAACCATTTTTTACACTTGACTTCCACGAAAGAGGAACATGAAAAACAAAAAATAACTCAAGTGTTGATGCAAGACTTTGACCTGCTGATTTGACATGGGCACATACTAAAAATCCTTCACACTATTGATAAAAAATTGTAGAATCACCACCTCCTTGAAAAAGGATAAAGAAATCATTGTTGTGATTTACTTTAAAATTTCTATTTCTTGTAGCAGTAGATTGCAAACAACACTTTAAAACTTATGAAGGACGTATACTTCTTTTCAAGAGACTATCAAAAGCTTCAGATATGCCCATACAACTAAAAGTATTTCAAAATATTATAATGAAATCAACTAGGAACAAACTGGCATAGAGATTTAGAGTTGCCACTCACTCATATGAGAAATAAAACATAATTTTTCACTTGACTAATCTAAACCAAACCTTTAGTTGAAATAGAAATACAAATCATCAAACCACTCTTGTAGATTTACAAACTTGGAAAAGGGAACATAGACTTATGTTCATTCTTGATTCTGATTTTACAATAACACTTTAAAAAAAATATATAGTTGAATTGATTGAAGATGAATACCGTTATCAACACAATTTACGATAAACTTCAAAGTTCTATTATGAATGGATAAACACTTACTGGGGTGCATAACTTGGAGTAAGAAACTAGAAAGAACATTAGAAATCTTACTACTGCAAATTTTTTCATGCATTTCTTCTGTTGTATTGAATCTTTCCTTTTTCAAATTCCCAAGGTTTTTCTACCATTTAGATTCAATATAGTCCCCAAAAGAGTTGCCATTTTGTTAATATTTTGAAACACAACACGGTTTAAAATTACCCCAATGAGAATAAGATACATCTAGGAGTAGCTACTTCCCATCTTCAACATACCCTTTCAAATACTAGGCCAATTATAAGGCTAGACCCTTTTTCTACTCCAAGCTCTACAAAACCTAGATGGGTGGACATATAGATTCTTTATATGGTACCAGTTGTCAAAAGCATACACTCAATCTAAACAAAGAAGATAAAACCATTAATCTTCTAATACTTATGCAGAGATCTCAAACATGGAATAGCTAATAACATGGCGAAAGAAATTGATAAGCTAAGTGAGGGCATCCTTTTCAGTTCTTCATATTAAAGGGAAAGATAGTTGATTAATGATGTTGATTTCAGAAAAACACCAAATATGCAGTAGTAAGAATAAGTTGATCCTATAGCTGATCAATGCCTTATCTATTGGGAAATTCTAGAAATTAAATACATAAATCTATGATACCAACTTGACATATTTCATACACCCAGATATCAGATCTATCTTATCACATTGTGAATCAAACATCGATGTTCATCAAGACCTCATTCTCATGAAGTATCCTTCTCAAAATAACTAGAAACCCTATCAAATACATCAAGCATTTACTTGGCCTGATTTTCCAATAGAAAAATATATCAAACATTGGTCTCAATTCTTTATATCTAAACCACATAAGATTGCAGATTATAGACATAGGAGACGAGAATCAGAATGAAACTAAAGAGATTTCTTGCTCATTTGTATTCATTTCTTCATAACTATACATTTAGATGCATGTAAAACAACTTATAAAATCACTAAATAGATCAAAACTAGCTATGTTATCTTAACTATTGTTGTTCATACAAGAGAAATATGTTGAAGAATGTGGTATCATAGTGATGAAAGCACATCAAAGTTGGAGCCATTGGTTTCACAGATCTAAGAACACTCAAGATTGGAACACACATGGTATCATAGTAGTGAGCAATAATCTCCAAAAAATGGAACCAACCTTATGGTTTCACATTGAAAACTACTAACCCTTACAATGAATGAGAAAGAGAAGGATATAGAGGAAGAATGCAATCTCGGATCTGATTTGGAAATGACATGTGTCCACTTGAATCTCCATTCTTTGATGTTGTAAAACATCTCTCCTCTTTCTACCCCTTTGATCTGATTTAGTTTTCATCATTATTTTGTAACCAACTTGGAAATATCTCTTATGAATGATGAAAAAATCCTTGTGTCACCAAAATATCTTAGATGCATCATGAAATGCTAATAAAATTTGGATTTAATTGACTTGAAAGTGACCAAACTTGACTCTAACTACATTTTTACTTTCTTTTACACACATTCAGCTCATCATCCTACTAGAAAACACATTTGAATGTCATTACCTAAATATGGTTGCAATTTGAGAATCTGGGACAAAACTCAAATATCCTAAGAAAATAGCTTCCTATGCCAGAAAAACTACAAAAATGGAAAGTTCATTCTCTCTCAGTTCTGGTTATATATAATATCACTATATTAGCCCATCCGAAACACCTAGAAACCAATTTTAAAAAATATGTGCCTGTTATAAGTCTTTGGTCTAAAAATCTTTTAAACTTTTATGCAAAAATTTCACATATTTCCTAAGTCAAAACTTTAGGTTATATCCCTTTTGAATTTAAAAAACTTGCACTAATTCTTAAGAAAAATATTTTAAACATCATTTTGATTTCCTGCCTTACCCATGCATTTCAAGTCAACTAAGGTTTGACCACCTCTACCATATGGTAGCACGCCATTGGTTGATGTTTGCCACATCATCTTCCATCGGGTACCATGTGGCACCTTTTGACTGATTGACACATCACTACCATGTGTCAGCTCCTCATCGGCTCTCCAACTGCCCAGTTGACTACCACCTCACCATGTAGACTGGACCACCACATCACCTCTAACCAAGGCCTACTACCACATGGTAGCTAGGTGCATTAGTGCTTTATAGTCAGCAACTATTGACTATGCAAGTGGTAATGCACCCTTGCGACATGTGACACAATAGGAATCTGTGCCCAATCTAAAGGTCTTTATCACTTGTTAGTCTTTGACTCATCCACCTCAGTCCAGCTAGTCACCATGTGTCAGTTTGAGATTTGTCACTGATTCCATGTCATCAGATGACATTAGCATGTTGTTCCAAAATTTTACCTCCTATCGCTATCTAGCCACATGTGAGCCCCTTAGTGCATATGAGCCTTGTTTATACAAAAGGGCTTGTCTTTTAAAACAAATTAATGTGTGAGTGGACATATATTTAAAGACTAAAATATCCCATGGTAGCTCGAATGTGGGATTAATTGATTTAGTTCAACCTCAACCTGTGCTTCTCCTCTTCTCTCCATTTTGATGGTGTTATCTTCCAATGTTGTCATAGCTACCTGATACAACACCTCACATATATGTATTAAAATGCCACACATAGTAAACTAGCCACAAATTTTATGTTGAGACTCCATAGTGTTATGCTTGCATGTAATATCCCCTTCTAGATATTATACTAAAAAAACCTTTGATATGAACTTGCAGATTCAAAACCAAAAAGAAAACCAACATTTGATATAAATTTCAAGACTTTAATCCATTTTTGTAACTAGTAGATTTGCATTAAAGAAAACTCAGGAAAGTTTGTTTATTTCCTTCAATATTTAGTAATATATATATATATAAACCAATAATTAATCACCAATGGCTACCAAATAGTGTTACTATATTATACATCAGCAATACAATAAAATACAATAATCCAAAAGAACCAATCTTATAAATCAAAATAATAGTTAGATTAGAAATGTAGATTAACCGTTAAGAAGGTTATGTTTGCATCCAACCTTTAAATACTTCTTCAAGGGTTTGCATCCTAGAAGAAATAACTAGCAACTGTTTCCAGCTCCCAAATTTAATATTTGTTTTGAGTATTATATTCTTCATATAACCTCATGTGTGGAGCTTATTGTACCTTTATTACTTTTCCCAGTGTGATGAACACTCATTCAAGCAATGTGGGATAAAGCACCTTTTCATCCTTTAGTCACTTAAGTGAACATAGAACCTTTTTAAATAAAGTGACAAGTTAAATAAACTTTAATAGTCACTTAGTTAGTAAACCGTATAGTCATCAGACATTAAAATAACTGATCAAATGATCTCTAATAAGCATCTAAAATAGCTTGTTGGAAAGCTCTCCGCGAGATGCTTCCAACCTAGCACTGAGGTACCAAAAATAGTAAGCTCTAATTACTTAATAAAAATAGTAAGAATCTAGACAACCTAACAAAACTACTCTAACGGGTCTGAAACTAGAAATGTCTAGGCCAAATCTTGAACTAAACCCCATAAAGAACCTTTTTTTCCCCCTAAAACCTAGGTGAAGTGAGCTACCCATATAGAATTATAATATCCCAAAAAAAGGAGACATTATAAAGCCTCCCCTCTCAAATATTTCTTGCCCTCAAGCAATCTAGTCAAATCTATAGAAATCAAATGCCAGGATCCCATACTCGCCTCAAGAATGCAATTTTACTCCTCAATCGATGTACCCTAGCATGCATCTTCCCAACCTCAAAATAGTGAAATAGTACAATAGAAATCAATGTACTAGATAACTAAATGCCAAGATCCCAAGTCTCATCATAAAGGGACACCAACGACCATCTATTGTTGCCTCCTGTGCCACTACCCTTAGTCAGAATGAATGCCTCACTCCATAAGCAACCCTATGAGTCACTACTATCAAGTGATGATGAGAGATCGACAATATACCAATATCCACCCCAAGATGATAATGACCAAACTCTCCTCCTAGATCCCTGATTAAAGGCAATGCATAGGGATGCTCCCCCTGGATCCTAGATGAGAACTCGTGCACTAACTGAGATACCACTGACTAGCTCCTATGATATCTATACCACTATACTATTGTACCACTCTTGCAATAATTGTACCAATGAAAATGATATATCTGGCCAATCCGACTCTACCACCATGTCACTGTAGTGGAAAAAGAGCAATCCTAATCTTTCGAACTCTGATAAGTCAGAAAGTTGGAACACACAGATCATAATCATGTGGTTGTGTAGCAACATAGCATAATCCACTAGATGTAGGATACTATTAACACCTAGATCCCCAACTACCCAATCAACATGATCCTAGGTAAATGAAAGAGTGGTTGGTGAATCACCAACATCATGAGTGCTAGCACTATCTTCACTACCCTGCTGAAATAAAAATCTAGACACCTCATGTGGAACGTAAGGTAATGTGTGATCTCCCCACTCACCTTGACCTTGGAAGGCCAAATAGAATCACCAAATATATTACCAACATTCACAAGAAAATCACTAATAGTGTAAATATACCAACAAGAAAAATACCAATCAACAAGTAGGTCATGACCATCTCGTAAGAGCTGGGTGATAAAACCCTGGGTAAGTTGAGAAAATCCTCAGTACATGCAAAGGATAAATTTGAACTTCCTACTCCACCATAAGTACTCTCGCTTATGTCAAAGTCTTCATAAAATTATGGTTCACCATTAGTTGAAATCTCTAAATTATCCTCACTTGTTCTATCACTAATCATGTCCTCCTGTGAAAATGTACAACTGCTATCATAAAAATCAGAATTTTCAGACTTATAAACTTGCTGATCCATAGAATTTTTTCTCACCATAGAAAGCCTCAAATGGAAAACACATGATTGAATTACATTGTTTCCCTTCACATCTACCCATATTATGAATTTATTCAATGATTTGTGTGATTTTTTGTGCCCTTGAACCATGGTTATTTTCTTCATAAGTGGCTGCCCCACTTGTTTGATTTTCAGCTTTATGGATGGAATAGTGTATTAATCTCAATTGAAGGTATAGCTCATCTACCTCACTCTCCTTGTCCCTCCCAAATTTAATTGCTAGATCTCTATCCATCAATAGGTGCAAGTACTCATATTTTATCATCTTCAAAGTTTCAAAAAGGGTATGTAAAAGAGGACTTGCGACACCACATACCTTCCCATGTCTCTCTTCTACCACAATCTTCTACATGAGATCCTCAACCAATTTGGAAGAATCATGCATTCTCATCAATACTTGGACAAGCTTGTCCTCTTGGACCAAAGCATATCTAGTAAGTCAAGGAGTGATAATAGTTTTTGATCATCTCCTTCGAACACAAGTGAGCTACTCTCCATAGAATTTTTTGATTTTTCATCACTCAAGGAGACAACATCTTCAAATATTTCCTCTAACTCAACATGTGCTAGATCATCTCTCCTATCCACCTTGTAGTCCATTTGCTCCTCCTCAAGATTTGATATAATTTTTTGCCTACTATCACCATAAAATTCATCCAAGTTAATTTCCATGTCACCAAATAAGATGCTAGTGTTCTCCACATCTAAATAAGATGGGGAGTTGCCAACGTTGGCAGTTTGGTCAACTCTTTTACATGGGACATCAACATGCTTGTTAGAATGGGTGTAAAAAGCTCCATAAGATACTTTTGTCTCCCAATTACCCAATGGTATACTTGTGCCATTATTATTGTTTTGCATATTATCATGCAAAGATTGCTGTTTCTTTTCAGTACTACTATCAAGTTGATTAATGTCTTCCTTATGCAATTTTTTCTAAATTTCCTCTACAAGGAGATCTTGAGCCAATTCAAAATATTTGTTTCTTATCATATCTAGCTTATTTTGCCGCTCTAGCTGAAAGTCAACATAGTCTATGAAAGGTAATTGTTTCTAAATCTATGGAGGAAGTTTGTCGTAATCATCATAAATGCCCATTATTTTAGCCCTCATATTAGATTGGAAATTTGGGCTAACTGTTGTTGCAACTTATAACCAAGTATTTTCCCCATTTAATCATGTTAAGCAGTTTGCAAGCCTGCTGATACGATGTTTCAATTTGTGCAGTGATATTGTATATTGTTGTAGACCACAGATCCTCAGAGTTGTTATATAGTCAGTACCATGTTGCTTCACAATCCTTTTATATTCTTCTTGTTGTTATCCTTATCACCTCCCTTTTTTTTTTTTTAAATCACTGATATCTCTCTCATGTGAAACATGTTGCATGCAACTCATTTCCCAAAACAAAAAAACAATAAAGAAAAACTTAAGAAGTAGAAGGAACTAAATGGCATTCCTTCATTAAAAAGTCACCACAAAAAGAGACAGAGTGGTCTACAAAATCTCAAATTTTAACAAAGGTAAAATTTAGATCCTTACCTAGATTAAGTGCCACTGATCATTAATGCCAAAAGAAGATGAAATGGTTACTGTGAATTCTGCAACATACTCTTTTAGTAACCCCTTGTCATTAATTTTATCCATCTTTAGTTTTTAGATTTTTCTATGTCTCCACCAAAACACCCGTTGTTACCAATAGTCTATAGTTTTGCTGACTACATTTGTGCCACAACTGTTGGAAAATGCCACTAGGAAGCTGGAGTAGATGCATGACTCATGGTCATGAAAAGACTAAATGAAAACCTTTGACAATGATTGTCTCATTCTCTACTTTCAAACCTATTGTATTGAATTCTGAAACTAAAACTTAAATTGACCACTATCAGAAAATTGCTTGAGACATTCAAATCAAGATCAAAAGATTCACCACTCAGCCTAAATGACTCTGTGGCATCAACTTTTCCTAGCCTAGATGGGAATGAGTCAATCTTATAACTATCATTGACAATGGTATTGAATAGATGACCATTAGAGTTATCAGAGTATCTATTTTCTTGAGCATCAAAACCACTATAATATTCTACACCTTAATTTTGGAACAAGTGTTGTACTTTCCTCAAGTTGGAATTCTATCAAACAATTTTTAGGATAACTCATATGTTTGGGGTCACTGTGATTAGTCTGAAAATGCTTTCTGTATCTTAATTGAGAAAATTTTGAACCATCATATTCAAGCCGTTGGATTTTAACTATACTATTCACATGCAGCTTGACAATAAGTTAAACAATTTTCCACAAAATTCAGTACTTCACTTCACACAACAGAGTGAACTATGTATCAGTGGCTTCAATCTTAGAAGAAATATTTAAAACAAATAGTTTGCAATGATTGACATAAAATCATAACATTCATGACTGAGATATCAGTAATTATTTTAAATTTTCCTCTCAGCATGTTGAAACCTAGACACAATATATTTATTTGTAGCGAGGGCACAAGAGGCAAGCTCGAATGCAACAAAAAATGTATAAACACAATATGGAACCCGTGTATAGGGTTGGGCCTAGTTTGAAATACCTGGTGTGGGTTTTATTGTCAGTGCATATTCCCCAATCTGTTGTCTCGCAAACGCTACGCAAATGGCTGAAGGTGTCGCAAATGACAGAAAAAGCCCACGCCACCGTCAAGTAATGCTTGGCATCTAACTAAAATCTTAGTGCTCAAACGTAGATGTAAACTCCCAACCTATCTTACCAAATCCCATGGTCACAGTGGTATACTTCTGATACTCATGTTAGGATAGACACCTCACAAGTTTATGATACCCGACTCCTGACCAAAGCCGACTGTGCTTGGCTACGCCTGTGAATGAAATACATGCCTGTTGCTGCTATCTCACCTAATTGGTGCCAACGCGATAAGCCACTCTTCATGCAAATACACTCCCAGTTGGCTTCTGACTGTTAATAAACACTGAGTTACCACCTCTCAATCAAAACGTTAAGTGCCCAGCCACTAGGCTATATACCTTGCAACATATGAATGGAAGTCTTATGCCCTTAAAGGCTCTGGTAGCATTAAATTTTGTGCTGATTCATTTGCCAATTTTCCTACCCAGACCTCTGCAATTTATCATATGAAGGAAGCCAGGGTAGCATCTAGCTCCTAAGATATTTTCCCAGACTTGAGGGGTGTCATCCTCATAGTCTTTACCTAGTCATGTAAAGCAACCAGAACTCACTAGCTTTCTTTTTCAAAGAAATTTCTATTTCTCACATAAACATACTCTTCCAAACGTCCAAATAAAATATTTTTTTTTTTAATGATGAAATCTCTAATAAAAGCTCTTTATAAACAATTTCTAGCAACCTCACAGGCTAGCAGGATGCACGGCTCTAATACCACTGTAAGATCCCCTTCCAGATATTATACTAAAAGAACCTTTGATACGAACTTACAAATTCAAAACTGGAAAGAAAACCAACATTTGATATAAATTCCAAGACTTTAATCCATTCTTGAAACTAGCATATTTGCATAAAAGAAAACTCAGGAAAGTTTGTTTATTTCCTCTAATATTCAGTAATACATACATAAACCAGTAATTAATCACCAACGGTTACCAAATAATGTTACTATATTATAGATCAGCATTACAATAACACGCAACAATCCAAAAGAACCAATCTCATAAATAGAAATAAAAGTCAAAATGGAAATGTAGATTAACCTATAAGAAGGCTAGGTTTTTGTCCAACCTTCAAATACTTCTTCAAGGGTTTGCATCCTAGAAGAAACAACTAGCAACTGTTTCCAACTCCAAGATTTAATATTTGTTTTGAATATTATATTCTTCATATATCCTCAGGTGTGGAGCTTGTTGTACCTTTCTTACTTTTCCCAACATGATGCATGATCATTCAAGCAATGTGGAGTAAAGTGCCTTTTTATCATTTATTCACTTAAGTGAACATAGAACCTTTTAAAATAAAGTGGCAAGTTAAATGAACTTTAATAGTCACTTAGTTAGTAAACCATATAGTCATCAGCCATTAAAATAATTGACCAAATGAACTCTAATAAGCATCTATAGTAGCTCGTTGGAGGTATCAAAAGTATTGAGCTCTAATTACTTACTAAAAATAGTAAGCATCTAAACAACCTACCAAAACTACTCTAACGAGTTTAGAATTGGAAATGTCTAGGCCAAATCTCAAACTAAACCTTGTAAAGAACCTTTTCAAGTGAGCTAGCCACACAAAATTATAATGTCCCAAAAAAAAGGGACATTACACTATAATCAATGGTTTCTCCCCTTTTTTGAAAAAATTAAAACATACATGACACTGTCATTTTGCAATGTATGTGGAGAAGACATACCTTTTCTTCAAAAGTTTTTATGGCATTAAGAACGGTGATTATCACCCTCCTTCTAAATTGACTCCCCTACTTCAAAACAATAGGCATCTTCCTTTTAGAACCTCAATCCTAAACATTGAAGAATGTGCCTCACTCAAGCTTTGCTTTGCCTTACAATTGGGAAAGTTGCTAAGTTTGTAGTAATGAGGAGAAACATCTATCAACCACTCTCCTTTTACAATAGTGACAGTATGAATGAAATTTCTACTTATCAAAACATACTCATTATATATGACCCATTCTGGCTTGTGATCAAGACAAATTGATGGATGTAAATGTATAACCTGATTGTCTTTCACTATAAAATAAAGTCTACTTCACTCAAGATGAGCCACTTGCATAAAATATCCTGCTAGCATTACCTCGCGTATATTAAGATAATAGTTACGGATTTTAAAATCAGTGCTACACAACTTAAAATTGTATTTGATCATTATGTGAACTAGTTGTTGCCTCACATTATCAGTAGCCCTTGCTGCCCTTGAACTTATAAAATTTTCAAAGCACCAAGTGGAATCTTTATTATTTTTCTTGAATGCATGATAGACATTTAGTAGTGTTAGGTGATCTTGAAAACTTATTTCTATGTAAAGTTTTTTCTTTTGATATAGGAGAAACAAGCAATGATTGTACTTGTACCCAAGGATTATAAGCTTTTTATTTTAAAAATATAGGATCAATCACACAAACAATTCTATCAATAGTTAGAGATGTTTCAACAATATTGGTGGACAACAATTTTATAACCAAGAATACCACCCTCCTTTGTGGGTGGTGGAGTTGGCTTAGAAATCTTATGTTGCATGGCTGGTGGAAGAGTTGAGTACAAGGAACAACTTTCACAGGAATAATATGACAAAAAAAATTCTGCACATCCCTTTTTTATTTTCCTACAAGCATCATTTGACAAGTCAATAATCACCACAATAGAGTAAGTCATGAATTTTATTGATCGTTAGAATCATTGATCATTGATGGATGCTTATTATGCATTTCCTAATTACAATGCTAGAATAAAATCACACGGCCATTGATATACATGCGGTGATGAATTGCTAATATCCCATGAACATATCCAGTTATGGTTAATTATCCATTAGGATATCTATCCATATGCAAAGACTTAGATAAGAGCAGAGATTTTGCCAAGTCTCAACAATACTAAATAACAACACAGATCACAATGTATGTCTTGGAATATCATTTTAGTCTCTAAATATTTTCCATTTCACATCTTCTCAATCTAGTGTAATTAGTCAGGCCCCAAACTGGGTCTGGCTAAAAAAAAGTTATTTTAAATCATCTAACATTACAAACTGATCCATTGAACCTGTCATACTGATTAGATTCTAGTTTGACTACTGAACAATTAATTAAAACTCATTTAAACTCTTTTACTATGACTTGCCAATTTTGTGCCAAGGGGTCCTTTGACTGGCCCTAAAAATGACAAAAACACTTGATCAGGCCCTAGGATTTGACACATTAATTCTCTATTATGCATTCTTGTATCATGTAAAATCTCATCTCATGATGAATTCTCAGTCAAAAGATATTGACTATTGAAGTTTCCCTCTCAAAACTACCTACAATAAAACATATCTAAAAACAATAAATCATGTTCGAATTTGGCTTTGAAAACTGAGCAAATTGATACTTGGGGAAAAGAAAACTTGAGCATTGCTTTTCTATCATGAGAATAATATAAATCTATAATTTGGGCTCATGACGAATAACATGATACATTTGGCAAACGATTGAAATGGGCTACTCGGATTTGCTTGAGTAGAAACACTAGTAGAAGAACATTTTTTGCAAACGGAATGGACTTGGAAAAGTGTCTAGACGGATTCATCAAGATTTAAAAGTTGGCATAGTTAAAGTATTTTTAGAGTAGAACACAATGGTGCACTCCATTCCATGTCCCAAATAGGGATACCAACAAATTTTTCTTTCTTGACATAGGTTAAAGGTTATAAATTGCATATGGAATTGCATTCACAAATTGATGAAATGGATTCATCATAAGCTAAAATTTGAAATATAGGAAGTCTCTAACATCTAGAATGCAATGAAAGAGGAATTTTATCATTTAGGTCAATTGGGTCAAAGTTATAATAATTCAAACAAGGCCTCCCAAAATTCTAAACAATTTGCATCAGAGTGACAATAATAAACAACCAATCTTGAGGGATTCAAAAGTCATTCAAAACATATTGAAACAACCCAAAATTTGAAATGTAGGTTCTTTGGTAAGGATACTAAACACTCCCAAAGTTCTGAGTCATGAAACTTTACTGTTACGAGATATTGAAATGCAAACAGATCCTTGTGTTGCTGTTTGACACAATGCAAAAATGCAGATTTGGACATTGCTCAAAATGGGACTTCATGGAATGACTTGGAATGGAAATTTATCTTTATGGAGAACATAGACATAGTGAATGTAATATGTTCGAAACATTAAACACCTCTTAGGCCTCATAAGTATAGTCAAGTATGCATGCATTCAAAATCACTTATAGGGCTTGATATTTTGGATGATACTCAAAATCAAGGCTTCAATTTTGAGTCCCAGCGGAGAGTTTATGTCAAATGAGTTTAACAAGTTTTGTCAAGATAATGGCATTAAGAGGAAAATTTTAGCCCCAAAGACACCTAAATAGAATTGGATGGCATAAAGGAGAAATAGATCAATATTATGGTTAGAAAGAGAAATGATGCTTGAAAATATTGTATCTAAAATATTTTGGAGACAAATAGTAAATATAACAGTATACATTATGAAAAGATTATAGATTAGATAAGCCACTCGTAAGACACGTTATGAACTTTGGTTTGGACGTGCATCTTTTGCGAAGTAGTTTGGAATCTTTAGAAGTATTGGAAAGTTTGATTCAAGGTGTGATGAAGGTATGTTTCTTGGATATTCATTGAAAAGAAATAGCTATATATGTTTTAATCAGAGATATGAGACAATTATTGAGAGTGCTAATGTGAAAATGAAAATTTTAGAATTCAAGAAATGATAGTTATAATTCTAAGAAAAAGACAAATCCAAGAACTAATAAGGATAATCTTAACAAGGAATTATTTTATGAGACAAACACTAAATTGGAGAATGGAATTTATAGAGAAGAATAGAGAAAAGAACCTAGAGCAAAAATCAGAGTTGAGATAGTAACACCTAACATACACTTGGCAAAGAATCACCTAGATGAAGAAGTAATTGCAGATAAGGACAGATGAGTGGTGGAAAGAAAATAGATAGATGAAGATCTATGTTTAATTTCTCAAGTTGAACCTAAGCATGTTTTTTGTTAAGGAAAAAAGGTTTTGAGGGGTGCCTAAAACCCTTTACAAATCTTCTAAATTTCAATGAAGCTCAAACTTTGGAACAACAACCCTTAGATGAAATAGATCACCTGAAAAAAATAAGGTGACCAGGGTGGCCTCACAGATAACACAGTGCATTACTACCACCTAAATAGGTTTTAAATGGGATTATGAAACCCCATGGTTACAAAAGAATACTTTTAAACTCAAACCATGTCAAGCTACAAAACAACAAGCCAAAGTGACCAGGCTACAACCTCTAAAAAGACCAGGCGAGTAGCTGGATAAGAAATCTGAGCCTCAAGATTTACTTTTAGATCCCTTCTTTTGAGAATATAGAGACATATTAAATGATGGAAAAGAGTGATTGACCTTTCTTCTTTTTACTTTTGTCCATCCATCCTCCACCATCCCAATAGCCTTCTACCAAGAAAAGTCATCCAAACCACAAGAATCCCCCAAATCCCTTCCAACCAAGGCAAAAGAATCACCAACACATGAAAGAGGGGCTATAGCTCCCCCTAGATCCAAGGCCACATGAGGAGCATTAGCCAAATTAGAAATAGCCACATTCGAAGGAGGGAAAATAGAATCGACCACCACCATAGGGGATACACCACAAGGATCCCCCAAATCCTTACTAGCCAAGGCAGAAGAACCACCACCACATGAAAGAGGGGCAATAGCTCCCCTCGAAGCCAAAGACACATGAAGAGCTTTAGCCAAATTTTAAAAAAAAGCATTTGAAGGATGGGCAAAAATATTGGCCACTACCATAGGGGAAACATTTAAATCATGTGAAATAGAATCCACCTCCAAAGAATCCTAAGAAGAATCATCCAACCCAACCCCAACAAAGGGAGCTTTCTAAATAGCGTAGTGATCATCCAAAACCCCCTTCCACCAAGAAGATGACTTTTTCAGTCTAACCTTTCCAAAGGAGCATCTCGTTGTGAGGTGGCTTATCTTTTGGAATTTCTAACATCTGAGTGGAATGTCCTCATAATAAAGAACCCAAGACCAAGAGCCTATGGGAGAGGCCAATTTAATCATTTCTTGAAGCCCCTTAGAGACATCTATCTCCATAAGGATGCATGCAAAAGTTGTGCGAAACACATTGGAAGATGCAGAATCAACTAGCAAAAACTCCCCTAGGGCCTCCCCTACGGCCTCCAGAACTAAATCTAGCCATAAGTGAAGGGGAGGGTTAGGAAACCTTACCCACAAAGGAATCTTGTTAAAGGATTCAATAGACAGGTCAAAATCCACATACCAAGGTTTAGCCATCAAGGGGAACCTCTCCTCCCAAGAGAAACCACACCTTAGGATGGCATTTCAATCCTCTTTAGAAGAAAATTTCACAGTAAAAAAGCCCCTTGCCATAGGAAAAATTTTGAAAACATCTAAAACTATAGGCTTCAAAATTTTGGAAATCTAGGCATGCATATCCAATATAGAGGGCCAAAAACCCCTAAAAAAAAAGATGGTAATAGTAGAGGAGAAGTCCTCCACTTGAGTAGAAATCAAGAGGGTTATTGTAACAAGCACAATAACATAGGTCCCTGGACACATAGCCTAACCACCAAGACCAACCTCATAGGAAACCACATCAGCATAGGAAGTGGTCGAACCACCCACAACTCTTGGGGAATGAATATCCCCACCAAGATTAGAATTCATAGCTCAAAAACAAGAAAAAGTCGCAATAGGACCAGAAGCCAAAGTAGGCACCATAAAGTTAGAAATAGGATTTGAAACTATACGTAGAAGTCAGACATAGGAGTCAAAGATGGATGCAGTAGCCAAAGTTGAATGATTAAACCTAAGCATGTTGATGAAGTTTGTAAAGATCATTACTAGATAAAAGCTATGAAAGAAGCAATAGAGAAGATTGAAAAGAACAAACATGGGTATTTAGAAACAAGATGAATAAACAATGTGAGGTTGTAAAAAAAATCAAGATTGGTATATAAAGGTAGCTCACAGCTTGAGAGGGAATTGATTTTGAAGACACATTTGCACTTGTTGCTAAATTAGAAGCACTGAGAATGTTTTTAGTATATGTAGCCAACAAGAAATTTAAGGTTTATCAAATGGATGTCAAATTAGATTTTCTAAATGGAGGATTAGAATAAGAGGTAATTTTTTAGCAACCTAATGGTTTTCCTTCAACAAATAAAGAAGCTAACATTTGTAGATGAAAAAGGCATTGTATGGACTGAAACAAGCACCTAGAGGCTAGTAAACAAGATTGGATATGTATTTTACAAGTTTGGGATTTATCAAAGGTAATGTTGATAGTAATTTGTATTTGGATTACTAATCGTTGAAGTATTTGTGGATGACATCATTTTTGAAGGAAATAATGAAGCAAGTGATGAATTGAATTTTCAAAAAACATGAAGAAGTAATTTGAGATGAGTATGATTGGTGAGATGAAATACTTCTTGTGATTACAAATTGTACAAAATAATTATGGCATTTTTTATCACAAAAATATTATCTTAAATATTTACTGAAGAGGTTTGGATTGAAATTTTTCAAGCCATGGTAGCTAGGTGTAATTTTTTAGCAAAGATGAATCACCCAGTGTTGAACAAAAAATGTACACATCTATCATTGGTGGATTGCAATATTTGACACATACTAGACATAATATAGTTAATGCAGTTGGAATTGTGGAAAGATCTCATGTAGCTCGTAAAGAGACACAATATCTAGTAGTAAAATGATTTTTTTAATATTCAAAAGGCTTGCTTGATTATGGATTATGGTATGACGGATCACATAATTTCACTCTATGTGCATACATTAATGCAGATTGGGAAGGAAATTTAGATGATAGAAAAAGAATTAGTAGTGGAGTAATCTTCTTGGGAGGAAGATTGGTTTCTTGGCTAAGCAAGAAATAAGAATGCATTTCATAGAGTATAATAGAAGTAGAGTATGTAACAACAAAAAATAATTGTAATCGAATTATTTAGATGAAGCAAATGTTTAAATACATTGGGATTGAGTTTAGAGAGAATTTCATCGCTCAGTGTGATAACAAAAGTACCATGAGTAAGTCAAAGAATCTCATTTTGTATTCAAAGAAAAAGCATATATCTATTAAGTATCACTTTTTGAGAGAAAAATTTGCAGAGAAAGAGATCATGTTGGAGTGTGCTAGCAAATAGTAGTAGATAGAAAACATATTTATGAAACCTTTAGCGAAGGACGCATATAAGTACTTAAGAGGTATTCTTGGGGTTATGCCCTAGCCTACTTTTGAGTAGTTGACACAGAGATTGCATCACTCCAGTGGGAGAAAAACATTGTTTCTTTATCAGGATTGAATGCTTGATGCTTCTCTTATGGGGGAGTATCGTCAAGGACTCTTAGTACTAGTATTTAACATTATCTTTGGACACTTAAGCTTATTACAAAGCATACTTAGAGAATTGACATAATGATACCTTTTTCATTAATGCCAATGGGGGAGAGAATAACACATTAAAAAAATCCTTTCATATGTATGCTAAGGAGAGAATAAAACATGAAAAATATCCTATGGAAGATTATCTTATGGGGAGAGATTATACCCTATAGATTTTATGGGGGAGATGTATGTTCTTTTAGGATATATCCATGTTGATTGATGAATAGGATTTTATTGATGAGGATGATTTGAAAGATGTTGATGTATAAGGGAGATTAATACCTTCTTTCTGTATGTTGATTAATGACATTCATGGCAATCCTAAATGGGAAAGTAGATGCAAGAGAGCTATATATAGTATTCATAGAACTTTTAACATTTTCATCTATGTTTTCATCAATGCCAAAGGAGGAGATTGTTAGTATGAATGCTAATGGTATTCCTATGGGGGAGTATCTTAGTAGTGTTGGAGGCATGATTAAAGTGATTATATGTTGTATTCATGATAGAATTTTTCATAGACGTCAACATTCTTATTAATCTATGAAGATTGGAAAATAGAAGATAGAAAATGGCTTCACACAATTCTTGGATTAAAGATTAGATTATTCACTCTTGAGATTATGTTATAAATTATGTATAGAAGCTACTATTAAGAGAGTGTACAAAAATATGAAGACTGGACTAAGTTACGATTTTTTTAGTGAAAGTATCTTTCATACAGTGTTTTTGGAAAGTGGGTAGTGATGTTTAGATTTTATCTACTAATAGAGATGAAATATATTTGAGTGGCCTAAGAGAGAAGTTGAAGACATGATGAAAATGCCTTGTTTAAACATGCATAATCTGATGATCAGTGAGTGTAAAGTTATAAAAATTGTCAGCCAACAGGTTACTCGTAATTGTGAAAAGATGTAATGTAATGTATATTGTAATGTCTTAAGTTGGTCCTATATTATTATTGTAAATTGGAAAATCCTCAAGCTTGACTCAATAATTTTTTAAAGACTTGGTATAAAGGAAAGATGATTTCCTAGGATGAAAAGTGTGATTTGTTGTCATATCTATGTGATGTATTGTGTGAGCTTGAATGCGAACATTTTTTGGATCAAAGAAGAGATTAGTACAGTTGAGGCATAAAGAGATAACAAGAAACTATATTTGAAAATAGAAGTTATTTTTAAGCAGTCGTTGATGTACACTTGTGTTATTTAGTAATGATAGTACATTTTTTTTTAAGACATTGGGTTCATATGTCTTCCTTTTAACTCCTATTAGGGTTGGCACAGCTCCTAAAAGGGTTTGAATCTCCTACAAGGAATTCAAAGTCTCCTTACAAGGACTCATATGTATTGAGTGTATTTCATTGACTCCTAACATGGTCCATCCTTTTGCAATGAACATTATATTAGTACATCATCTTGTGGGCATGATTCCGACCGAGGTTTTCCCTCTTATCAATAGTTTCCCTAGCTAACATCTTTGGTGTTGTTGTGTATGGTTATATTTATATGGTTGTTGCATCTACTATTTGCATGTCCCAAAATAAAATATGCTCAAGTTTTTTTAAGTGCATAATCAACTCACCTCCCACCTCCCCCACACAATTATCTTGGTGGACTTTACTTTCTAATAATAACAATTTGATAATGGCAGTGAACTAGTAGTTTCATTTTAAAACAACTTCAAACTAAGATGATTTAGACATTCCAAACGAAGAAAATTCCAAGTCTAGGAACTCATTGATGAACAATGAAAAAAATGATAAAGTTTTAAAACTAAGTTGATGAAAAAATCTAACCTAAAGGGTTATGAGGAAAAGTCTGAAAATGAGTTGTGATTGATCCAAATCGTGGTCAAAATCCAAGTGAAATTGTAATTGTAATGAATGTTTGGAACCCAAATTTTCATTAATCTTTGTGTTAGAACAATGATATATTACTCAAAAAATAGAATCAAACCTTAGAAAAGCCTTGATTCTCTAAAGAAAAAGATGGAAACTTTGAAAATACCAACACGCTAATCCAAATTCATCATAGATCGCTACTTAATGTCTCAATCTATAGTAAGAATCAAGTTGGAGTTTAAACATAATAGCAAAGTCATCATCATTATTCTAAAATTATTCTAAGGATAAGGTATGGTAAGTTTTAAGACATGGCAAAATAGTCCTAATTGTTGACTAGTGGAGGTCTAAACAAGATAAACTAGATCCTAAGAGACGGGTGAATCAAAATCTTAAACACTTAAAGCTTTTCACCAATTCATTCACATCTATCAATAAAATTTAAATTTAAATATGTTGTCAAACATAAATCTAATCAATCACATGCATGAATATAAACACATAACACAATATGTGTTACCCATAAGCCCTCCAAGTTGATGGTAAAACTTGGGTGGGGATGACACCCACAAAACTTCACTACTGTGGTAATAAATTTAGCTAGTCATGGTTACAATGTTTGATCATAAGATATGATCTACTCTATGAAGATTATGCCCTATTAAAGGCTTAAGAGTGTTGTTAGGTCTCACCTTGTTAGAGGATTTAACACTTATGACATATTAAAGACTTTGTTAGGAGATTTACAAAGATCTATTAATACCACTCTATTAAGAGATTTACCTTGATTCAAGTTTATTAAAATTGATTTAGTACTTGACTCTTAGTTTGCTTTGTAAACTAATTTTGACTCTTCTCTTTGTTAACTGATCCTCTCCTCTTATCTGATATTACTTATCTTTCCTTTTCACTTCACTACTATGACTAGGTCACTTTCTCTATTAGATGACAATAGAACCCTTAAATGACTTATGATCTTGGTCCTTCAGTTTACTCCTTGTTTGCATGTATATACTTCCCCATTCTTTCTCTCACTCTTTCTCACACATGCATACATATAGATCTAGGTTAAGACCTTCGCTATTTAAAGAGTTTCTTAAAGAGTTTTATAGATTCATCCATAATATCCTCTTCATCTAAATCATTGAACATACAACATAGGGACATGTGATCCATGTCATATAAATGTTCTGTAACAACCTCTAAAAAAATTAAATTTTCCTTCCAAATTGTCCTAATAAGTGTTCTACCTCAAAATATATTCAACTCCAAACTTTTATGTAGACACTACATTGCTCGGTCTTTAAATTTTCTTGATAATTGACATTGTTGTTTCTCAATTTGTATTAATGCTTGACATGTATTGTGCTTGACACACACTATCTGGCTCAGTACTTATATGCTTGATTATGTCTGGTTGCTAATGAGGTCAGCTTGCATAAAAAATTCTCTATGACGATAAATTTACTTGGCTCCTATAGAGCTTGATACATACTTGCTTATGTAAATGTCTCGACATATATAGAGTATCTTAGTTGTAATGATGAACATCAAACTTTGCCTTGTAAATAACTAAGTGGTTGGCACTAATACACAACAATGGTTAGAGATACCAACAATTTCCCCCTTTACATTAGTAGAAAAGACACTTTTTTGTATTCACATTATTACAATACAATATAATAAATGAACTCTCCCTCTAAGTCTTACACCAATGAATAGTAAATAAACAGTGCAAAAATGAATTAAAAAATCCATTTCATCTCTATTCAAATCTGTATTTCTCCCTATGACATCTTATTCTCCATTTGACATCTCATTCCCCCTTTTTTTTGAACACTAATGTCACTACTGCTAGGGTGGGATGGGTGAAAATAATCCATATTTCTCAATGAATTCCTTGTGAACTCTGGTAATCATGGATAATGCATGATCCCCTATGTTTTTTGTTTCCTCCAAAATAGTAATCTGCAACTGTAATCTTGCAGCCAAACAAATTAAACTAATAGCCATTAAAAGATTATGATCTTATATGGTAAGATCTTGGGATGTTTTTAGTTCTCTTTGCATGACCTCCAAATGAGGTATCATCATTTCCTAAATAGATATCAATTTGGATCTCATATTGTTGTCAACTAGTCGAAGCTTGGCCAATGTTCCTTGAGCACTAAATAGATTATTGTAGTGATCAATTCTTGATCTTGGTGACTCTAAAATAATGTTGTTGGATCTCTTTATCTTAGCATGAATTTTATTTATTTTTGTATGAGTATTGTTAGTGAATCTTGGCACATCTGAAAAAATTATGTGCAAATGTTGTACCTTTTAAATTAGTTGAATCATACATTTTACCTTCTCTTCTAGTTGCAATTTCTACTTGGCAATGGTTATGGAGACTTTTTCCATAACCTTAGCTTCAAAATCTTCTAGTAGACCAATCCATTAGCTTCTCATTTGATTCCATACTTCTAGTATTCACTCGCTCAACTATATTTACAAGTTGGTTGATGATTGGTGCATCTTCTTCACAATTCTAAATGTCAAAAGCATGAATAAAAATATGATTTACATCATATAGTACATTTTTCCCTTGTTCTCTTCTCCTAGCTCAATTATTTCACCCAAAATAACCTCAATATCTAGTGAAACATCTTTTATTTCTTTCCTCTTTTTGCTAAGTGAAGGAGGATTGTTGCTTGGCACTAACTTGGGAGTTGGTGAATGGGTGTCACCACTCAAATCTTTCTTATGCATCTTTCTTTGAGACAACAATAGTTGCACCCAATTGAGCTTTATTTGATTTATTGCCTTCTTTAATATGAGGTGCTAAAATAATCGTATTATTTACACTTGTTTCTTTCTCTTCACCATTTTCCTCTAAACTTGTGAGCCTTTACTACTCAGCCTCTAGAGTGTCAAGGGTGTCAGCATGTATAGGGGACATGTTGCCTTGTGGACTTGTTACACCTAAAATTTATCCACTATTGTAATCATCTTTGATGTTTAAAGTTTCTATCTCTACTCTCTTTGTTGATAACTCAAAAATACTCTTCTATAACAACTCACTTTGTTTTTTAACAACTTCCTCTTTATTTAGTAAGATAAAATAAATGTTCTATATTTTGGAACAAATATGCTCCTATAATACTCCAAAAATGTGTCATGTTTATTCGAGGACAAATCAAGAATTACTCTAACTATTGCATTAGTTCTTATCATTTTCTCTTCCTTCTCTTCATGTTACCATCTTCTCTTCAATCTATCATATAGATCTTGAGGTATTTGTCTCTCTATTTCACCAGAAGCTAGTTTGAAATTTGAGATCATTTCTATCACAGCCTCCTCAATATTATTTCTATCATCATTATCTACTGTATCATATTTTACAAATCTAAAACTAAATAAACCTAGGGAGCTCTTTATGTCTACACATAGCTCATCAAGAGACTTATATTTTTTCTTAGGTGGTCCTTTGACCAATCTCCTTCATTTGGTTATGTGGGCACTGGGCTCAATAGTCTCTACTACTTTATGCTTTGTAGTCTTCTCGGCACTAGCAGTTGCCCTGGTCCTTTTCTTGTTTGGTGGTGGAGGTGTCATTGTTGGCTTCTTCTTTGTTCCTTGAGCCTTCTTTCTCAATGGCATAACAAAAAATAGAGCTTTTCCCTTGTCACCTTCTTCCTTCTCTTCCTCATCACCACTATCTTTTACCTCATCTTTACCAAGACCTTGTGTCAATTGTAATGGTTCTTTTCCCTTTCCTAGGGTACCAACTTAGCTTCTAGGTCTTCAATCATTTTCTTCCTTTTCTTCTCCTTGGAAGCTATCTTGATTTTCATAGCTATTATTTCTTTGTATTCTTCATATCTTCCAAAAAGTTGAGCATTTATCTCTTCTTTCAGTAGTCCATCAATGTTTGCAATCACTACATCATTGTGTATCTTGTACTCAAAACTTTGCAACCAAGCCTTCCTTGGCTTCACTACTTGTACAAAAGTGTTGTCTGTATCCATAAGAGAACATATGCCATTATAATATTTTTTGAGAAAATCTTCAAGTATCCTCATTCTCCTTTTCATCCTTTACTTGAATTCATCAAAATAAGCATTCATTACATTCTCAAAATTTTCTCATAATTGAGTGATATACTCATTTATTTGTCCTATCACTAGTTTATCTTACTCCCATACTAGGAAAATACTTTTGGATATTAAAGAATATGCAAACAATGAGGGATCCAAATTTACACATTGAACTCTTCTCCTTTCTTATGGATGCAATATTTTCTACAATTTGTAGTCTTTGTAGCTCAGCAAGATCATACTCATGATCTTTCATTACTATCTTCCATGCTTGATCCACATCCATACAAGGCACACTGCTCAATCTGCTTGATTGATAGAATTTGTGAGTTGTAACCCTTTATACAAATTCAATTTGTGGATAAGAGATGATTGTAATGGATAGACCATGTCTATTCCACTCGGCTCCTATGTTTGCCTTTGTTTCTTCACGAAAAAATTGCATGGTTTTCTTCTTGTCTAGGGTTTAATAGCATGTGACCCTATGAATCATTTTCTATGTGATTTTTATTTGTCCATTCTATATCCAAGACTTCATTCCATGAATTCTACTCAAAATAACTTTAATCCACTCGATTTTAAAATTTCTTGGGAATTCTAGGGCGTGAGTTAACCCTTTCCTCAAAAAAAATTGAATATCATTCTTTAATATTCCTTCATTGCACAACTTCTCATAAGCTTCTCTAGTTTCATAATCTCCTACTAATCTAATTTTACACATATAACACTTTTGACATCATGGATCATTATGACTTTAGGTGGTATTGAGGATAGAGAACCCATTGAGTCTCCTTTCATAGAAATCTCTTGAATAGCATGAAACTTTGGTGGAGGACAAGCGTCACTCTTCACTAGTTGGATTGTACTAACCTATTGACTCATTCCAGCAGTTGATGAAGCTTCCATGTTCATAGGTAGGGTTTGAAGTTTTTCTTCTCCAAATAGTCACCGTAGTTTAGATCTTCACTCATTCAAGCTTCTTCATCCAAATCGCTCTTGAAAACTTTGTTGGTTGCTAAAATGCCGAATCACTTTGTGGTCTCAAAAAATTTGAATGCAAGATATGTTATAATGTCTTCAAAATTTGTTCAATACCTTCTTTCGATCAATTTAGGGTCTCCATTAATGTTGTGTACATAGGTGAGTGGAAGAAAGCTATCTTGATCGATATTGATGTCTTTCAACTAGGTCTTTGTATTATAGCTCAGTCTCTTCCATATCATTCAGCCTATAGCATTCCTCTTCTTAACTACTCAGTTTATGTTGCAATGCTCTATCAACATAGACAATTTTATTGACACTCAAAAACCTTTCATAGATTGTTCTTATGCATCTTCACATATGCAGATATGAACTTTTGGCACATTTTCATGTAAGGAACTAATGTAGGATATATCAATTAACTATACAGCTCCATACATACCTCTTTTTCTTAGTTTGAGATGACATGATCAGCTTCTTAATTGGATTGGGTGGCCATAGCTTCATTTGCTCTAGTATATCCATCTTCTACTTTCCTTTTTCTTTTTTGGCTCATCTCTTTACTAATCTTCTCAATGTCCACTTTTTATTTGCCTTTGTATTTTGTCTAATTTGTTGAATGTACCTCAGTCCTGCAATTCTTTCTTCGATGTCCAAACTTATGACATTTGGAACATGCATTGTTAGGTGCATAATTCTTCCTCTAATTTGTCCAATGAGGTTTTTTTTGTGATCTATATTTATATTCTTTATGCCCATACTTCTAACAATCAAAATAGTATCCTTTAAATTTAGGTGTAGCAGTTCTATTCCTCAATCTTGACCTTCACTCATGTATTTGATGTCCTTGTCTCTTGCAATAAAAATAGAAACTAGTAAACCTAGGTTTGGAATTTTGCATACCATGTTTGCTTCAACAGATATTTGTAGTATGACCAAGTTTTCCACAATGATAGCATGTTGGTTTGTCCTTTGGCTTTGTATTCCTCAATTCTCCATTTTTGGATGATTCTACTTTCTCAATGCATGAATGTCTTGACCCATTGGAATAGCTTGATGATTTCATAAGTTCTTCAAATTACTTCATTGCCTCTATTTGTTTTTTGAATATCCATGGATTCTTTCTTAGTTTTCATTTTATTCTTCAATATGTTCTTCTATGATTTGAGATTTGCAATTTCCACATCCTTATGATTTAATTCATGATTTGCAAGCATTAATTGACTCATCATGTCCAATTGAGTATTTCTGATCTTTTGCACATCTTATATCCTTTCTTCAAGTCTAATAGTCATGAACTTTTTGTCTTCTTCAACCATAGTCCAGACTTCTTCAACTTTCTTCTTTTGTTCAATCACTTCACATATTTTGATTGATTGGATTTCATGTTCTCTTTTCAGTCCTCTTATTTCTTCATTTAGTAGTTTATTCTTGTCAAGTAGATCTGAAGATGCTTTGTCACTAGGATTGATTGATTCAAACAGTGCTTCAATTTCAATTTCTTGATAAGAAAATTATTTTATCTAGACGAAAATTTCCTTTCTCATTTTTAGCAAATCCTTTAGATCTTGTCTTTCCTTCTCAAGTTTATGCAATATGAGTCGACTGTCAATAGCCTAGTTGCCAATAACCTTTTCTAGTTTGAATGACTCTGTCTCCAAGATCTAATCTCCAACATATTAAGCTTCTCTTAGATAACTAAGCTCTGATATGAATTTTTGACTAATGGATGTATAAATAGGATAAACTAGATACTAAGAGAGAGAGAGAGAGGGGGGGGGGGGTGAATCAACATCTTAAACACTTAAAACTTTTCAGCAATTCAATCACATCTATAAATAAACTTGTGCATGTAAAAACTTGTATGTAAACCTATTATCAAACATAAATCTAATCAATCACATGCATGAAAATAAACACAGAACACAATATTTGTTACCCAAAAACCCTCCAAGATGAAGGTAAATCTTAGGTGGGGATCACAGCCACAAATCTTCTCTATTGCAGTAATAAAGTTAACTAGGTAAGATTACAATGTTTGATCATAAGATACAATCTATCTTGTGAGGAGTTTGTCTTGTTAAAGGCTAAAGCCTACTAAGTCTCACCCTATTAGAGGATTTAACACATACAAAAAAGTAAGGACTCTATTAGGAGATTACAAAGATCAATTAAGACTACTCTATTAAGAGATTTACCCTGACTCAAGTTGATTAAAATTGTTCCAGTATTTGACTCTTAGTTTGCTCTGTAAGTTGATTCTGAGTTTTCTCCTTGCTAAATGATCCACTCCTCTAATCTGATATTACTTGTCTTTCCCTTTCACTTCATTGTTATTGCTAGGTCACTTGCTCTATTAGATGATAATAGAACCCTTCACTAACTTTTGATCTCCATCCTTCACTTTACTCCTTTTGTGCATGTATACACTTCTCCATTCTTTCTCTCTATTAAAAAAATGATCTAATTATTATAACTTGAAAGTTATTGAATTTATTTCTATAGATGTATTGAGTTAATATCTCTTTTGTAATAATATTGAATAACCTATGTCTTCCTTCAAAAGAGAAAAACTTATTATTATATATAACATATACTAAATGGTTGTGACCTCGCATAAAGCAACAAACCTCATGGATACGATGGAATGTTTGACTTGGTAAAGATCAATGAATGTCAAGATATGATGAAGCATTCATAATAAAATGCATAACAAGTACATATGCTAATAAAAAAATTAATACATAGCACAAAACAAGGAAAGAGAACCACAGTCAAACAAATATGACATGTCAAAATTAGACCTCCACTCACATCAATATGAGACTACCATGGTCAATGTGAGAGACGATGGACAAAGTACGTGTCATCATTAATATTCACATATGAATGATAGACGTATATTGGGTTGAATAGAGGTAGAAATATAAAGTTTTATATAAAATGGGAGAATACATAGATATGTTCATTTTTAATATTCATTTGACAAATATTTAAAATAGGTGTAACATATAGATATATCATTTAGAACTATATATGTATGTCTGTGTGTGTGTGACGAATGGATATTATCATTATTTATAATATTTAATGAATAATTTATTAGAAAAATTTAAATATTAATATTTATCTGACCCAAGCTATAAAAACATTAACACTCTCACTCTTGCTTGTGCTTGCAAATATATAGATCTAGGTTAAGATCTTTGATAATTGAAGTGTTTCGTAAAGAGTTTTCTAGATTTTTCCATACTAGCCTCTTCATGTGAATCCTTGTACATAAAACATAGGGATCTATGATCCACGTCATGCAAATCATCTGTAACAACCTATGTAAGTATTAAATGTTCTATAACGACCTCTACAAAATTTAAATGTTCCTTCCAAGTTGGCTGGATAATCATTTTTCTCAAACTCTATTTCATTCCTGACTTTTATGTAAACTTTTCATTTCTTGGTCTTTACTATTTCTTGATGCTTGGCATTGTTATTGCTCAATCTATATTACTCTTATGATGCTTGACATGTATTGTGCTCGGTACACACCATGTGGCTTAACACTTATAGGCTTGATACTGGCTTGGTCGCTAATGAGCTTGGCTCATATAGAAAATTCTCTATGATCATAAACTTACTCAACTCCTATAGAGCTTGGTACATACATATGTGCATGACTTGACAAATATAGAGTAGCTCGGTCATAGTGATGTTTATATGACTTTGCCTTGTAAATGACTAAGTAGTACAATGGTTAGAGATACCAACAATTCTCTAAATTTATCTTAGATCGTGACTCAATGTCTCAATATGTAGTAAGAATCAAGTTGGAGGTCAAACAATATAATAGAAAATTCACCATTATTATTTAGAAATTCTTCTAAGGATAAGGTATGGTAAGTTTTAAGACATGTCAAAATAGTCCTAACATCTTATCAAATTTACTTTGGATCATTATTTAGGTCCCTCAAATTAAGCAAGGATTATATTGCAAACTTGTCATGACAACAAACTTGCCCTATCATTATGAGGAAATTTAGACATTTGAAAGGTACCTTCTTTGGATTATATTGGTCTTCAAAGCTTATTTTATTTGTATAAGAATGATGGCTCATGATTTCTCAGCAAATAGTCCTTATAGTGATTGGGTGAATTGACAAATTATGAGCATTTTGTGAAAAAAATTGCCGCTATACTTTGTATTTTTAAACCTTGGTTTAGACACAAATTTGTGTTTTAGACTTTGTATGACATTAAAATCAGCTCCAAAACACTGTGAAAATGTTTGCAATAGGTTTGATATTAGTTTATAGTCAAATAAAAAATCCATATTTAGAGAAACATAAGTTTTGGAAGTCATCCTCAAATATTTGTTAATAACTTACTCATCTTAGTCCTCTAGTTTCTGAACATAATTGCAAATGATGATTTTTTGACCAAGTAATGCTCATAAAACAAGATTGGGTGAGTTTAGAGACTTACTTATTTAATATTTCATTTTCAAGAAATGTCATCCCTAATTTATGAACCCTCAAATTTTATTTTGAAAATGGATATTTTTAGCCTCTCTTTAAATTTGGATTGGTCTTGGAAAACTCTATTGGAAGGATTTAATAGGAAACAAGATACTGAAAGGTAGTGAATTAGGAACTTCAAACTTTTACTTGCAAAACATATTACTAATTTCATATCTAATTCATCTCATATGTTAGATCTAACATCAAACTATAATGCTGAAATGAAATCAAAATATAACATCCATGAAAATCTTAGCACATAACACAAATGATTTGGTAACCCAGAAACACTTCAATTTGAAGGTAAAACTAGGGTAAGGATGGAACCCACAAATCTTTACTGTTGCAACAATAAAGTTAATCTGATAGGCTTTCAATGTTTATCATAATATATTATCAACCTAGTGAAGAGTCTGCCCTATTAAAAGCTTTAAGATTATTAGTTCTTACATTGTTAAAGGATTTTACACTCACAATTAAGTAAGGACTTTATAGATCTGTTAGGATCACTCGGTTAAGAGATTTGACCCGACTCAATCTATTAAAATAGATTTAATACCTGACTCTCTATTTTCTCTAAAAACTAATCTTGGATCTAATATCTATGTTCTATCCTTCATTGTTTACGTCATTATGTCTCGTCTCCTTTTAGACTTAGCCTTCCTTACTCTATTTTGTCCTTATTTTCTCCTTCACTTGCTATTTCATATATTCATTTGCACACAAATTGTTGTGATGTGGAGCCTAATCAGACTCAGAGGTTTATTCGATGCAGTTTCCCCCCAAATTATTTCTATGGGGGTTTGGAGGTAGTGCCCAAGACAAAAATGACCTTACATTGTAAAAGGCATCGGCTACTATTTGTATATTATTCTAACCATAATTTCGTAAGCAACGAAAAGCTTGTATAAATGGGCTTAGGGTTAAGGATTTTCATAATGTGTGATGTGAAAATTGGTTCTAGTTTTAGTATTGAGCCATAAGGGATTATAGATTGTAATCAAGTTGTAATCATTGGGTCATAATAATAATGGACTTTTTGTTGGTGGATTTAGCCTAGGGATTAGGTGAACCAGGTTTAAATATTGGTGTCTTGCATTCTCTCTTATGTGATCTTATTATTTTCTAATATTGGTTATATTTGCATGTAACTATTATTTATGTTTGAGGTTATTCCTAACAAGTGGTATCAGAGAAGATTTAAAGCTAGGTTAGTGGTAAAAGGATTTTTCACTGAGAAAAGGGCATTGATTTTGATGAGATAATCTCTCTTGTTGTTAAAATGACTTCTATTTGCACTATTTTAAGTATCATGGCTACTAAAGATTTACATTTGGACCAACTTGATGTTAAAATAGTCTTCCTTCATGGTGATTTAGATAAAGAGATTTATATGGCACAGCCACAAAGATTTGAGGTCAAAGGTAAGGATAACTTAGTGTGCAGATTGAAGAAAAGTTTATATGGCATGAAGCAAACACCTTAGAAATGGTATCTGAAATTTGACAAGCTTAAGCATAAGCATGGATATAGTAGGTATCATTCAAATCATTATGTTTATTTTAAGAGGTTGGATGATGATGACTATATTATTTTATGTTTATATGTTGATGATATGCTTGTAGCTGGGTCTAGCATGGATCACATTAAGGGGCTAACATGCCAGTTAGCACATGCATTTGCTATGAAGGATTTGGAGGCAGAAAAAACAATCCTTGGTATGAAGATTTATAGATATCGGAAGAACAAGAAATTGACATTATCTTAGGCTGAGTATATTGTGAAGGTGTTGCAATGTTTCTCTATGGAGGATGCTAAAGCTATTAGCACACCTTTACCTAGTCATTTGAAGTTGACTAAGGAGATGTGTTCCAAGATACAAGAAGAGGAGGACAAGATGCCTAAGGTGTCTTATGCTTCAGTTGTATGAAGCTTGATGTATGCTATGGTATGTACAATGCCAGATATTGCACATGCAGTGGGATTCATTAGTAGTTGTATGAGTCATATAGGAATTGACCATTGGAATGTAGCTAAATGGATTCTCAAATATTTGAGAGGAACATCTAATAAGTGTTTACATTTTGGGGGTTCTACTACTGATTTATAGGGATATGTTGACTTAGATTTGGTAGGGGATATTGATACCACACAGAGTACTATAGGTTATGTATTTATTGTTGGTGGGGCAGCAGTGAGTTGGGTTTCTAGGTTATAGAATGTTAATGTTTGACATATATATGCACTCAATCTCAATTGGGATGCTTGGTAACCTTTAAATTACTTGGCACGTAAAGAAAAATAAACAAGGACTGATGTACTCAACCTTTACTAGATGAAATAGTCACAATGATGACCAATCAACCTTGCCTACTAAATGACTAAGTGCTTGGATAATAATAGGTAACTTGAGCTTAGAGATCGACAAACTCAAGAATAACTCCCCTTTAATTTGGCATCCTCCTTGGAAAGGTTTGGACACTTATGAATTTCTCACAATTACGAAAGAAAAATTGTACCTCCTTGGTGTACTTCAAACTTTGGTCTCCAAATACCTCATTTGTAGCCCATATTTTAGTCTTGGATCAATCATAAAACCTAGAAATTCCTCCTTATGCCCCCACCATGGATCTTGGATGGACATAGATACTTTCAAAATTACCCTTTCTTCTTTTTGATTTGACTACATAGCCAATCCTTTTTTTTACATGGTTGTAGCCTCTCTTTTAAAGGGATTTTGGCTTCTTTTTTTAACCCACACAAGCAATGCAAGAAAAAAAATTGTTCTTGGCTTGTAGAACTTTATTATATTATTTTCCTTTTATTTATTTATTTTATTTCACTTCACCAAAGGTAAAATTGACTAGCTTATGGACTCCATATTCCTTCAAATTTTCCTTGTCCCCATTTAAATAATCTTTCTTGTCCATAGAAGGGAAATTTTACCCTCATAGGGCCTAATATAACCTAAAACCTAACATTTTCACATAACAAAAAATGATCCTGAAAAGCAAAAAAAATTACCCAAGTATAGACATTCTTAACACTAATAAAAACTTTGCAAACTAGCTCTCAAAGGGAAATTTGAGCTTAGTATGGATAATTCGTGAACTTAGAAATAATTCACTCCCCATACTTCTTCTTTAGGGGAAAAAATACCACATGTATGGACATTTTTTACACTTTAAAAAAAAATAACACTCTGTATTCCCTCCAAGGAAAAATCACCTTAGTTTGGACAATTTACAGACTTTAAAAACCAAATTTGGAATCCATACTTCCCACCCAGGGAAAAAATTCACATTAGTCTAGACACTTTGCAAACTTAGGAAACCAAATTTGGAATCCATACTTCCGACTTAGTTAAAATCAGATCTCCTCAAAATTTTCCTTAGGGTAGAAATCACCCATCTCCAAGGAAGAAATTGTTGCTCAAAAATGGAAAATCAAACTTCCAAAAATTGCCTAGCAAGAGGAAAAATCTCTCAACCAAGCAAGAGGAGTGGAAACGAATGAGAAAATAAGAGGGGGAATCCCCTTCTTATATCCTCTTGTTGACCTCCATAGTGGGCCGACCTACTTGGAGGGAAACAAAAGCTTAAGTTAGACCCTCCAAAATGGCCTAGTTTTAAATAAAACATGAAAATAACTAAACCCCATAGAGAAATTGACCCTTTTTAATTCCCAATTTGACCTAGAATTGCAATACAGAAATAAGGTAAGCCTAGGAGATGTCAAAATTTTCATTTAATAACATTTTGGCAATTAAAATATCATTAAAATTGAATCTAGCAAGTCAAAAATCAATTTTCAATTCCAAATTACCAATTTCCTTTAATATTTCTAAAATCCTCTAGGAAAAATTTCAACCAAATTAATAAGATTTTGCAATTTAATCCAATTTCAATTTTGCAATATACTTTCATTTTTTTAACAAAATAAATCATTTTCCTAGCAATTGAAATTCAAACACTAAATTCAATTTCACCATCAAAAAAAAAATTCACCGAAAAAGTTTAAGATTTTCCAAAAAAACTAAGTCCACAAATTCATTTTGAAAATGCTCAAACTTATACAATTATATCAAATTTTCAAAAGTCCATCTAAGTCCAAAATTTGCAAATTTGTCTTACTAGATATTATTTTAACCATCAAAAAAATGTTGTTGTTGAATTTTGTATGGCCTAAGGACAAAATTACATGCTCTAGAAAATCAAGTTTAGCACCAAGTGAAAATAAATTTAATCCCTCCTATAGACCAAGATGTCCTAAGTGTAAAATTTCCAATTTGAAACCTCTGGACAACTCTGAAAATTCACTAAGGCAAACAAAGGCTTACAACACCCACAAAAATTGCCAAGACTTGCCCAAAAATGGGGGGGGGGGGGGGGGGGGGGGGGGAGAGTGGGGGGGGCGGGGGGCGGCAGAGGGGGGATGTTGTGGGAAAAGTTATGGGGTGATGGTGTGAAAACCTCACAGCAATACTTGATATCAGCAAGCTAATGAGAAGGTGAATGTGGAGCGAAAGACATATATCATTTACATGGAGCAAATGAAGAGAAAAGTTTATGAAGATTATTTTGCAAATTATGTAAGGTGATTCTAAGGGGTTATGATAGATATGTTAGTGAAATACATGACCATTCAAATGATTGTATCTATTTCAAAGAGTTGCATCCATTCATAGAATTATATCTTAAGGCAGATCATCTAAGTGGATATAAGTTACAAATAAGATAAATAATATAATAATGTATAAAGAAAAGACTAGATGATTGAAAAGAAGTAGATATAAGACATATGTGTATCATGATGCTTAAATGGTGTTGAATAAGAAGATATAAAAGGGTGTACTAAGAAAAAGGTATGAATTGGTGTGCTATCTAGTAAGAGTTTTCTTTTTTGGAAATAGGCTTCTCCCATCATGACATCATTGAAGATATAAAAGGTATTTGAGAAGTGAACAAATAGGTCTTAACAAAAGAAATTAGCATACCAAATGCACCAGAAAATAAAAACAAAATTATACAAGAGTGTGCAAAAATCAAGGATAGTGGAGAGAATGTTCAAGAGATTTCTAGATAGAATTGAGAAGAATTCTGAGGCAAAATAATTTATGATAGGCTTGTGAAGAAAAGTACATAAAAATTTAAAGAAGTTTATTTAGAAAAGATCTAAGAGTAGATTATGACTATGAGATATATATGACATATATCTAAAAGTGATCAATTGTCCATTTTTTGAAGAAGCAACATTCAAAAGGTGGAATCATGTGTTGGAAGTTGATGCCTCCTAAAGGAGACACTGGTGTTTCTCTAGTAGGTTGGTGCCTTCAAATTCAAAAGTGGACATTGGTGCTCACAAATATAATGGGGCATTGGTTTCTACGAATCTTTGCTATGGGAATTGGAATCTCTTGTAGGTTACAACTACGAAGTCGTAAGAATGATTCTTTTAAAAGCACACGGTGCTGTGATTTTCTCCCCTAAGGGCTTCCATGCAAATCATTTTTTTAACTTATGTAATTGTTGTAGCTTATGTTGCTACTATGAAAATAATATGCTTATGATATTAAGGTTGAAAAAGTAGAAGTGTGTTGTTACACTAAATCATCCTCACCACCCCCCCGCAAGTGCCCTCCTAAATCCCCACACCCTATTCATCACTTTCTTCCCCAAAATTATTACTTGAAAGCAATGATAAATTAAGGAGCTTGATTTGTATTATGTCAACATCATGAATCAAATTAGCTTTTCTACACCTATCACCTTGAATCTACTTCAAGAAAATAAAGTCATCAATGCATCAATACCATTAAGTCACAAACAGGAATCATGCCACACTACTCAAACATCTAAAAAGTAGGGAAAAATGAATGCAAGAACTTGTTCATTAAACATTTACAAATCATCAAGGAGTGACCAATTACATACAACTTCAGTCCCTTAGGATAGTTGAGCATTATGATTGATGACACCTTTTTTTTCCAATTAGTTTGATGATCGAAAAAGGTAGAAATGTGAAAACTAGGTAAAATGATACAAAATTGACAATAATCAGCATAACAAAAAGTACATATACAATTGTGAATTAGAATATGAGCTTAAATATGGAAATTGGATACAGAAAGGAAACTATTGCAGAAATTTGAGCTCAAAAATTCTGATCAATAGAGTTGGGTTTCCAAGAACTAGGAGCATCTGGTCAGCTAAAAACAGTGGATTATAGATCAATATACTTCATATATCCTCCCATAATTTTACCAAAAAGGCATCAATCAAAGGAGATAGGCATCTTAGACCTAGGATTTTCACTTAAATTTTGAAATTGTATCTCAATCTACACTTTGTGAATTTAAAACTCTTTAGATCTATGACCTACACACATAAACAAGGTAGAAAATGGATGTCTTGTATAGGGGCTTGTCTAGTTAAACCTCAAGAAGGTATTAATTTCCACCACAAAAATTATTGATTAGAAAAGTGAGCTTACCCGTAGAGGGCAGAGGTTAAATCTAAAATGAAAGCTAGAATTGATAAGCTGAATTGACAAGATTATACTTTCAGATTGAAAAAGGTGATGCTACAATGTTCTTAAGGTAAGTCCTAATTTGAGCATTATAAAAATAACATGGATAACATGGATATACCATAACATAATCATGAAATCAATTTTGAAGATATTTGTAATAATGCTAATTTAATTGATTGAATGAATTTATTACAAAGGAAATGAAGGCTCCTTAAATGAGAAAATGTAAAGATGGTGTTTGCAAAAGAAACAATCATTCACTAAGAACTAAAATATAAATATACTAAACTATCTAGATGCCTAGATACGTTGACTGACTAGATACATCTGAATATATGTTAAGTGACTAGAATGACCATGATGAGGTAAATAATAGTATATTATTCTAATTCACTCCCCTAGGGGTAAATTTATTAACTAGCCAACCTTTATAAGACTGAATTTGCAGGTCAGTTGAACATGAATGCATAGAAGGTTGTCCCCTTCTCATTAGAACACTCGACGACATGAGTCTATTGTTGAGACCATCCCTAGTGCTACAAAATTTTTGGATACGACCATGTTGACCATGATGTTGAGTAACAAAGCTACACCTACTTTATCCAGAGACACTGAGATCAACTTCAAAAAGCTTCATAATGCTAGAAATCAAAAATTTTACTATAAAATCATCAAAAAGAAACAACATACACAATTTTGTAAAAAAATCATTAAAAGCATTTGTAGAAAAACAATGTTTTCCCTAAAAATCTGAGGTGCAACTAAAAACACTCTACAAGAAACCATGATTTTATTTTTAAAATGTGAATATTTTGTCGAAGCCAAAAAAGCTAGAATTCTATGAGAAAATGGCCAAAACAATTTATTTTGAGGAAAATGGAAAAAAAATCCTATGTGAGCAAGTCCCAAAAAAATAGCAAACTCATAGAAAAGAGAAACATGAATCTTTTTTGGAAAAGAAGAAGAAAAAACTCTAATATAGAACATCACAATGTTTGAGAAAAAATGAGGTATAACCTAGAAAAAAATACAAAGTCTACATTTGTTTTTTTTAGGAAAAAATTTAATAAACCCATCGCGGGTTCTTGTAGAAAAAATTTAGAAAACTCATCATGATTTTGTGGAAAAATATTAAAAACCTGTCATGATGTTTTTGTCAAAAATTTCAAAAAAATCATCATTATCTTTTAATGGGGAAAAAATAAAAAACCATCATAATTTTTTGTGAAAAAAATCAAAAAACCAAAAATAGAAGACAATGAATTTTAGGACAAAACTATGCAAAACCCTGTAAGATTTTTCTTTTGGAAAAAACAACTCTCATGCCTTTTTTTTGTGGGAAGAAAATGCAAACCCTCCATGCATTATTATTTGTGGAAAAAAATTAGAAAACCCTCCCTCATGAGAAAACCCAAAAACTCTCTAATGTAGCCAAAAGAATTCCAAATAACAAGTTCTAAGATAGAAAACTCTCACATTTAATAGAAAAATCTTTGAAATAATTTACAATTTTAAATACCCTCAAATTTGTAACGTTAAATTTTTATTAGAAAATTAGAAAAATAACTTCTTAAAAATTATAATTTTTTTTTAATGATTCTACATCACTTTTCATTGGAAATTGTAAAAACTTCTAGAATTTAGTTCTAGTTATGAAACAACAACAAAAAAAAACCCTAGGTGCTGATACCATGAGCACGTAACTGATTGAATGCAAACATTAGAATGGAGATGAAGGCTCCTTAAATAAGAAGCTAGAAAGACAATGTTTCAAAACAATCATTAACTAATTGAAATAGAAATTGTTAATATTTTATAGCTTCATTGGATAAGACTTAAAGTATAAATATAATGAACAACTTCATGATTAAATATTATAGATATGTACATCTGCAGATATAATATAACATATATGAATCAATAAAAGCGAAAAATCTTCTAAGAGTGGGTGTTCTCTCCATTTTTGAATTAGCTGGTTCACAGGAAGGTGAGAAACTAGTTGGGGATAATTTAGTAGGTGGTACAGATCCTGGAGGAATTGCAAGGGGATCCAAGAAGAAAGAATAATGGGACAGAATGTAGTTTTTTGGCTGATGTAGACAATGGAAAGTTTATGTGTGAATTAGATGCAAGTTGTGGGGTCCAAGATCCTCCTTTGCATTCCCCTTCTACATTTCGTGTGCCAGGACAAGTTTTCAAGAAGGAGAAAATCCCTTTGGTTAATGTTGAGACCAATATGGAAAAGATCTTAGAAGGGCCAAAGGTAGGGTTTTCAAAGCAAAGGTCTTGGTCTTCCCTTTTTGGCAAGAAACCTAATGGTAAATCATCTTTTCCACTAGTGACTGCTAAATCTTGTTGGGAGAAAGGTGAGTTTCAAATCTTTATCCCAGATCCTTTAGTTGATTTCTCTACGTCCTCCATGGATTTCACCCTAGCGGGTAAATTTTCAAGGGCAAGACCAGATTTGGATTCACTAAGGAAAATGGTTTAACGGAAATGGGTTATTTGAGGAGATGTGGATATTTCCCCCATGTTGAATGGTTTTTTCTCATTTATTTTTAACTGTAAGGAAGATATGAATCTAATTCTTTGTGAAGGCCCATGGTCGTTTGGAAAAAGTTCTCTCACTATTAAAAAATGGGAGCCAAATATGGATTTATTAGACACTTTTTTCTTAAGTACCCCGATTTGGGCCAGATTCCCTAGCCTCCCTTTAGAATTTTGGCATGACGACATTTTTAAAAGTATTGCCAGTTCATTTGGCAAACTAGTGGCTCTGGATAATGCTATGACTGCTAGAACCAAACTTCATAGTGCTAGACTTTATGTTAAGGTGCCAGATTTGAATCATCTTCCAAAAAAGGTGGAATTAATTTCTAAGCTTGGGAAAAAAAACACAGGAAATTATTTTGAAGATCTTCCAAATTCATGCTATGCATGTAAAAAATAGGGACATTTTGTTAAAAATTGTCCCAACAAAAGTAAAAATCATCCAAGCACTGGAAAGAAAATGAAGCTGGCCAAAGTTTAGCTGAAGAAAGTGTGGAAACCCAAAGTTACTCATCTAAAAGAGCAGAAGGAGACCATGGATTCAAAAGCTCAACATGCAAAAGGGAAAAAATATTTTGAGAAAATTCGTGAGGAAAGGAATGATTCTGTACCTGAGTTCGAGAAAGAGAATATTGAAAAAGAAGACAATGGATCTAAGTTTGAATCTGTGATGCCTAAACATAGTATAGATGACTTGGCAGATTTAATGAAACAAATTGTTATTTATCAAAAGATGGAAGATCGATGGGGACATCTAGATGAGAAGAACTTTCTTGAGGAAGGGTAAATCCTGGTTGAATTTGGAGTTATATTAGAGGAGAGAGATTTGCATAGTACCTTGTCCAGGGAGATCCAGGCTTTTGTCCCTTTGGGCTCTTAGGATGATATTTCTCCTTTTAGGAATGATCCTCGAGATCTAGAATTTTTAAAGGAGGATGGAGAAGACTCAAAGCATAAACCAAATCAAAGGAAAAAGGCTGAAAAAAAGAGCAATACAACTTCTAAGGGGGTAGAGACTAGAAGCAGTAAAATAGAACAACAAGTCAAGGTAAAACCACATGCTCCTACCCTGGAAAGATCTGGAAGAAGAGTGGATCAAAAAAACAAGGTGAAACTAGATGTTGGTACCCCAGAGAAACCTAGAAGAAGAACCTCCAAGAAAACTAGAGAATTAGAGAGTATGTAGAATATTGCTAATGGAAGACAAGTAACTATTCTAGATTTTACCTCTAAAATAACTTGGAATATTAGGGGGTCGAATAGATTTCATAAACTTGATGTTGTTAGGAATTTTGTTAGAGAGTAGAAGAGAGATTTTCTTTTGTTGAAAGAAAAAAAGATGGATAAAGAGAAAGTTGAACAGATTAAATCTTTTTAAAATTATTCAATAAATGCTAGTAGTTCAGAAGGTGCTTCAGGGGGAACTTTGATGTTATTGACGAATAATTGTTACTCAAGAACAATTTTGATTGCTAGTAAATATCTAATGGTTGCCAAAATTACTAGCACTGATCATAAGGAGGGTTGGTATATTGTTAATATATATGCTCCCAACAATAAGAACCTAAGGAAAAAGGTTTGGGATTCTATCTCCAATATTAAAAGTAAGGATTATTTTGGTCAATGGATTATAATGTGAGATTTTAATTTTCCTCTCTACAACCATGAAAAAAAGGGAGGAAATGAAACCCAATTGGAAGGGAGGCTAGATCTTATCGAGTTTATAAATAATGAGGGTTTAATGGATATGGATCTCTATGGAATCCAGTTTACTTGGAGCAATAAGAGAGTCAGTAATGAATGTATCTAGGTGAGGCTAGACCATGCTCTTATTTCTCCTGACTGGACAAAAGATTTTATTTGTAATCTGGAAGCCTATCAAAAAATTGGTTCAGATCATTTTCCTCTCATCTTCACTACTACAAAGATAAATTCATAGAAGAACTTTCCTTATAGATTCGAAAAGATATGGATGCAGCATCCATAGTTTGAAAGAAAAATCGTTGAATGGTGAAGTATAGAAATAGAAGGTACTACTCTCTATAGAGTAGCTTCTAAGCTAAAAAATGTTAAAAAAGAAGTTAAAATTTGGAACAAAAACTATTTTGGCAATATTTTTGAGAACAAAACTACTATCAAGGAGGATATTAAAAAAACTCAGGATCAAATTCAGAAAAAAGGATATACTCCTGACCTTATTATAGAAGAAAATGAAAAGTTGGCACAAGATCATGACATCATTACTAAAGGAGAAATCTAGTGGAGACAAAGATCAAGATTGATATGGTTTAGTGAAGGAGACAAAATTACCAAATTTTTTCATCTCTCTACTCTTAAACACAAAGCCAAAACCCACATATCACATCTAAAAAAGGGAGCTATGAAGATTGTTGACGATAAAGACATCTTGGAAGAAATGGTTGCCCTTTTCTCCTCTTTACTGACTACTGATCCCAATAATAACTTGGATAATCAAGATGTTTTTCTTAGAGTGATTCTTCCATTGGTTTCAAAGGAATAGAACAAATTGTTAAGCTCAATTCCCAAGGATGAAGAAATTTTCAAAGCTATTTGTTATCTAGGTAGAGATAAAGCACCTAGTCCAAATGGTTTCCCATGTTTTTCTTTTAGAAACTATGGAAACTAGTTGGAAAATATGTTTGTGATGTTGTGAAGGAATTTTATGGAGCAGAACAAATGCTAAAGGAAATCAACTCCACTTTCCTATGCCTGATTCTGAAGAAAATTGGAGTTGATTCTCTAGATCAAATTAGACCGATCAACCTTTGTAATTATTTCTATAAAATTATCTCCAAAGTCCTTACTTCCAAATTACTTCTAGTGATTCCTTCAATTATTTATGATCAACAAAATCGCTTCATCCCTAGTAGACAAATTCTTAATTATGTTATCTCTGCTCAAGAGAATATTCATTCCTTGTCCTATTCTAATAGTTAGGGGTTCATTATCAAAGTGGATAGTGCTAAGGCCTATGATAGAGTTGAATAGGCATTCCTTTCTAAAAATTTATATGCTTTTGGTTTTGACCACAAGGTTGGTGTTATTTATCAGTTGATTTCAAACTCTTCTATAGTTGGTTCGGTCAATGGAAATTCTTTGAATTTTTGTTATCCTTCCTGAGGTCTGAGACAAGGAGATCCTTTATCCCCCATTCTTTTTGTAATTATGGTTGATTCCCTGGGGAGATACATAGGTGATTTGGTCCAAAGAGGAGTTATTAAAGGTTTGCAACCTTCTTCCCAACCTCTCATTTGTTCTCATGGTTAGTTTTTTTATTATACCATCTTTATGGGTAAATCTGAAGTCAAGGAAGCCAAAAACCTGAAGCAAGCTCTAAATTTATATTCTTCATCCTTAGGTCAATTGGTTAATTGGAAAAAAAGTGTAGTGTTTTTTATCAACACCTCTATACCTAGACAAAATAAAATTGCTAATATCCTTAGATGTTCTATAGGATCTTTCCCTTCAACTTATTTGGGTCTACCTTTAGGCTTCAAGGTCCCTGATTCCTTCTAGAAAGATCTCATAAATAAATTCAATAAGAAGTTGGCAGGCTAGAAAGGTAATCTTTTAAATTAAGTAGGTAAATTAACTGTCCTCAAAGCATGTCTTCAAAGCATACCTACCTATGCTTTGAGCCCTTTTAGAATTCCAATGAAATTTGTAGAGTCTATTGATAAAATTCAAAGGACTTTTTTATGGACTGATACTAAGGAAAAAAAGAGAATGCCTTTAATTTCTTGGGACCAAGTCTGCAAGCCTATCAAAGAAGGTGGTTTGGGAATCAGGAAAATAAGAAATATGAATAAAGCTCTATTGACCAAACAAGGATGGAGAACTTATCATGATGACAAACAATTGAGTACTATATTGAAACATAAGTACCTTTTCAATGTTAATTCTTTAACTAATTTTCTTTCTTCTCTTGATGTTCTTTATCCTTCTGCAATATGGGAAACCGTTTAGGGGACAAAGAATACTCTTGGAAAAGGTTGTTCTTGGAAAATTGGAAATCAGCAAAAGGTGAGATTTTGGGAAGATGTTTGGTGAATGGATCATCCTCTTCTCGAAGATTTTCAAGAAAATACTCAAGTAGATATATGTAAGTAGCGCTATGGCACTTTAGTGAATCATTATTGGCATAATAATTCCTGGGTGAAATTGACTGATATTGATGAAGGATTCAATAACACACAATTAAGTTTGAATGTTTTTTCTCTATATCCTACTTTTGAGGACAAGATGATATGGAATTCTTATCCAAGTGGCCAATTTAAAGTCTCTACTCTCTTTGTTTCTAGGGAGAAGGGCAATCAACCTTTTTGGTCTCAAGCTTGGATTAAGGGTTTCATACCCAAAATAAACATCTTCTATTGGATTATGCTTTCAAATAAAATCTCGACCCAAGAAAATTTGCAAAAAAGAGGTATTAATGTGGTTAATAGATGTACATTATGTAAAAAATTGATTTGAAGATAGCGATCATTTGTTCTTAAATTGCTCTTATAGTCAACAAGTTTGGACTGAGATTCTTAATTACTAGAGTATGACATGGGTTCATCAAAACAATGTTGAACTTTGTTTTAAAAGTTGGAAGTGCCCCTCTAAGAATCTTGATGTTGAATTTCTATGGAAATTACCTCTTCCCCATCTCTGCTAGGGCATCTAGAAAGAAAGAAATAATAGAACCTTTAGAAATAAAGATTTTCCAAGATGGGTGCTTGGACAAAATATTGTTGAAGAAATAAAGGAGAACTTTAAATCTCAGAGGAAAATTGATCAAACCTTTTAAATTGATATTCCTTTGCAATCACAAGGTCCTAATTTGAAAAGTGATAATCAAAGATTGACCCCAAGATGGAATACTCCTCCTAATGGATTGATTAAAGGTAACTTTTATGGGGCTGCAATGGGCAATATGGGAAGAGCAGGATGTGGAGGAGTCTTGAGAGATCATGTGGTAAATGTAATTGATGCCATCGCAGTTCCTATAGGTCATTCTAATAGCCACATTGTCAAAGCTACAGTTGCTCTATACAATATGAAGTTAGTAGTTGATTTGGGGCACCCTAAACTATAGTTGGAAGGTGATTCATTGAATATTATTAATATACTCAATAACAAAAATTCAATTACATGGTCAATAGAGGCAATGGTCATGGAGATTAAATCTCTAATTAATAAATTTTAAAAATTCATAATAACCACATGTATTGAGAGGCTAATGGGGTTACTAACTAGGGGGCCAACCATGCAGTATAGATGGGATATAAGATGAGGTGGATCGGTGAATTAAACAAGCACATTGATCTAAGAGCTCTTATTAATTATGATGTCATTCATTTTAAGGTGGGAAAGATTTGCCAGGATTAGAAATTTAATGATTTTATGTAGTGGGCCTACGGCTATCAATGTACTTTCCTCGAGGAAGTACATTTATGTGATTACAATGTGGGCTTTGCATGTATCATCTCTAAAGAAAGTTTTTTTTGAAGTGATAAAAATCTAGTATCAGTTTAACTTGTTTGCTCTCTGCTTTTGGCTATTTCTAGTTTTAGGCATTGTCTGTAATTTTTTGTAAATGGGAGGTGAACCGCAAAAAAAAAGAACCCAAAAAGTATGATGATTTGAAGGCTCGGAAGGATGTTTGGAAGATTTTACAAAAAGGAAAGGTGACCAATTATTTAGAATGACTTCATGGGTTTAAACTACATGTCACTATGGCCTTTTTAAAAAATTGGACTGAGGATAAGGTCCCTTTACATGGTGTCACTATGAAATTATGGAGGACTTCATAGATGAGATCAAGGGGTTATCCATGGAAGGTATCAAGTTCACCAAACAAACCAACATTTAAAATATTGCCTTCAAAAAATTTCCTAAGATGGATGCTAAGGAGAAAAATCTAGAAAAGAATGGAGATTTCTACAATTTGGACCAGATAAAGGGAATTTGGCGGGATGTGCTCTCGTGTACCTGTGAGTATTTCATTCTTGATGGTAGAAATAAAAAAGTCCATAAATTTCATTTTGTCTCTCTCAATCATTTTAGGCATGAGGAGAGACTTTATTTTCCCTTCTATTTGCAGTTCTCTTTGCTCCAAAGTTTGCATGCTCATAGGAAGAAGGAGTCTCATGCTATATTGCGTGAAGGAATAATAATCCTCATTGAGGGTTACTATAAAAACACGTCCATTGTTTTCACTCTCTCATTAGATAAACATAAGGGTTCTGTCACTAGTTCTCACTCTAAAAAGAGTAAGAAGGATGAAAATGTTAAAGGAAAAGAGAGGATTTTTAGACATAAAATCTCACATTCTAAAAAAAAAATAGTGGAAGAGGACTCTGAGTCTGAGAATACTGATAGTACAAAGAATGATATCCTTGAGGAAGAGGAAGGTACAAATGTTGGATATTTTAGTTCCAACCTAGAAGGTTACCCAGAGAGAAAAGGAAAAAGTAGGAAAGAGGACGAGGAAGAAAATAGTAAAGAAAAATTAGAACAAGGTAATACTGGTGATGAGGGTAATCAGATTGATTCTGGTGTTGGTGAAGAAGAGAAGGAAAAGACTATTAAAGACCCAATTTCTATGAGAGAGGAGGAGCAAATGGTTAAGACTACTTCACCTGCTAGAGAGGCTGGGGAACATGACAAGAATGAGGACCCTATTTATAGAAAGGAGGAGGAATAAACAGATAAGGAGGAATAGATAGATAAGGTTTTTTCACCTCCTCATGAGGTTGCAGAATAGGACATAAATGATTCTTCGTAGAGGCAAACAAAGATTTCCTTTTTGCATTCTACTAAGCTCAAATATGACTCGATGCTTCAAGTTGATTCATGGATATACAATGAAATTATGGGTCTGAAAAAGAAAAAGAAAATTATGCAACATAAACAGGAAACTGATTGTGTCATAATTAGCTAGATGGAAGTGTAAATGGGAGATATCCCAAACAAACTTAAATATTATGAACAAAACTTCTAGATGCTTATCAAGGAAAGCGGAACTAAAATGGAACAGGTGACTTCTAGTATCTATGTTGATGCTGGTAGTCTTGGCAAATGAGAAAATGAATAAATTATATCACCAGGGGGTCCAAGCAAGAGAACCAGGTAGAGTTTCGAGGAAGAAAGCTCTCGAGGTCATTGCTACTTTAGCTACTAATTCCATTCAGGACACTACAAATATCAGCAAAGAGGTTGTCAAGATGATTAAAGAGCTACAATAGATGCTTTCAATGGTCTTGATCTTTGGTTTTGTCCTTGCTTTGGTATTTTTTTTTGGTTTTCGTAAATGTTTTATGTTTTTGGCCCTATTTATAGGTTTTTATCTAGTCTTTATATTAGATTCCAGGTCCTTGTAAAGCTTGGGTACTTTTATCAGACCCTTTTTGTGGTTTCAGGTCCTTGTAAAACTTGATTTTGATACTATTTTTTTAGTAGGTTTTAAGTCCTTGTAAATCTTGGTAGACTTTAATGTTTTATCTTTTCTATTGATGTTAAAGGGTTTCAAAGTCTCCTCAAAACTTGTTTTTACTATAATCTAAAATTGCCCATATTATGAGTTAGTTAAGGTATATAACTGCGGACCAATTATATTATAATCTACAATGGTGACTATTGAGTTATACACAATTTATTGGGTGTGACTCATTGTCCCCATATTAACACTCAAATATATGGTTTCCTCCATTGATTGAAACATACAGCGAACACATAACTTAACCCAGTCTTCAAGTGTGTATCAGTGATGATATCACATATATATATCTATCATATACATATATCTTTACATTTCATGGTCATTATATTTGTTATAAGTTCTGATCTTAATACAATGGCATCATTATTTGAAAGGACATAAATTAGATTCTTATTTGAAGAAAGCAATCTTCATAGTAGTGTTTCTATAACAATCTGAATACACTCAAAAATATACTAAACTATCTAGCTAGGTAGATACCTTGACATAAATAAAAATTATGAGGTAAATAATATGATATTAGGTAAGATTCTAGATTTTTAAAGGACAATTTATAGTATTTTTCTAAGTTCAATTTCTAACTCAAAATATATGAACTAGAATTGACTCTAGATATGTTTTAACAAAATCAAGATACAGATTTATATACCAAGTACAATAAGTTATAAGTCTATATTGAATTGATAATAGATTTAATCAAATTTTTGAGGAATAAATATTACCTCAAAATGTATACCTAGAAAATTACACTAATAAATATTGGAAGTTCCCATTTAGACAAGATTGATGTCTGGCCTTCTGTGTTATGATTTCTTTAGACATGCTGAATGAGCTTGTCTCTGTCGTAAACCCAAAAACACATATTTTATCCAATACCAATACTCAATACCATCAGATATATCTTGGAAGGCCTTTGCAAATGTTCTGGAACTATATAATGATTCTCATTTAATTGTGAAATGTTTTTTAATGGGGACTTAAACTTTTAGACATTCAATCAATCCTCAACTTATTTTGATTCACTAACTTAATCATTACACCGTCACTAATTGGGTTTTAGCAAGCATGGAATACCTTCATTTCTTTGATTGATGAAGAACTAATTGCACCAGTTAGAACTCCTCAGGCAATGTGCTATCAAATTGTATCCATGCAGATATGGCCTTCCACACTTGAGGTTCTTACTTCTTCTACTCATATATTTTGCACCAACTGTCAAACAAGAAAATTCCTTTTAAATGGCACCAACCTCTTAACTTTTCTTCATTGGCTCTACAAATTAATGGTAGTAGAATTCTTCTGCTATAATTCATCAACCTTAGTTCTCATGGAATATATCTTACTCATCAATCTCCACCAGGATAGATGTTTATGTCCTAACAAAAGGAAGAGTTACACAAATATATCTTTTGGTCACTGACTTGCTTTAATGAAATACTACATTCTGTCCCCTTCTCATTGTTCATGAGCAATATTTATCTTGGAAGAATTGGGTGGAAGTTCTGTGAACTTCAAAAACTGATCAACTAGAATTAATTAATTCAAAAAATTAACAATAGTGAAATGGTATTACTATTATTAATAAAAATAATTGATTAATTTATATTAGTTTCAAAATTGTGGACTAATATAAAATAATTAATATTTTATTCCTATTCCTTTGTTTTTATATAGATAATTCTAAAGGAACATTACAAATATCCCCTCCCTCTTGTTGGTTGACCACAAGCAACTATAAATTAGGATATTGAAGCACTTGCTCACCTTACTATATAGCATCATCTAATGGCAAGTTCTTCCACTTGATCAAATATTCCTTGATGAAGCAGTTACACAAGCACCTTTTGCGTACATCCAAAATTTTGTGTGGAATGGTTTCCAATTTTCCCTTTGAATCCAAAGGTGTTAATTCTTCTAAACATGTCACCTATTTTCCCAAAGCTTTCTTAAGGCATGAAATGTGAAAGATATTGTGTATACGACTACCCTTTAAAAGATGCAATTCATAAGCATCAATACCAAGTTTTCTAACAATCAAATAAGGTCCATAGAAGTAAGGTTTCAACTTTTCAGCACCACTGCATTTCAGAGAAGATTGTCAATAAGGTTGTAACCTAAGATACACCAATTCACCTTTTTCAAAACTACACTTTGTATGTTTCCTATCTGCATAATTTTTTTGTTGATTCTGGGTAGATTGGAAGTTATTCTTAAGTGCTTTTAGAATATATTAACTGTCCTAAAGCCATTTTTGAGCTTTGGGTACATGATTATTGTCAAAAGGAAGATTGAAAAAAGAGAGAATATCATATCCATACAAAGCCTTGAATGGAGTCATACTAATTGACATATGGTATGTCATCTTATAAAAATATTCCCTTAAGTAAAACCATCTGATCGAAGCCTTTTGATGCCCAGTCTCATAATCACAAAGGTAACCTTCAACCCATTTGTTCACAATGTCTATTTTTAGATGATAATTGGTGCTATGATTCAACTTTGTACCTGTTCACTTGAATGACTCTTCCCAGAAAATGCTCAAAAATTTGTTTTCTTTGTCATCAATGATGTTATTTGGCAAACCATATAAGTGGAACACTTCCTTGAAAAATAAATCAGCAACCTGAACCACAGTGAACTCGGTAGTGATAGCAAAGAAATGGGACAATTTTGTCAGTCTATCAACCACAACAAAAATACAATCTTTACCTTGTACTCAAGGAAAACTAGTAATGAAATCCATAGAACTACTTTCCCATTTTTGTTCTATAATATGTAAAGACTAAAGTGGTAAGGCTGGATAGGAATGCTTGGCTTTATTTTGCTAGTATGTGATACATTCCTTAACATAACATGACATCATTATTTAGTCCTTTCCATGTGAACCGTTCATGTATTTTTTGATAAGTTTAGAATAACTAGAATGTCTTGCCAAAGGGAAATGATGAACTACCTGCATAATTCTTAATTTTAATTTAGAACTAGGTACAAGAAAGATTATATCTTTATAGTAAATTATATCATTCATGATCTTATATTTGTCATCCTATACATTCCCATCCATTAAATCACATTCAAATGCATTCTTAAATTATTCCACTAATAATAGAGATTTCCAATCAGCAGTTACCCCCCTGATATAGCATTTATTTCTAGTTTCCTAGATAATGCATCAGTAACCAAATTATTCTTACCTTTATGTAATGTCCTGATATTGGAGTTTCAGGGATTAGCCTATTATTTTTATCCTTATTTGCTACTTATTGTGGATAGAGGGTCTTCTAAGGAAATAGCTTGGCTTGGAAGGGTCTTGTCTTCTCCATATTTCAATAGGCTACATGTTGGTCTTTATTTGGCTCAAATCAGACTTTGTTTGGGCTTAATTTTGGTGTACTTACTATTTGTGGTAAGTTGGGTGTTGATTGAGATGGACCCTTTCCATTTTTGGAAAGTGCATTTGGTCACATGGAGAAATAATAGGTATGACTCCTATTTCAAATGGCATATTTAAATGATGAGTATTTTCAGAGTTATTATATATTTCATGGCCAAATTATTATTAATTTATTAAATGGCTTATTATAGAGTTATAATTTAACTTTATAATTTCACTTAAGTTGAGAGTTGATTTATCATTGGAAAGAGTCATTTATTAATTAGTTAGGCCAAGACAAGTGAAAGGTTCTAATGGAAGCTTCTAATTAATGTTGTCTGGTGAGGCTTCTCGAGTGAAGTTACATTTTGCCAATTGATAAGGAAGAAAAAACTAGCTTGAAGAAGAAAAGTAGAATTAACTATCCTTGCCAACTCCACATTTTTCATCCTTGTGGGAAAATCTCCTTCTCCTTTAGAAATGGTTCCTAATCTCCTTGACAAGATGGATCAACTCAAGTGCTTCTCCTTAAAGGACACTTCAACTCTAAGGGCTAACTAAGGATCCAAACTATCAAAGCTCTCAAGACCACTCTCCCAACTTCCAAAGGATTCTTACTATGGCTCTAATACACTTGATGCAAAGGTAAGAGTGGTGTATGGATGGGCCAACTACAAGTTCATAAATTTGCGAAAGTTAACTAGTGTTTCCCAAGACCTTTAGTACTCCAATGTCCTCAAAACCTAACAACTAGAACTCCTCGGCAAGCTTCCCAGTGCTAGGGTTGATATATTTTGATAGTAATAACTTGGATTTAAGGATTCATAGAGTTTTAGACTATTCCAACCTCTCCAACCCTTCTAAACTCTTCAAATTTCCTTCTAGGCCTAGTTGCCCCTATTAAACCTCCAATGATAAAGATTTGTTGATTTCCTCCCAACTTTTCCAAATCCTAGACTTAAATCTACAAGTTTTTAGATACCCATCTAGCCATTCTTCAACATATCAAAAGGTTACCTAGGGTCCTTTTGGAGAAAACCTTATTGTCACTATATTGTGGCTCTAAAATGCCTAAAAAGTGAGAAATTTAATGAAGGAACTATGAATTATTTACACTTCCCAATATCCCCAGTTTATAAAGTTTCTTCTTAGGTCATGAATGTCATACTTCCAATAGGATTTAGACTTAGAGTGTCTGCAACACCAATATCCCCAAATTGCTTCCCCAAACCCTCCAAAACTAGGGCTTTCTACTTAAACATTGTTCCCAGACTCTTGGGATCAAAAAAAGGTGGTTTCACCTTGTCCTCAACATGCTCAATCACTTTCAATCATTAAAAAATAGCCCTCAATGGCTAGAAACTCCTACTACTGCTCCATACCTATATTTCCATTCACCATTCACACTTCCTTCTTGGGTGATCACCATCAAACAAAATTTCATCTGCACATGTCAGAACAACATTTTACAAGTTAGGGATGTCATTCCATGAGAATCAACAATGTCATTCATGGAATGATCATCCTATCATTAGTTCTTGTCAAAAATTAGAAAGAAAGAACACTATTCCTAGTGTTGTCTGCACTAATATGCAAGACCAAGGATCATCAAGTGACCTCAAAACATTTACAGTGGATTCACACAATATATAATGTCCAATAATGGTCAAAACATCACCTAGTCACAAAAAAAAATGGAAAACCTCAAGATTGTATCAACTAAAATGGAGTTTCTATTGATCTTTCATGCACAATCCATACAAAATGAATATTCCACAATGTTGCCTCCAACTAAACTTATTTATCTTTCTAACAACTGCCCCAACTAATTTGGATCAGTTTCCAAGCTTGGTTATACTTTAAACTCCCTAAAAATACTTTCCCTCCAAAAGTGAACTAACCGTTGGACTTCAAAGATTTGAATTTTCCAACTTACAATTTATTGCTTAAAACAACTATTTAACTTTGCCAACTTGCCTATTAGGTCCTCTAGACAAAATTTAAAAACCTTAAATCTTTTGAGAACTCCTAAAGCCTTTATTTGATTTCATATGTCCTTTCTAACCTTAATTCATTATTAGAGATCTCAAGGTCCTTAATAGGTCCTTTAGGACTCATCACTTCTTTACCATCCTCAATGCCCCCTAAGGCCACAATTGGCTTCAAAACATGCAAATTCATTGGTTCATAGTCTTCTTTCTCTCTGAATCACCTTTTATTTTTTATAAGGACCTTTTCATGTGTTGATGCTCCTACGTTAGTGCATTGTTCGAGGTCATAATAAAGTATATAACTTATATTTTCTCCATGGTTTTAAATTATATATATATATATATATATATACGTGCTATTGAATTCTATCTATAATTGTACCTACATATACATATATCTATACATGTGTGTAATTTTTGAGAGTACATATAATTTAATTTTATCATTATTTCTCTCTAGATACGCATGCATATGTTTATATAAGTACAATTCATAGACATTATTAGAGTATCATGGTGGCCTCATATCTATATATATATATATATATATATATATATATATATATATATATATATATATATATATATATATATATATATATATATATATATATCATGCTATTGAATTCTATCTATAATTGTACCTACATATACATATATCTATACATGTGTGTAATTTTTGAGAGTACATATAATTTAATTTTATCATTATTTCTCTCTAGATACGCATGCATATGTTTATATGTAAATATAAGTACAATTCATAGACATTATTAGAGTATCATGGTGGCCTCATATCTATATATATATATATATATATATATATATATATATATATATATATATATATATATATATATATATATATATATATATATATATATATATATATATATATATATATATATATATATATATATATATATATATATGAAAGTTGACCACATCCATACTCTAAAATATGAAAGAGAGGTAATAGTTCTTTTTATGATAGTAACTATTTAATATTTCTCTTGTTATAAAAATTGACCAAGTAGGTCATGCCTATCCAAGGTATACTCCATTGCCTAGCCATTAAAGCCTTCATCAAGGTAGTTAGAGCACATACCTAAGGGTATGACGATGGACTAAATTGGTGCCCCATTACTTGAATCCTATTTAGCAATTCTTCCCCCCTCCCCCCACTTTGTCTACTCCTGCAAATTAGAAAAATGCATATTCCACAATAATAACATGTTCCTCCAATTTAAATTGAAAAATCAAGAAGAACAAAATAACTAATAACAGTCACATTAGCTAACCACCACTAACCTTTATCTTAAAATATAAGCATTCATTTTTTTTGAAATAACAATAATCAACTAACATGTCATTTTCACATGAATCAATTTATTCATAACTTCCATATCATAAGATCATGATATTTGAGAGTTCCTAACTTACAATTACATGGGCTATAATATTTAAAAATAAAAAATTTGGGATGTAACATGTTACCTAATGTTACAAAACCCTAAATTTTTCCCTCCCGTTCAATTATGTGAGAAAATATAAAATGTAAGCTCTTAGAGATTATAAATAAATTATTTTGCATTATATAATATTTAATTTTTGAAAGAAAATTAAATATTAAAATACTCAAATAAAAAATAATGAAATATTAAATTAATCCAAATAAAGCTCTCACATAATTAATTTTATAAAGATTAATTATTATTATTATAATAAGAATAGTTGTAAATTTGGTTAATTAATGAGGGTTAAGATAAAGTGAAAGAAGAATTAATTATTACCTGAGGCATTTGTGAAAAAATTGTATGGGAAGAAACTATTGGGGAATAGTTTCAAAATAAAAGGAAGCTAGGGTAGTTAGCAACCATAGGGGGTTGCAATTTTTAAAAAGAGGAAGTTTTATGGTAACGGGGTTCTTCTTTCTCAATTCTGCAAGTTCTATAGCTGCTACAGGAAAAGGGAGTTTTAGTTTGTAATATGGAAGGGAGAGTTGTTTTATTTTCTACAATTTCATTGTAATGAAGGGATGGAATAATACTGTTGTTATCCTATTATGTTTCTAAAATAAAAGGAATATGCATGTGTTTGACCCTATGGTTTGTACATTCATATTCTGGTTTTAAAAGGATCTTATGGTCCACATACTTGTATTTTGTATAATGATATTTGCAACTCTTCCTTTCTCTTCTATAATGCAGAAAGTCAAATAAGTGATCATAGGGTTATCTATTTGCTTTCTCTCTTTAGGTGATAATCTAATAATCACATTTATTCCATATAGATGGATGAATATTAGAAAACCCTTCGTGTCTTCAAGTTAAAGACATAATCAGTTTGCCACATTCATTGTATATCTTTTATGAGGGAGCTGTAACTCTTAATTTAGAGAATAGTTATCAATCAATGATAATTGATCCAAGTGGTAGTACATTTTTTCCTTCATGTTGGGTGTATTGAGTCTTTTTTTTTGTAATCCTTATTGAAGCGAAAAATTGTTTACTAACATAACACAAGGGCCTAAAAATAAGTTATGAATTGTAAGGGGTTACAATTTATGACACTATTTTAGCCCCCACTTTAGTGGGAATATCATACTCAAGGTAATGTAGAGATGAAAATAAAGTGGCTAAAAGCAAAAACCAGCTAAGAATAGGATAACACTAAGTTTGAAGGAGGATCAAGCTCCCAAATATATGATTCTATCAATCCACATAAAAAAATCAAATATACACAAAGAAAAGAACATTAGTACTTAAGAAAAAAAATGCTTCCAAGTCAACTGGTTGAAGAGACCTCAATGTCAAAAATGCCCTCATCATTGGCACTTGTTATTGGATATCTAACTTCTTAAGTGAGGTATTCCTTGTCATAACTAGTTCACTTGAACTTCAAGTTGCTTAGCCACATAAGATATAATCTCCACTTGAATGTTCTTAAGGACTTCTATCACCTCCCCTCTTGAATTGTATTGGAATTTTAATAGTTAAGGTCAATACATTATCAAACCATCATTTGATTTAGTTGCTAGTTAAGATAATTATGAATGTTCAATTTCTATATGTTTGATGGTTGAATTTTTTGCATCGAGGAAGTTAAAGGTGATTTGAATGATCAGCTATTAACCTTTAAATGGATTGCCAGAATCAATGTCCATGGGTAGGAAAAAAAGATGAGAAATCAAGTGTTAAACTAGGAACCTCCTCGACTCCTAAAACCTCTATATTCCAAGTTTCTTCTCCCTGCGATGACCTCCCTATAACTTCTCTCCTATGCTTATCCTATTCATGACCATCACCATTACTTTCATGTTGTTCTAGTCATATGATGTCATCTTTGAACTCTCTTTCTCCCTCCTCATGTGGGTATTCTTCTTCATACTTGGGCATCCTGTGTCTTCCATCGTCGACTTTGTCATCTTTTGTTTTCCATTTTCATTTTTCTCTAGTTTTTCTCTAGTTCTTCTTTGTCTCATGGATTGTATTTTGGTCATGGGTGCTAGCCATGGATTATCTTCCATCTGTGGATGCTGACTGTGGGTGATTTTGTTCATGTAATTAACATAGTCATTGTTTTCTCTATGCCCATGTTGCAGGTTGCCCTTAAACTTTAGGTTCTTAGTTTTTTTGCCCTAGTTGTTGGTAGGATTCTTCCTTATTATTTTTGTGCTTTTTGGTTTATGCTCTTGATTGGATTTTCTACTATTGTGTGCTCATTGGTACACTACTTGGGTTTTGTTTTGATTGGTTGTTGGTTCATCCATTTGTTGGGTGGTACGATGATAGGAGATAACCCTCCCCGAAATCAAACCTTGACATATTAGCATCTTTCCGATAGAGTGGGTAAGCTAGAAACTAATAACTCCTTACTAAGAGAATAGGTTGTTGAATTGATAGTGGTAATTGTAGACCTCAAGTAGTCTACAAAATTGAGAAAAACGAACATCAAATGGTTTTCAGATACCTTTATCTCTAAAATAGCTAGTTTAAAATCTAATGTTGAATCTATTATTTAACAACTTGAAGGATTGGATAAAATCAAGGAACAACAAAGTAAAATGGCTACAATACATTCTTCTCTGATTGCTTAAACTGAACAAAAGGTGAAATCATGGGCCTCTCTCTGTACCAACACAGATACTACTACACCTTGATTGAGCTTAGATAAGATTGTACAGAGAAAGATTGATGACGAGCGAGTACATTGTGCACGTAAGCTCAACTTACGTGTCTAAGGTCTCTCACTTATTGTTGACCCTATTGCTACTAGACATTCTTTCCTCTCTGATCAACTTGGTTTATCTGATATCACCCTAAATAGGTGTTGGTTTGATGTTGGAGATATCTATTATCAAGTTTCTCTCTTTTTCTAATAGACTTTGGGCCCTTAGAGTGAAGAGAGAATTGTTTTCTCTTCCCTCTAAAATCTATCTTGATGAAGATCTGACAAGAGCATAAGTTACAAAGCCAAAACAAGCAAGAGGAATTGTGGCAGATGCTAGCCGAGCTTGAAAGTGGGTTTTTATTAGGAATCTTAGAGGATTTGTCTGTGATTATCCTCCTACTGGGTAGGTGGAGAGGTAGACCTCCAAAACCACATGATGATTTCAGTAGCAAGCTGACAAGAAGAAATCGCCTTCTCTTCTGGTCAACTATTGGAATGGTAATGGCTCTTTATGGTCATTACCTAGTCTTTTTTAGGATGCAATGGGGTGTGTTAATATTTTGGTCATTATTGAGACTCACAAGACTCCCATGCACCCACTTCCTATATTCCATGGATACCAGTGGTTGTCAGTTTGTGGGGATGAAGTTTGTACTTCTGGTGGGGGTTTGTAGGTCAGATGGAGTTGGCTGTCTGATTAGAGATGATATTTTCAAGTTTACTTCAGTTGTGCACTCTAATGCCTATGCTAGATTCATGTGGGTCCACATTGGCCATCGTTGTCACCATTAGAGAGACATATTTCTTGCAATTTCTTATTTTCCACTAGCCTATTCTCCATATGCCATCAATGATGCTAAGGATGGTGAGCCTTTTGGTGATCTTTAGGAGTGGATCTCGTAGTTCACAACATTGGGTGATATAATTATTCTTGCAAACTTTAGTGCACATACCAGGGACCTCCAAGCTTCTATACATGACTGCAACTCTAATTTGATCTATACTTCTGAGATTCATCCGACTAGTATGGAACTACAACAGACCTCTGATGATGTTTCTAGACCTTTTTCTTGTTATGGTCGTCACATCCTCCAGCTCTGCAAGTCTTCTAGTTTGTTGATTTTGAATGGGTTTTTCTTCTTTTCGGGCTCTAACCTCTTTACCTATTGGCCTCACTATGGTGGTGTGAGTGTTGTGGAATATATCATCTCCTCTTCTTCCTTCATTCTCTCTATTCACTATTTCACCATTTCTCATCTCCCCTTCACTGACCATGCTCTTCTTAGTATTGATATCTACCTTTCCTCTCATCAGTCACCTTCCTTGCAGCCCTCCCCCATCCTATCAACCCCTATCTACACTCATCATTTTTAATATTCTTAGATTGATGGTGAGCTCTTTTCCTACCATCTAAGGAGATTCCTAACACCTACTAGATTTAATGATTCACAAGCGGCCTCTACCATGTTTTCTTTACTTGCTTTGGCTATTTGTGAGTCTTCCCTCCTCTCCATTCCTCGTCACTCTCTTTCTTCTCTTAGATCTAAGAATCGGAGTACATGTCCTATGAATAAATGGTTTGATGCTAATTGTAAAGATTTTCATCAATCTATTTTCTCTACTTTTGAGACTCAATCCCCTATCTTTTCCCACCTACATTTATCTTATCTCTATTTTCTTCATCACAAGAAGCATTATTTTTCTTCTTCTCTGTATAGATCCCTTTGCTCCACGCTTATCTAGAATCCCTAGAGTTTTTGGTGTACCCTTTTCCCTCATTCTCACTCCCCCCCTCCCCCCCCGCCCCCCATCCTTGATTCTCACCATTTGACTTCCCACACCATTTTGTTGTATGACATGTCAGCCTTCCCTTCACTCCATTCCACCTCCTTACTATCATCTGTTCACTTCCTCCAGTATCCTTGAGGCCATTAGATCTATGAAATGTAATAAAGCTATGGATGAGGATGGTTTCCAGGAAAAACTTTTCAAACTTAGTGCTTTTGTTCTTAGTTCATGTCTTCCTACACTCAATAAAGAGAGTTAGACAGGAAAGATTGTAGGGCTAAGGGATGACTAGTTTTTGTGCTAACTATCAGACTATGGATCATATCTTCATGATGAGGACTATTATTGAGGAGGTTGGGCATCAATCTGAGAAAGTCTACTATTGTTTTGTTGATTTCCATAAGGATTTTGATTTTGTTACTAAGGTGGCCTTATTTTAGAGACTTAGGGAGATTGAGATCTCAGATATGTTATTGACTACTACTATGAGACTGTACGAGAAGGTGACTGGTAGGCTCAAGACTCTTGAAGGCTTCTTAGATCCAATTTAGAATACTATTGGAGTAAAGCAGGGTTGTCCTCTTTCTCCTACTTTGTTTGGTTTGTATATTGATGAGCTTTAAGATTTTCTTGTGAATTCCTTGCAATTTGGTGATGGGAGTTATTTACATCAGGTTTTGATCTCCATTCTCCTTTCTCATGATGATGTTTTTCTCTTGGCCTCTTCTCCTAATAGCTTAAAATGACTTCTTACTAGTCTAGCTTCTTTTTATGATCAGCGTCAGCTTATGGTCAATCTAGCAAAGACTCGGGTTATGATCTTTAACTGCTAAAAGACCTCTCTATCATGAGGTTTTCACACCATTGCCCAAAAATTTTGGGGACCCCCTTTTTTAATTGCCTTAGCAAATTTTTGAGTTGTCCAACAATTTTGATTTGATTTTTGAGAATTTTAAGTCTCAAACACCTTTCGGCCAGAAGGGAGAAGGGTTAGATTCATTTTCACCCGGTTCTAACTTGATTTCTAGAATGACCAATTTCATCCCTAGGCCAAAAAAATTTCCAAGAACAATTCTTGGCAGGATAAAATTGTAAATTTTTTACTTACACTTTTTTTTTTTGAAAATTTGAATGTAATTGTGTAAATTTGAAAAATTTTCAAAAAAGTGAAATTTTGTAAGATTTGAGTTTTGGAAAATCTTAAATTTTTCTTTGGTGAGAAAATTAATTTTGTGAAGATGAAATCAAATTACAAAATCGATTTTAGACTCTAGAAATGATTTTATTTTTGTCAAAAACTAAAATTGCTTGGCAAAATCAATTTGAATTGAATTGCAAAAAGAAATTGGCTTTAATGGATTAAAATTTCCTTGAAAATTTTTAAGGCTTTAATGAAACTATCTATTTAATATTGGAAAATGGCTTTTGGCTAGCCAAAATCTGATTTTAATGACATATTAATTTCTAAATCATCATTAAATGGAAATATTTATCATCTCCAAGGCATTATTTACTTTCTTTTTGTAATTTTGGTCTAATCGACAATTTAAAAAAGTAAATTTCATTTTGGCAAAGTTAATATTTGGCTAAACATTTAATTAGGGACTAGTTTTGGCATTCTAATTAATATTTTCTTGCTCTCAAGGTCCCAATTGGCCAACTAGGAGGGAGAAGTAAGTTGGGTATAAGAGGAAGCCTCTTTTCCCTTTCCTCCTCACTTCTTTATTTTCCTTTTCATGGTGTTAACAATTTTGACTTGGAGCAGCTCTATACCTTGGCAGTTTTTCTTGGGAGAGCAGATTTGCATTGTTGGGCAATTTTGCATGCAATTGTAAACATTTTCAAACCTTGGCAATTTTTTGTGGAGGTAGATTTTCACATTATTGGGTGATTTTTTTCCTTCTATTAGGCTATGATTTAAACCTTAGGTGACTCTTGGAGGGCTGATTGGAAACTTTCCATTGTTACACGATTTTTGCAAGTTTTGATTTTTGCTCGAAAGCTATGATTTTTGCCCTAGTTTGGGTGATTTTGTTTGGTGGAGATTATTGTGATCAAAGGTCTGATTTTTTGGGCAAATGGTGGACAATTTTGAGAGCACTAAATTGTGATTTTTTCCACCTAGAGCTTCAATTTTTGCAAGCATTTGAAATTCTCAAAGTCTGATCCTAAATTCAAAAAGAGAGATCCGGCTATTGGTAAAGGTAACTTTAAACTATTTAGAGTTGAAAGCATCTTTAAGTAGATTTCCTTCTTTTGTTCTTGTCTAGATATTGTCTCCCCTGGTTCTTCTTGCATTCATTGTCCACCACTTTACCATCCCGTAATAAAGCGATGAGATAGAGGATCGTAGTAGTAGCAAGAATCCTAAGGGATCAAACAATAACAAAGACAAAGAGGATATGATGCCCAAAACAAATTTCTTCTTGAAAATGAAGCAAATATCCGATACCAATGTCAGTACAATAAACATGATACAAGTAGAGGACAGACTAAATGAAGGACAATCCCCCTTGGTAAAGAAGATATACAGAAGGTGGTTACACATCATAGCCTAGGCATTGAGACTTGCATTACAACCATGATGAGTGATGTCAGAGTAGCACTTGATTTTGAGAATATCAGAGAAGAGGACATCAATGAAACAAAGCTTGGATCAAGACCAGATGAGCTAGGAGAGGCTACTATCAAGAAGAAACATTGGTGCACTCTTTCCTCTCTCAAGGCCTTTATTGGATACACAAAAGAATATGAGAAGGAACATAAGAAGATGCTACAAGAAGCAAGAAGCATGGTGAAATTTGTTGAGCTCAAGATGAAGTATACACCTTTTCCTCCAATGGAGGAATTCAATGAAATGATAGCTAGGTTTATTGCCTTAGCTAAAAGAATGAAAGAAAAAGGGAGATTTATATTAGAAGATCATTTGATGTAAACCCAAGTGGTAATTTCCCTTTCTTCTAAGATAGGAAAAGTGTCTATTTCTGATTGGCCACCATTTTGGTGCCTTCTCATTGGTTTCTAATTTTCAACTTTTTTCATTGGTCCCTTGATGAAGTGGCATCTTCTCATTGGTTGATGGGGTAGTAACCCTAATTAGGGTTTCTAGGATTCAATCTAGATCATCAGTTTTGTCTCTTTATCTCTACCATTAGTTGTACATTTTGGCCTTTATATAAGGCCATTTTCTCTCATTTGTAATGGTTGGAAAAAATTGTTACAAAGATAATGCCAAAATTTGCTATTTCTTCTCATTGTTGTGACTTGCATGGTGATTAAGAGCCTTTGGTATTATTGCATGGTTTCTACTTCCAAATAGTTAGAGTAAATTTCTTTTCAAGTTGTTGAAGCAAATTTCATTTCAAGATGCTAAGTAAGAGTAAAGTATATGAATAGTTGCATGGTAGTATTAGTAGATGTTTGATAGGGATCAATACTACACCACTAGCATGCTAGTGGCTTGTTGGGAAGCCTTCTGTGGCAAACTAGTTTTTTTTTCCTTTGAATCATTGCATCTATGAAGGTGGAGCCCCTAGTAAGCTTTCATTAGACTCGATCCCCAATATATTTGTTAATCTTCCATCCATAGGAATAGGAGTAGGATCACAAGTAATTTAGGACTTGGAATTTAGAAGAAGAGAGTTAGATAGATACTAGTCATAAGAACCATTCACCCTCCATCACTATTACCTTTTCACCAACATCATCTAGCATTCACACCTAATTACCATCTCCATCATCCTACCAAAGTCCAAGTCATCCTCAACAATTTTCATAAGGCCATCTTCATGATTACTAGAAAATCACATCAATAAACTAAGTGAGTATCCACAAGTGTAAGGAACATTGAATTTATTCTCATATCCCATGAGCATTAACCTTTCAAGAGAGGAACTATGTGTTTGATACTCTATATCAAATATTCAATTACTAATATGGTATGTAGTGGTACAAAAACTCACATCAACACTCTCATCTTCATTTCTTTTTCCAGCGATAGGAGGTTGAGATCAAGTCTTCATATATGTATCTTAGAGTAAAGTTTTTGAGACCTTGCTTCATTTTGAGACCGGCTATTCAATACATAATTAGTAAGGGAATGGGGTCTCTAGCTATGATTTAGAGAGTGCTTCAGACATCATTTTCAGGACATTTCGTCCAAGTTGTCTCTCTTAGACTCCTTGGTTAGACCGACCATTCTTTATGGTTTAGTGGTTTGGGGACCTTCTCTTCTTGCTTTAGATTGGGCTTCTATTGAATGTGTTCAGACATTGTTTTTATGATGCATCATTAGATGTCATAGATTCACCCCTCATAGTATTGTCCTTGCCAAGTTTGGAGCTCATCCTTTCAGGCTTGCGACCATTTTTGACTTGATGTGGTTTCTTCATTGGCTTCATGGTTTCATGGCTTCTAATGTTGACCATCATAGATAGTCTCATTTGACATATTGTTCTTTGGTTTAGATTACGAGATCTAATACTAGCACTAGATCTTGTTGTTGGTATGCCCTAGCCACCTCTTTGTTGGGTTCGATCGAGATTGATATTGATCATCTTCCTCCATACTAGTTCTCACTAGATGCTACTACTCATCTCCTCCCCTCCTAGCAAGTTTTGAATAAATATGTTAGATAGGATAGTTATAGGCAGTATATTATCACTACTTGGTGTAATCCTCTTGGTGGATTATGCCCTATGATGGCATTTTATGCAGAGCATTTTCTTGAGATTCAGAATGGTATTATTGTGCATCTTGAGTATCTTTATCAACATTGGTGCCACACTCTTTGATTCTCCTTGAGCTCCTTTAGAGTTGGTTCTCATCATCTTCGGGTCTGGACTAATCACCATTTCAAGAGAGAGGATCGTGTTTGTAGATTGTGTACATTGGTTAAGATTGAGACATACTCATTTCTTATTTCATTTCCTTATCTACCATGAGATTAGGGGAAGATACTATTGTCTTTTTAGAAATTGTTTCTCTCTCTATGAATTCTTCAACTATGAGGATCAGTGATGTCTTGTACTTTATCTTCGGAAGGCCACCCAGCTTTTTGAGCATACCCTTCAGTCAGCCACATCTCAGAGCCACATCTTAGATAAGATTATCACCACTTTTTTCTCTCCCTTGTCATGGGGCATGAAAAGGCCTTCCAGCATTACTCCTTCCAGATCGGTCAGACATTGCAATAGTCTTTCTAGATAGCGGCACTCCTTCAACAGATCTTAGTGATGATCTATCATGTTATATCATCCATGGTTATATCATTTTTGTGATTGATTAATCTATACCCAAGAAGGTATCTTAGTCCTTACCTAGTGTTTAGTTCTGTGCCTTTTTTTTTTTTTTCTTTTCTGTCACCATTTGGTGATCCTGCTGCTGCCAGCTCTTCTATTTGTGTTCTCATTTCCATAAACCTCTTTGGTTTTTTATTGGACATTAATATTATCTTATCTTATCTTATCCCCTACACAAGAAATAAACAACAAATAGAATCTCTTGATCCCACAATCCTTCTATCAATGATAAGACATCTAAATACTCTAGTTCATCATATTAATAATCAACTTCTCTTCTAGAACCTTTTCTTCCTCTAAACTTGAGCTACAACTCCAACAAGGAAGAGAAAACTAGCTTGAACTTTCACTATAAGTCAAAAGAAATGAAAACTAACTTTTTCCCCTACTAAGTAAACCAAGAAAAGAAAATTCACCCCAACTACTATACATGTAGGGAAAAGAGAAGTGTTTCTACCAAAACTCTTAGGCTGTCACATCATCTAAAGAATATCAAAACAATCACCAAGGCTACCACTCCTAAGACAGGAATATTGCTAGTTGAATAAAAAGAAAGCCATGCAAGGGAAGACTATTTGTATGGCATGAACACCAAACTCAATCTGTGGAATATTCATTTTTGAAAGTAATGAGGAACATTCAAATGAAAACCCTATTGTAGATTGTCTAGACCTATAGGAAGAGAACGAATGCCTCTTTTCATACGGCAAGAGCCTTCTCTTAGAGAAGGATAGTCATAAGCAGAACATGGAAAAGACATGTAGCAAGAAATAGGGTCAAAGAAATTAGAAATCATGACCACTAAATAAATTAAAGAATATGATGAGGAGGAATTAAACAATGGTAATGCATCATAGCACTCCTACCTTCTCTTGGCAAGCCAAGTTGTGGACACAAGTGTTGTAGCTACAACTGCAAGAAGAAAAATAGGAGAAAAATAAAATGCAACAAAACTTGATATAGAGATTAAGAAAAAAAGTGACAAAATAAATCAACTAAAAGGAAAATTTGGGCCCATGGATATCATGATACCCAAAATTATCTTATGCAGTTACAAGTATGTACAAGAATTTTTAAAGAGAGTAATTTTTAAGTTTCTAATTTATGTAAATGTCTGAATTTCCATTCTCCTGAGTTAATATTTATTTGATTTTTTCTAAACATCTTCCATAAGTACATAATTCCATCTATGAATTTTTGTAGTTTCCAAATACATCTTTTTCATCTTTGATTCCTTGTATTCTTTTCAAGAATGGACAATATCTTGCCTACACCTTTATGTTAGTTTCTTCCTAAGGGGGGGACCATTGTATGACATTCACAGTGTTTATTTTAGAACAAAAATTGCATAAAACAATTAACAAATAGATTTAAAAACACAAGAACACCAAAGATAACTTAGGAAAACCCACCTACTGGCCACACTAAAAAGCTCTCCTTAATTGAATAATAATAACAGAGTCCAAGAATATAGTTCACAAACTCCTGAGCTTTCAGACTGCTAAAAAATTCACAAAACTCCCTTTACAAATTAATGAACATGCTACAACACTTAGAATGAATGCTACAAAAATAATAATGAACAACCTTCACACTATCTCCAACAACAAAATAATCATATGCTCTACAAATAATATTCAATACCAAATGCTACACCTTCAACACTTGTAATAGAACACACAGAAATGTCCTCCAAGAATACATATCATAGATCAAATCAATGCTACAAAATGGTCACCCACGCTCGTAAGTCAAGGTGCACTATAATAGTCACTTCCTTTCAAAAATAATAATCATAGAAAATGATTGCTTAAAAAACCAAATACAATCATACACTCTCAAATGATAATAGCCAAAACCTAGTGAATGACCACATGCTTCTGAACATCGGAAGCACATTACATTTACATAACTTGCAATACTCAAAATTCCCTCAAACAAGAATGAAAGCCATTGCATCTCTAATTCCCCTGTGTATGACTCGATGATAGTTCCCAAGGTGTGTTACTTCAATTTCTTTATTGATGTCAATGAATGAAATCAAAGGGTGGAACTTGACATGTGTATAAATCATTCAGCATAGAGGATGATAATAACCACAAACATCTTTAGTAGCAATAATGGAGATGTGCTATATTAGTTGTCTAACTTAGCAACTATGTACACATGTGGCTCTTTAGTTACAAGCAATTAAGAATCTTTGTTGCTTTTGTCATAACATACCTTTCATCTAATGAACATGATAAGAGACAAATTCTGGTGATAGGATAAGGGAATCAACAAAGAAAGAATTATCTCCAAGGAAATCAATCAAACATGGCATGAAAGAGATGAACCAAGATACTGATGTTGTAAAAATAGGTATGCAGATAGCTCCTATGGCTACAAAAATTTAACACTCCCTCCTAATGGAGGAAATATCTTTTTTTCCAGATTCTCAAGTCATGGAGTCTCTCAACATGATAGTCACAATGGTTACACCCATTGTGAAGAAAATTAAAACTTTATCAGCAACTCTCTCAATGTGATAGCATCATGAAGTCACTCCAAAATGTTCATCATGGCTACTCCCATTTGTGAAATAAACACAAGCTCCTATCATAGGGTCACTCAACGTGATGTTGTCATAGAGTATCTCAACATGCCATCCACTATGGCTACTCCCATGAGTGGAAAGAGAAACAAGGATTTTCACCTTAAGTTTCATTGTCTCAGAGAAAAATCCATTACAAGGGCTTTCACCTTAGAATTCTCCATCTTAGGGGAAAAAATGCATTACAAGGGCTTTCACCTTAAATTTTTCTGTCTCAAAGAAAAATGCATTACAATGGCTTTTATCTCAAATTTATCCGTCTCAAAGAAATATGCATTATAGCACATAATAAGAACTGAATTTTTATACTCCCTCTTAGCAAAGCAAGGGAAAAATTCTCATGACTTTAATTATCACAATAAATTACAATTTGCTCTAATGTTTGACCAAACAATATGTTTTTGAAGCCACACTGCTTCTCGAACTTACCAATCCTCTGTGAAGGACTTAGCAATCTCAAAATGTCACTCAAGCTCCCTTTGAATCTTCAAGCATTTGCATCAACCTCCTAACGTCCTTGTTCAAAGATTTCTAGAAATTCTTTCCTTAGAGAAATTTCACTCAACACACAACTCTATTAACTTTTGGCATGCTAAAGTCTAAGACTGTCCTCCTTGATCCCATCTGAGATCACCCTATACTGAAAGTTTACAAAGCTACAAATGTCAAATCTAGATTGATTGTAAAATTATGTTCTCTGCAACACTGCAACCCACTTAGTAGACATCTTCACTTCATATTCTCTACAATAAATAGTAATTATGTTCAATTCTCTGAAACACTAGTTTTTGCATTTTTTAAGCTTCAATATGAGAATATTAAGGAAACTTAACTTCATAAAAAGTAGAATAAGTAGACAGGATTAAATATTAATAATATTGAATATATCATAAACTAAAAGAACAATGCAAACTTGAACTATCTAACATTAAAGAGTAAATCTTTAAATATGTAATAACTTGAATATTGTAGTAATAAAATACTTATCTCATTGATTGTTTAATCCACCAAATCGTTCTTTCTTGATCTTGGTACCTAAAATAAAAACCCAATTGACATTAGAATCTGTTGTGAGGTTCTCACACCATTGCCCCAAATTCTTTGGGGACCTCCCTTTTTTAATCGCCTCGGCAAATTTTTGGATTGCCCAAAATTTTTGAGTTTTTGAAAATTTCACACCTTGGCACCTTCAGGACAAATGTGGGGAGCCTTAGCTTATTTTCACCTGGTTTCAACTTGATTTTCTAGAGAAACCAATTTTATCCTTAGGTAGAACAAAATTTTAAAGAGCAATACATGGCAGGATAAAATTGTGAATTTTGTACTTGTATGATTTCTTTTGAAAATTTGGTTTTAATTATGCAAATTTGGGTGATTTTTAGAAGGGAAATTTAAATTAGACTTAAGTTCTTGGAAAATCTTTTTTTTTTTTGGTAAAAAAGGGGATTCAATTTTGTAGGATGAAGTTAAATTGCAAAATAGATTTTTTACTCTAGGGGGCAATTTTATTGTCATAAAATTTTAAATAACTTGGAAAAATCAATTTGGTAGAAAGTTGCAAAAAATTGGCTTTAATTGGATTAATTTACCTTGAAAACTTTTAGTTTTTAATGAATTTGGTAATTTAATATTGAAAAAATGGCTTTTGGTTAGCCAAAATCTAAATTTAATGATGTATTAATTACTAAACCCCCATTAAATGGAAATATTTAACACCCTCAAGGCATTATTTAATTTCTTTTTTGCAATTTGGAGTTAATTGGAAAATTTAAAATGCAATTTTCTTTTGAAAAAATTAAATTTTGGGCTAAGTACTTAATTATGGGCCATGACTTGGATTTAATTTTTATTTTTTCTCTCCTCTAGGACTAGGTTGGCTAGCTTAGAGGGAAAAGAAATTGGGTATAATGGAGACCTCTCTCCCATTTCTTTTTCACAATTCATTTCTTCCTCTCCTTTGTTGAGTGAATTTCCTTGAGAAGTAGATTTTTTCAGACTTGGAAATTTTGTGGAAGGCATTTTTCTTGAATTTGCTCGACAATTTGCCTTGCATTTGGCAATTTCTAGACTTGGCAATTTCCTTTGAGGACAATTTTTTGTAGAATTTAGTGATTTTTTCTCCTTTAGTAGGCTGAGATTTGTGCCCTAGGTGACATTTTTGGGAAAATTGAGGACTTCCATGCTTGGGAAAATTAAGACAAGGGCAGAACTTTCCACTCTTGGCATTTTCTTGAGGCATATCTGATTTTGTGACATGGACAATTCATGGTGAAGGTCTGATTTTTCCCTATTTAGGACTGCATTTTTTTTTATATATTAGACTTGGTGATTTTGTTAGGAGAAGGGATGCATATGAAGGTTTGATTTTTGTTTGTTGGGCAAGTGTTGGATAGTTTTAGAGGTTTAAATTTCTAATTTGCAAAGGGATTTGGAGTTCTTGAGGTGTTGTCGTAGGTTCTGGAAAGTCACTATAAGATTATTGGTTAAGGTGAATTTTCATCATCTAGAGTTGCAAGGGGTCCTTAAGCTAACATCCATCTTTCACTCTAGTCTAAGGATTGCTCCTCTTGGTTCTTCTTACCTTTTGGTCCACCACTCTACCATCCCATAATAGGGCAATGAGAATGGAGGATGGTAATGCAAGTAAGAATCCCAAGCGGGCAAACACTAAGAAAGAAAAAGAGGATATGATGCCCAAAACTCCCTTCTTCTCAAAAATGAAGAGAATAACCAACACCAATATCGGTACAGTGGACATGATACAGATGAGGGACAGACTAAAGGAAGGATAATCCCCCTTGGCAAAAAGGATATACAAGAGCAGATTTGTACATGTAGTGGCTTTTCCTCCCACATTGCCTTTCTCGGAATTGATTATGGAATATGCATCTAGATTTGATCTAAACAGTAAATCCATCATTTTTGATGAAGGGAAGAGAGTGTTGGCCAACATTGGTGAACAAGCAATTGAAGAAACATTCAACATTCCCAAGTACAAGGGCATGATGGTTGTGATGATGGACCAAGCAACTAAAGCATTTCAAGATAACCAAGAGGCCTATTACACACATCTAAAGAAGAATTGGATACACGAGGGAAGGAAGAGAGTTAATAGATCATCAAGGCTCACAATGGTATATTTTAAACCCAAATATGGTGATCTCATTGTTCTGCACAGTCGGAACATGGGCCTAGCTCAAGGGATGCAATTTGAAAACTGGATGTACTTCTTCATTGATGAGATTGAGAAAGGGAAAATAAGGTTTGAATGGACCGAGATCATAAGCAAAAACTTAGAATTGCAACTCAGAACTATACAAAACAAAAGGCAATTCTACATGGTCTCCTATCTATTCTACCTAATTGCTAGATTGTACAAGAGTCCAGAACTAAAGGCTTGAGGAGAAGTTGGTAATGGATCGGGGCAATATTTGGTACATGAATGCTATCTGCAGCTCCATTTGCACAATAACAAGGATTACAAGATATTTTGTGATGCCTTCGCCATTAAGACAGTAAGGGTACTACAAGGGACACCTACTAAGAGACTTTCATCAAATGTAGAAGAATAGATAAAGAAATATGGGAGTTGGTTAATCAAATTTCCACAGTTTACATACATTAGAGTGGCAGGAAGTATAGTTTGTCCTAAGAGGCTTGCAAGATACCCACCCAACAAGGTAGTTTTGTTAGAATTGGCTAGGCAACTTGAGCACTACGATAGAATAATGAGAAATGAAGGGAAAATAGGCATTTTGTTCTCAATCATAATTGGCAATGAAAGTTGCCCAAATTGGGCCTCCTTTGAAACCGCAATGAAGGAATTGGAATGCTATCATCTAGGATGGTACAAAGGAAGGGAAGGATTCAATCCTAATGGTCTTATCAAGGTATCTCATGGGAATGAATTCAAAAATGTTCCCACCATAGAAGACTTTTCGACCAATGCCAAAGATGACTTCCATGTGAGAAAGCTAGCTTTCTCAAGGCTTTCGGTGAACATGATGAGGGTTATTAGATGGAGAGGCCTTGATATTATAGATCAAATAGAGTATAAGGGAAATGTGTTGAGGGAAGACTATGATATAGTAGAAGGAAAACAAATTGAACCCAATGGATTGGGATGACCATTAGGATCCTTCCTTGGAGGCAGTCACAAGGGTAGTGATTCCCCTTACCTATGAGATGATGAAACCAAAATAGAGACAAGAAGAATTGGTCATACACAAGAATGAATGAAGTAGTCAGCAACAAGAAATGATTAGAAATAACATGAAGAAAGTTTTGGAGATAGAGAAGGGAAAAGAACATCCAGAGCCTCAAGCCAAGAGACAACATGAAACACCATCAAGAGAGAGTATAATTGAGGCCAGAAGCCAAGAGGTCAATACAAATGATAAAGGTTTCGCGATGGAGGTGAGCTCTAATTCAAAATCAAGTGTCTATAGTGAAAGCACTGAGTACTGCCCTCGCTCAGAGAACCAACAAGGAAATGATATGGAAGAAACTAGTAGAGAAGAAGATGGACCAATCAACATCAAGGCAATAAGTTTTGAACCCAAGGCCGTTGGTGATGCTTTGTTAGTCAAACTGAATCTAGATTTGGAGATATGTACTTCACCACTATGGTTAAGATAAATGCTTATTCCAAGAGACAAGGTGGTAATAACCCATACAGTTATGGACATCTAAGGGTTAATGGAAAAGAGTGATAGCAAGAACCAAAAACAAATGGAAAGAATAGTGAAAAGGGTAATCGAAAGCGACAATGATGGTCACCAAAAAGTTTAGATTGCTATTCCAATAGTCAACAGGGTAGTGAATGAAATTGTGGCCCAAGAATATGAGATAGTGAAACATAACTTGAGAAGGAATATAGATGATATGGAGTGTGAGGAGGTCCAAGAAGGTATGCCATCAATCAAAGAAAGGTTAAGGAAGGAAAATGAAGGGATAGTAAATTTGGAGGCTGAGAACAAATATTGGAGAGATAGCCAGCCTATCCAACAGCTGCACCAGGCACCCCTTCCTCAAGACAATGGGAGCATTTTAGGAGAGATATCAGCTCAGCTACATGAAGTCAGGGATTGGATCCATGATACAATCCAAGATGGGAAAAAATTATTGCCTTCCTTCATCTCAAAATTCCAGTCATTAGTGGCCATTAGAGACAAGTTCAAATTATTTGAAGAAGAGTGGAAATGTTTCCTTCCCATCAGAGATTTGGCTATTCCTAGGCTACAAGCATTCATTGGGCTACTAGAGGCATATTTGCAAAGGTCCAATTTGGTTGATGAGAGAGGATTGAGTATAGTTGAATCTTTTTTTGTTGCATTAACTACTAGATTTAGAACACTTGTGGAAATACATAATGAGATTGCACAACATAGTCCAAGCATCGACACCTCTATTTCAACCATGATGAGTGACATTGGGGTGGCACTTGATTTTGAGGATATTAGAGAAGAGGATATCAATGAGACAAATTTTGGATCAAGGTTGGATGAGTTGGGAAAGGTTTCCATCAAGAAAAAGAATTTGGGCACCCTTTCCTCTCTTATTGCTTTTGTCAGATTTGCGAAGGAATATGAGAAGGATCACAAAAAGATACATCAAGTAGCAAGCAGCATGGTGAAGTTAGTGGAACTCATGGCAAAGCACATGCTTTGTCCTCCTATGGAAGAAGTTAATGAAAGGCTAGCTAAGTTCAGTGTCTTAGCTAAGAAAATGAAAGAAAAGGGAAGATTTATATTAGAAGATCATTTGATGTAAGCCCCAGTGGCAATTTCTCTTTCTTCTCGAATAGGACAAGTGTCTATTTTTGATTGGCCACCATTTGGGTGCCTTCTCATTAATTGCCACTTTTTGGACTTTTAATTGGTCCATTGAAGAGGTGGTAGCTTCTCATTGGCTGATGGGGTGGCAACCCTAACTAGGGTTTTGAGGATCCAATCTGGATCATTGATCTTGTTTTGATCTCCACCGTCCATTGTATTTTGGGCCCCTATATAAGGCCATTTTCTCTCATTTGTAAAGGGTTGGAGAAATTGTTTCAAAGGTAATACCAAAATTGCTCTCTTTTTCATTGTTGTGATTAGCATGTTGATCAAGAACATTGGGTTTTATTGCATGTTTTCTACTTCCACTTAGTTAGATTTCATTTCAAGTTGTTTAATTTGTTTAAGTGAAATTAAAGTAGGTGGATAGTTATATGGTAGCATTGGTAAATGTTTGATAGGGGTCAATACTAGACCACTAGCATCCTAGCAGCTAGTTTGGAAGCCTTGTGTGGTGAACTGGTTTATTGTTCCTTTGAATCATTGCACCTATGGAAGTGAGGCCATTGGTTAGCTCTTATTAGGTTTGATCCTCGTCAATTTGCTAACCTTCCATTCATAGTAGTAGGAGTAGAATAGTGAGTATTTAGGTAGTCAAAGCTTAGAGAAGCAAGTTAGAGGAGTAAGTTAAGTATAAGAGCACATCCATTCAACCTCCACCACCATCGCTTTCCCATCAACATCATCATTGGAAAAAACATCCTCCATCATCACTACCATCAACATTATCTATCACCCACACATTTCAAAAACCAAGCCACCATCAACTTCATCCCACCAAAGTCCAAGTCATCCTCAAAAGAATAGGGTAAGGCTATCTACGTGATTATCAACAAATCACATCGATAAAACTAAGTGAGTATCCAATGGTGTAAGGAACATTTGAGCTATCGCTTATGTCTTCATGAGTAATAATTTTTTAAGAGATGAGTTGCATGTTTGATATCCCATATTGAATATTCAAATCCTAATATGTTATGTAAGTGACACAAAACTCGCATCAATAGAATCCTTATGAGGTGAAGCACCATCAACATTTGCAATAGTAACTTGATGTTCTGATCTTGCTAAAAAATCTCTGACAAAGTGACCATACTTGTCACATCTGAAACACTAAATTCTAGAGAGAGACTTTCTGTTCTTTGATTCAAGAGTTGAATCTAAATTCCTATCTCTACTTCTCTTGAAATTTTCTTCTCTCTTCTCTTCTTTTCAATTTAATTGTATGAGCAGCAAGAATGTGATCATCTTTATGATGAGATTTCCATCCATTTCCTATTGCTTCTAACCTAATTTCCTCTTCAATATAGTCATCTCTCAAATGATCAAACTTGGGTAATTCATCCCTTCCACTAATGCCTTAAATAAAAGACTCCCAAGAAAGAGGGAGATCATTTATGGCCAACATGACCAGGTCTTTATCTTCAATTGAATTCACAATGGCATTAAGTTGATTTTTCAATCTTGTAATTTTCATGGAGGAGATAAACAATTCTTCTCTAGCCAATTTATATGGAATAGTGGACATCTCAAGTCCAGAGCTCTACTGGCATTATTGAATTCATACAAGCTTTGAAGAATCCCAAACATTTATTTAGCAGAACTCAATTTGGATATAATAGGCACCTGATGATCCTTTATAAAGTCAATCATTATCTTCTTTATCATAATGTTATTCTTCTTCGTGCATAGCTCAAAAGATCATTTTCTTCTATTGCAAATAGAACTTTAAATTTTCATGATGTGAAATCCCATGCACCATCCAGCTATCTTCAATCTTGATTCTATTTAGCATTTTGATATCTGAAAGAATCAAACTGAAAGAGAAGAAAAGAATACTTCAATGCTTAAATAAATTTGGTTCTAGATATTTTCTTAAACCCACTCTAATACCGTGTTAATTTTAGAACTAGAATTGCACAAGAACACTAGAGATACCCTAGGAAAACCCTTCTACTTGAGGGAAAAACCTAGCCACACCAAAAATTTATCCTTTATTGAATAATAATAACATTGTCCAAGAATACAACTCACAAACTCTTGAGTTTTCACACCACTAAAGAATTCATAGAACTCCCTTTACAAAATAATAAGCTTTCTACAATGCTCCAAATGAATGCTATGGAAGTAGTAACAAACAAAATTCACACTATCTCCAATAGAAAATAATCATATGCTCTACAAAATAATAATATTCAACACCAAATGCGACAGCTTCAACACTTGTAGTAAAACACATAAATGTGTTCTCCAAGAATACCTATCACAAAGAGCATCAAATTGATGCTACAAAATGATCACCCAAACTCATAAGCCAAAGGGGAAGTATTACAATCACTTCCTTTTAAAAGTAATAGTCACAAAAAATTGTTGCTTCAATAGCCAAGCATAGTCATAGACTGAAACATTAATAACCAAAACCCAATGAATGACCAGATGCTTTTGACCATGACTAGATGCTGTCGACCATTAGAATCATGCTATATTTATATATCCTACATACTTTGAATTTCATAGGACAAGAATGAAAGACACTACATCTCTAATTCTCGTGTGCATGACATCACAGAAGTTCCCAAGATGTGTTGTTTCATTTTCTTTAGTGACGTCAATGAATGACATTAATGGAAAGAATCTGATGTGTATGAAAAATTCAGCATAGAGGCTGACAATGGCCATGGATATCATCAATTACAATAAGAAAGATCGTGTTACATCCCAATTTTGGACCTAATTGTAAATTTTCTCATAGTCGTTAAATTGAACAAATTTTTCTTTCAGAATCATGTAAAGTAGGTAGTTATTTATATCTATTGTATTAATTGTTAATGAAGATGGTCGTTATCCATTATTTGTCATGTGATCCCGAAATAATGATTACTAATTAAATTCTTTTAAATATTTATATGAAAATTATTATGGAACTTGTTATTATTGTGGAAGTATTTCATAGGTGATTGCAAGAGAAGATGGATGGGAGAATCATTGGTAAACAGGATCAACGGAATAGGATACTAGCTTAGTCCATTCATTAGGATTGACAGGGATGACCTTAAATTGCCTTGGTAAGGACCTAGTGACTTGAACTTCAGGACACAACTAAAGGACCCACATGAGTTATTAAATAAATAATCTAAAACATAAAATAATTGAATTAGAATATAATACGTACCTCAAAGGATTTTGAGTGATCTTTCACCATATTATTTTAATATATACCTATGTATGTACACATAGATATAAATATAAAGTGACACCATAATATTATTATTTTTATAATATAATGATGCCACCTCACAAATATATCTATGTGTATGTAGATAGATATGAATTGTAATATTTTTTATTTTTAACGTTCAAATCATTTTCCATCCTTTTATTCTTTTTCTTGCTTGTAACCAATTGAACACTTGGCACATTTATTTGGCATCCAAAAGCTGAAACATTCTTTTATGTTATGGATTCTTGGAAGCCAAAGGGTCCTTTACCCTTTTTATATATTTCATATGGTCAAGAGAGATGAAGATACAAAAAAAAATTACATACTTGACTTCCCTTTATTATTCCATTTTCCTTGCTCATTTCTGGCAACCATCTATAACCCGATACTCTGCAAATACCATTCGAATTTCTGCAAGTTCCATTCAAAACCTCTGAATTCTTTTAGTAATACCATTCTTGTTACAATCTACCTTATATTAATCTTTCCTTGCTGAAGTCATGATTGTTTTCCCATAGCGTGGTTACACATGGGAAGCAAAACAAAGAAAATATGATACATAGGTGTCTAGCAAGACTCTAAACATTTCCAAAATTATATTAGGTTATGTGGTCCATCAACCTCCTATATTGTTATGAAATTTATTATTAGCTACTACTATATATCGAACTCCTTAGTAGTAGGTGTAGACACCTAAATTTGATTACATTGCTTTGGTAATCCTATTTAGTTATCTCTAAAGGCATCATTAATTAAATTCCTATTTAATTAATCCTTTGCCATCCCCTAGCTGATTAATTTAATTAATCATCTATAGTCCTAATTGATAAATCAAATAACCTATTATTTATCAATTAAATCCTATTCTTCTATCTAATTCCAAAATCCCCATTTATTAAATAAACCTATTTGATAAATAAAACCCTCAAATCTAATAACCCTTAACTTATTCCTCAACCCTCTTTTTAGCCTAATCCACCCCATCCACCCATACTAACTAAGCTTAGTCACTAACTCACCCACCCTCATGAATGCCATCCATTTGAAAATCTCTAACATCCCTAATCTAATCCTAAACCCAAGCCTAATCCACCCCTTAATGTTGTCACATTCCCTAAACAAGCTTAAGACTTTCTTAAGCCAAGTAAAGTCAACAATCTCAACTCCCTCCAAAATATCCCAACCACCCAACAATGAATGCTCTTACAAAAGCCATAAAGACTCTTACAAGCTCTTACAAGCCATAATGAAGGGTCTTTATGAAGATATTATCCTTTGAGCCTCCTTTGTTGACTCATCCTTCCCCTTTTCTCCATCCACTCAGCTTGTGACATGTGTCACTCCCTGATTGGTGCTAAACAAGCACAATCCATGTGCCCCCTTTTGAGTGCATCCTAGCCCTCCTTAAGCTTTCATCTTTCCTTCCATCTTAGCCCTCCATCTCTCAAGCCCTTAGCCTATAAATTGAATCCCCTCCCAAGCCATTTCAATTATAATCCATGAAGTAAAGTCATAATGCCATTTTGAGAAGCCATTTTACATCAAAACCATACACTCACACCCAAATTCCAACTCCATTTGAAGCCCTTTTTGAAGCATAAGCTTGAGCATACATCCTATCTATTTAGACAAAGCTACTCAACAAGAGAGCTTCTCATTTAGAGAGCCCATTAATGGCTCATATTCTCAATTGAGAGCTCATCTTAGTCTATCTTGAAGTTTATGAATTTTGTTTAGTTTGTAGAAGCTTTATTTAAATTTGGTTTCTATTAGCATACTAACATTGCTCATATATAGTAGGTAGTTGTTGTATAATAGTCATGCTTAACTATCAACAATTGACCCTCTTAAGAAGGAGTTGTTATCAAATTAGTAGTAAAGTATCCATGACATAGAATCATGTTTTATAAATACCATTGATAATCAAAACCAAATGATATTTTCTACAAGTCTTAAAGAACATATTTTTTCAAATAACACAGTATGTGAAAAGCTGAAAACATATAATATTCATGATACAATTGGGAATCAACAGATAGGGCCAAATTGCTTTGAGATGTCAAGCACCTAGGACTCACTGGCTATATAGCCATCGAAAAGGTGAAGAGGTGAGATGGAATTTTCAATGACATGGAAGTGAAATCAAATATGATACAATAAATCTAAAATGATTTTTACTTGATAGCACATGCTTGTCCCTATTGTTGTTTCCTTGTTCTCAAGTTGAGCGGTGGTAATCAGTTCATTGAACCCATCAAAAAAAACTTGGTTAAGGTCATTTAAAAACATGTTTTTCATCTAAGATCATTTGATGTCAGTGATGCTAGTTATTTAGACATATTTGTCCATAACTATGCGGACATTCTAAACACCAGAATGCTTAGGTGGCTGGACTAAAACTATCCCAAGCCCAATCCTAAGATAGGGAGGGCCTTTCTAATTCAATAGATTGTGTGGGGATAAGTATGATCTGCAGTTGGGAGGTTAAACCTAAGTCAATGCTTCTCCTCTTACCAAAATCTGAGCCTTGCACAACCAACTAAAGACTCGTCGGATAATACTTGCATTTTTTCCTTTTCTTCTTTTCATGTTAAGCATTTACTTTACTTGTATGTAGAAAAAGATAGTTATATTATAGTTATAATTAAATTTAGTGACTGTCCACTTTGTTTCTTCCTTGTTCAATGACTCTGGCAATACCTTCAGGCTATCAGGTCCGCGATGATCAGAGGATAGCAATTGCATGCGACCATGCGTGAGGGTTTTGGTAGCTGGTTTAGCTTCCTCAAGCTATGCAAACATGGGGAAATCTTCCCATTTCTTTGTAATCTGCTATGATCTTTTGCAACCTTGATATTTTGGAAAAAAATTTCTTGAGCAGGGTTTGATTACTTTGTGAGAATTATGGGAATCGGTTTTTTTGAGTTTTTTCAATCATCTATATTTCTAATTTTGTTTGTTGGGCTCTTATGGCCATGAATGGGGTCTCCATGAGTCTCACTCTCGCTAGAGCCAGTTGTGATGGTACTACTCCTGTGGTGAGTTCTCAGGAGAAAGAGCCATTTTATGTTAGCGAGTGCTAGATGGTAAATAAGGTTAATGGATGCTTTTCACGTAGTCAAGATCAGCCTATGCTAGTCATTCCTCTAGAAGTAGTAATGAAAGATGTGGACTATTTGGCCACACATGCATTGATATGAAAGTTTCTTGGTATACGAATTTCCCTATTGGCTCTGGAAGCCTAGATTTTTCATTCATGGTAGGTGGAAGGGGATATGGATATTATACTAGCTGGTAATAGCTACTTTGCGGTGAATTTCTCTTGCATGTTAGATCAAAACTGGGTCTTTGAGGAAGGCCCATATTTTTATGACTGTGTTGGTCTTTTTGTCAAGACCTAGCATACGAGGTTCAATTCTGCTGAGGATCTTCCTTCGAGGGTGCTTGTTTGGGTCTACCTACCACGGCTTCCTTTGGAGTTTTGGCTTGAGGATATCCTGCGATAGATTGCTACTATGCTTGGAAAGCAGACTGCTATAGCACACCAATCACTAGACAAAAAGCTTATTTCTTATGCTCGTATTTGTGTTGATATTGATTTAAATAATCCTTTTCCATATTCTTTAGAAATTTGCCTAGGTTCTGCTTCTTGGATCCAACAACTAGACTATGAATCTATTCCCTTTTGTTGTAAAATTTGTCATGCATATGGGCATTTACAGCCTCAATGCCCTCAAGCCTCCAAAGGCAGTGGGACCCCTGCTGGGTTCTCTAATCCAAGGCTGGCCAATGATGGTGAGGGGAATGGTCATAATGTTAGTTCTAGGAAAGACAATGTTTAGACTGATAGTACAGGAAAAGGGAAATCTCAAATGAATACTTCAAGTTAGGAGAAAGGGACATCTAGTTCTTCTAGTCCTAATTAGGATGGTTTTATCCCAGCTCAAACTCATGCTAAGGGGTGGGGTCAGAAGTGATCTCATCTAGATTGGCAAGTGGATTCAGGGTTCAATCATTTTGAGGTTCTTGACAACATGGTCATAGAAGAAGGTATTCCTACAGAGGCTCAGTGTGTAGCTATTGGCTCAAAGGGGAGGAGTTCTACTCTTACTAGAAACCAAGATGTTATAGTTCAATAGTTGCCAGAGACTTCTATTGGCCCTAAGTCTGGTGCCCTTGTGGTTTCTCCTGCTCCACAAGAAAAGGATGTTCTTTTAATAGATTTGGTTAAAGATGTGTTTTCTTCTAGTAAAGGTAAGGGATCTTCTCTTGCTTTGGGCTTGATGCAAAGACCATTTGTAAAGGTCTCTTTTGCTACTCCTTCAAGAGTTGGTCGAAAATAGGATCAAGAAAAAATTAAACTTACAGGAGATTTACTGGTTTAGTCTGGGGTTGTCAGGACCTTGGATGAGCATTTTCCCCACTCTAATCAATGATTATTCTCTCATGGAATGTAAGAGGTTTGAATAGCATCCCTAGGCAAAAATTTATTCATGAGCTGCTGGTTGAGCATTCTCCGGATATCCTTTGTATTTAGGAGTCCAAGCTTTTAGTGGACTTCATGTTTAGATGTGCTCCTGACATTTAGTTTCTAGGCCAATGTTAGTGCATTGGTGCTTTGGGGAGTCCTAGTGGTCTTGCTATTTTTCGGGATCCAAGGAAAGTAATGCCACTTTACTAGGTCTCTTGCCTCTCAGCTCTCTCAATGGTTGCTTCTTCTCTAGAAACTGGAGAGCTAATTCTTTTTACTAATGTGTGTGCTCCTATTGATCTCCCTAGCAAGATTAAGCTCTAGGATCATATTAGGAATGCTAGAAGCTATCATCCTTTCTTGCCTTGGATTGTGGCTAGAGACTTTAACTCTATTCTTAGTCTGGAGGAGAAAAGGGGTGGGCTGGCCCACTTGGGTCCTTCTTCTTAGCTTCTTTGACAAAATATTGATCTTTTACATCTCTCTGATCTCAATGGGCTCTTCACTTGGAACAATTGAAGGGCTGGTAATGATGTTATCTCAGAACGCTTGGATAGGTTCCTTGTTTCTTTATTTTTGGCACTCTAGAGTTCTTTCGCTCTCTTTAGAAATTCTTGATTGGAGAGGTTCTGACCACTAGCCTATTAAGCTCACAACTAGTTATGTTGCTGTCCCCAAGAAGCCTCCCTTTAAGTTCCAGTTGTTGTGGCTTTGAGACACTTCTCTTTATGACTTAATGGCTCATTGGTGGAGATGGGGAGGCACTACCTATGGCACTGCTATGTTCTCCTTCTCTAAAAAACTTCAATATGTTAAAAGGAAGCTAAAGCATTGGAATAGGAATTGCTTTGGTAATCACCATATAATGAAGAAGAGGACTTAGGATTGTCTTGATGTTATTACCAGGCAGATTTGGGATCTGGGTTTTTTAGAAGCTCTTAGCATTGCAAAATCCTAAGCTTCTACTAATTTAGCTGAGTGGGATCTTAGAGAAGAAATTTATTGGAAATAGAACCTGATCGAGTTGACTAGCTTCAGGAAGGGGACAAGACGACTGCATTTTTCCATAAATCTATGTAGACTTGATGTAATAGGAGTTACATTTCTTCTCTGGTTACTTCTAATGGGATGCGTCTAACTTCTTCTCAAGCTATTTCCAAGGAAGCTATTCAGTTTTACTTTGCTCTCTTTTTAGATGATTTACCTCTAATAGAGATTGAGGAGAATATTATCTTGTCTTGTATTCCCTCTGTTGTGACCAGTGAGATGAATGATTCTCTTATGATGCCAATTAGTATGTCTAACTTGGAAGGGGTGGTCTTCAGCTTTTGGAATGACAAAGCTCTGAGGCCGAATGGGTTCCCTGTTGAATTCTTTTAGGAATTTTGGGATAATATTAATCATGACCTTTTGGATATGGTTCAGGCCTTGAATGCTTCTTTCTTAGTCCTTATTCCGAAGAAGGAAGAGGCTAATCAGCTGGACTTTTTTAGGTCCATTTCTCTTTGTAATGTGGCCTATAAAATCATTACTATGCTCCTACCAAAGAGGCTTAAATTTTTCCTTCCCATGGTTATCTCTAAGGAACAAGGGGGTTTTGTGGCAGGAAAACAAATTTTGGATGGGGTGGTTATTTCTTCTGAAGCTATTCACTCTATGTGTACTTCCAAGGAACATGCTATGTTTATTAAGATTGATATGGCTAAGGCTTATGATAGACTCAATTGGGATTTCTTGTGAAAAGTTCTTCTAGCATTTTGCTTCAGTCAAGACTGGGTTAGATGGGTTCTTAGTTGTGTTACTACTCCTTCCTTCTCGGTCCTTCTTAATGGTGAATCGACAGAGCTTTTTTGAGCTTCTAGAGGTCTTCGTCAGGGGGATCCCATCTCTCCTTATTTGTTTATCATTATGGCTGAGGGACTTGGTAGACTTATCAAGTTCCATGTTTCCCAAAATTTGATTCAAGGATGGAAATGGGGAAATGTTTTGCCTACTCTTTCTTACCTCCAATTTGTTGATGATATTGCTCTTGTTGGGAGAGCTTAGATTTAGGAAGCTAAGCCTTTAGGCTCACCTTGGATACTTATTTGGCTGTCTTTGGGCAGAAAATTAATGACCACAAGTCCTCTATTTTTTCTTCAACACTCCTGAGCCAATCCAATGGAGGATTGCTAATATCTAGAGATTTCAACTTGCGTCTCTCCCTCTGACTTACTTGGGGTCCCTATTGTGGTGGGTAGATAGCCTAGGCTTTTCTAGAAAATCTTGCTTGAAAAACATCGAAAAAGGGTCAATCATTGGACTCACAGGTGGCTTTCTACTGCTGGTAGGGTGACACTCTTTCAATTTGTTATTCAGGCTCTTCCCATATATAGAAGCATGGTTCAGGCTGCCCTGATGTATTTTCTTAAGGAATTTGATGCCCTCTCTCATCAATTTCTTTGGAGTGGTAATGTGCAACATACCAAATGGAGCCTCATCAATTGGGATACTATTTACAGGCCAAAAAAGGAAGGAGGCCTTGGCCTTCGGTCTGCTATCTTGTACAATCAAGCTCTTGCTACCAAGCTATATTAGCATTGGTGTACTAGCCAGTCTCAACTTTGGGCCCGTATCCTATCACACAAGTATTTTCCTGCTGTAGAACCTTTAGATATTTCTATGTTTTCTCATGAGGAAAGAGGCTCTATGGTGTGGAATACCCTCAAGATTGGTGTTCACCTAGTGAAGAGAAGTTTATTTTGGATTTGCAACAGAGGCACTGAGGCTCTATTTTGGAGTGATTCTTGGAATGGGCATCCTCCTCTCCTATCCTCTCATACTCACTTATAGGCTCTTTGTGATTCTTTGCTTTCTGCTAGATGGAATAAGGTGGCTAATTATAAGGAGGCTTGTCACCTAGGCCTTGCTATGGGTTATAGATGGAAGAATTCTTCTGATTGGCTTGTGGGTGGCTCAGTAGGAGATCCGTTGGAATTATCTCAGATATTGGCTTCTAGGGCGTGCATTGCATTGAAGGAACCTAATGTTTTAGCTTGGGGAGGTGCTTCTTCTGTAAAGTATTCTATTTCTTTTGGGTACCTTGCATTGACTAAGCAGCTTTTTTGTGAGGTGGAGGTCTCTTGGTCGAAGAAAGTTTGGAATAGTTTTTCATGGCCTAAGTGTAACTTTTTCCTCTGGATTTTGGTTTACAATCGTTGTCTCACTTAGGATAATATTTGCAAGTACAGCTTCTAAGGGCCTTCCATCTGTGTTCTCCACTTCAATAGTGAAGAGATTGTATCTCACCTTATTTTCCAGTGCCCCTTTGCCAAATAGATTTGTCACTTCTAGTGGAGTGTGTGAGGATGTATGTGCTAGCATGTTTCCTCTTTGTCTAAATTTTGAGACCATTTGGGCCATTCCCCTTCGAAGACTTCTTTTCTTCAAGTTTCTTTAACTATCGGACCTTCCCTTATTTTATGGCATGTTTGGCTTGAGAGAAATAGGTGGATCTTTCATGATTTGCAGTTTGAGATTAGGCACCTATGGTGGAAAATTGTTAATTCTGTTTACAAAACACTCCTAGATAAATGTGACATTGGTGGGGGTTTGGATCCTATTGGTATTGGTATTTACTCTCGCCTCTTCTTTCCTCTTCAGGGTTGCTCTCCCTTGATCCCCCACACCCACTCTGGGAATAGAGATAAGCAAAACTCTCAGCATGTTAATCGTCAAGGACATTGGTCTCCTCCTGAGGCAAGCACTGTTAAAATCAACACTAATGGTTCTTCTCGGGGAAATCCTAGTCCAGCTAGTATTGGGGGAGTTGGGCATGATAGTTCTAGTGATATTCAATTTTTGTTTTCTATATACAAGGGTTACCATACTAATAACCTCATGGAAGACCTGACTATCTTGGTTGCAGTGGAACAGTGTTGTCAACATGGCAAGAAAAGAATCATCTATGTGACTGACTCACTGGTGGTTGTGAACTTATTACATAATAGGAACCTTGTGCATATGGATTGGCATTTGGCTCTGGTTATTTAGCAGATCATTCAGTTATGCAATTCTCTGGATTCTGTATCTTTTATGCATATCCCTCGTGAGTGAAATGGTGTGGCTAATTGTTTGGCTAAATGGGCCTCTGAGTAGGGACCAGCTTGGAATATTCTTGATTATAGCATGTTTCCCCTTGATTTATCTCAGATGCTGGTTCAACTTGTGGATGAAGATAAAGCTATGTAGTTCTCTTTTTTTCTTGTGTTGTTCAGCTCTCTTTGATATTCAATAAAAATTTTACCCCTCTTTTAGTGAAATTAAATTCAATTAAATTGATCACTGATATAGTTATTCCAGTTAATCGTTATTCTAGTTATTTCAATTGATCATTGATTCAGTTATTTCAATTAATCGTTATTCTAGTTATTTCAATTGATCATTGATACAATTGTTTTTAGATAATCATTAATATGGTTATTACAGTTGATCATTGATATAAGTATCTCAATTGAACATGGTTATTTTAGTTAATTGTTGATAGTTAAAATAGTCAATGTCCTATGAAAAGGAATTTAGTTATTTGTTCAATAATTTGTTAGGTAAAACTCTATATAAGTCAATTTGTTTTTTCTATAAAAAGCCATTTGTTGAAAATGCTATATATTAGTTGTTCGACTTAGCAATCACGTACACATGTGGCTAGTTAATTGAAAGCAATTAAACACTCTTTGCTGCCTCTATCGTAAAATACCTTTCAGCCAACCAACATGATAGGAGACAAATTTTGTTGATAAATGATCATCTCCATGGAAATGAATAAAACATGGCTTGAAAGAGAAGAATTGAGATGCTGATGTCATCAACATAAGTATGTAGATAGCTCCTGCAACTACATAACCTCAACACACAAATCAACATTCATAATCAAGCATCTAACATTGACATGAGATCACATTTTTAAAGTAGGCTTATAGCTCTCTCTTCTTGTCTCTTTATTTGGAGAGGCTTTTGTTGTACAGGTTTTTACACTTCCCAGCTTGTTGAGAGACATATAGTGCTCATGGGTATTTAACATGAAAACATATTCATTGGGACACATTCATCTTTCCTCTTGAGCTATGCTTTTGGCAGGGGTTTTGGTGCATTATTTTACTTTTACATTTAGTTAATTATTTTATTGCATTATATGCATCTAGTAGAGGCTAAACTTGCTTAGATAGATATCTATTTAGGTAGTTACATGCCCACCCACATTCACACACATTTGCACATGCACATGCACACACACATAGCACACAAAGACGAACACACACATAAATGCACGTGTACGTGTGCACACAAATAACTTTTTGGATAACATAGTGATGCCTTCAACATCTATATGGTAGATGGAAGTTGAGGAAGAGGTGAAGGACCTAATTATCAGAGAACTGCTGCTAAGTGGTATACAAATGGGAGGTTCTTCTATTAACTAAACATTGGGGAACAATTTTGTTTTATTTTCACTTATTTTCACTACCATTATTTAATATTAGCAATTATAGGTTACTTTATAGATTTAGAATATTTTCTTTGAAGTTGGTGGCAAGATTGAGGTGTAAAATTTTGAAATCTTTAATTTGAATTTGAGTATAGTTGGACCTCATTTGATGCCATTGATACGTAATGAAACAAAGTGACACAAAATTGCCTCAATGAAATCAACAGGAATGTATAGATAGTTATGAGATAAATGACTTGAATTCCATTAATCCATGCATTGACTGAATTTTCCTAGATGGGGTCCTATGTTTATAGAAGATAAGATTGTAGAATTTGAGAGGCAAGTAGAGAAAGGTGCAGTAGAAGTACAAGTACAAGCAAGTGGAATTGGACTGGACAACATCATCTTTTAGGATCGTGGTGATCCTAAGAAGTGTTGGAATTTATTGCAGTGGTTGTCTTGCCCCTAGAGCCAAATGCCCACTTACCACCTGATGGATTGCAGAACATTCAAAAAATTTATTACGGGTAGGTGAGTTTTCAAATTCAAAAATGAGGGGGAAAACCTTTTTGGTAGAAAACAAAAGGAATGTCTCAGATTCATTTGACCAAATAGAGAGAAGTTAGAGGAAGAGCAGATTAGAAGCTACACAGAAGGAACAAGAGAGAAGTGATCAGCAAATCTATTTGTCAGAGTGTAGAGATAGAAGGAAGTTCATTTTGTGCCCGTAGATGCACATGTTTCTTCTCTGGTCATTCTGTAAGTTCATAGTTTATTGTGTGGTTCGACCTGTGAAGCAGTGATTGTTCTAGGTGCTATTGTATGTAGCCATTAGAGTTGCAAGTTTAAAGTTTAAAGGTTGAAGTTTCATCAGTTTGAATATTTAAGATTTTTTGGTTGAAGCTGAATGCTCCTGGATTTTGTAATAGTTTAAATCTCATTTGAATAGAAAAGCAAGTAGGCATACTTGAATCTATTGTTCTTCCGCTTCTATTCATTGCATTTGAAAAATTTGTTTGAAAGGCTAAAGCTTGGCTCTTTGGTTTTAATGGTGAAAGAATTCATGTTAGAATTTTTCTAAGTTATAAATTTTCTCAGTTGGAGCCGAGCCTACTCAGCATCCATTGTTGCCGAGCATTTTTCTTTGAGTGCTGAGCTAACTCAACACCTACTGCATTCTTTTTCAAGTGTTGAGCACCTTGTCACTCAACACCTGTTGCCTATCACTTGGCACCATCAAGTGCTAAGCAATCTATGACTCAGTACCTTCAAGTGATGAGAAAAATTGGTACTTGGCACCTTCATGTGCTAAGCAAAATTTTTTAGGTTTAGGATTGTGACTTTTAAATCTAATTTATATTTCTCACATGGTATTAGAGCTTTCAGGCCCCACATCCAAAGTGAGTTAGGGCATTTTTTTTCTTGGGATATTTGACATGGCAACAGATACTGAAAAAATATGGTAGCAACAACCACCCTTCAATGGACAAAATTATGATACATGGGCAAAGAAAATGAAAATCATAATGGTTGCAAATTATTTGTAGGAGTTTTTAGTTAATGGGTTCAATGATGTGACAGACCCAACTCAGTATGTTACCCTCACAAATGCACAAAAGACTCATTTGAAAGAGTCAAGGAGGAAGGATGCTAAAGCATTAAGTTTGATTGAAGCAACAATGACAGAGATAGTATTCCCAAATATTGCAGTAGTAAATTATGCAAAGGAAGCATGGGATATCCTTGACACAAACTTCACAGAGACTGATAAAGTTCATACGGTAAAGCTACAAATTATAAGGAGGGAGTTTGAGAACCTTCAAATGAAGGAAAATGAATTAGTTGTAGACTTCAGTTCAAGGACCTCCAATGTGATTAACCAACTGAAGTCAAATGGAGAAGACTATCAAGAGTAGAAGATAGTGGAAAAAATATTGAGGAGTTTACCTCATAAATATAACAATTTGGTCATGACCATAGAAGAGACAAAAGACCTCACTATTTTGACAATGGATGAGTTGATGGGTACTCTTCAAACCCATGAGCGTAGGATCAACAGATCTAAATCTTCTTCTTCCCAAGAGCAAGCATTCAAGGCTCAATCAAATCTAAGAGGAAGGGGGAGAGGAATAAATGGCTCGGGCAGAAACTCCAGAGGTAGAGGCCGAGATAATGGAGGACAAAGAAATGCAGCAATAGAAAGTTCACGAAGGGAAGATGGAGCAAATAGCTCACAAAATACTTCAAGAGGAGGTAAGAAAAACTAAAACTCAAATAAGAGTAATGTAGAATGCTACTACTATCGTAAATATGGGCATTATGCAAGTGAATGCTGAAAGAAGAAAAATTATCATTCTAGAAATACAAATATAGCTAATGTAAACATGGGAATTGGAAACAATGTCACTGCCTTCATCATGTGTAATGTTGGTGAAGAAGGAAGCCCTGAGGTTTGGTACCTCGACAGTGGATGTAGCAACCACATGAGTGGTAATGAAACCTTGTTTTCATTCATTGACAAGAGTTTCAAATCTGAGATTAAAATGGGTAACAATGGAACCCTACCAGTAGTGGGCAAAGGATCTATTATGGTTTGCACCAAGCAAGGTGAGAAGAAGGAAATACAAAATATATATTTTGCCCTAGGTATGAAGTACAATTTGATGAGCATTGGTCAGCTCATTCAAAATGAATACAAAGTGCTAATGAAAAATGACAAGTGTGTCATTCATGAAAAGGATGGAAGCAAGAACTTACTTGCAGCAGTTCAAATGACAAAGAATAGAATGTTTTCCTTGAGGATAGAGACATCTTTCTCATCTCAAGTTGGTGTTGCACCTCCCACACAATCAGCTCTAAGGAGTGTGATTGAAGACCCTTCATGACTATGGCATCTTAGGTATGGTCATCTAAGCTATGCTAGTTTAAATTTTTTGTCAAATAAAAGAATGGTAGAAGGTTTTCCACATATAGAAAATTCATATGACAAGTGTGAGGCTTGTATTTTGGGTAAGCAACATAGGCTTCCCTTTAATTCTAAAAGTTCTAGGAGGACTAGATATCCATTAGAGTTAGTGCATACTGACCTATTCGGTCCTATGCAAGTTACTTCCATTGGGGGGAGTACTTATTTCATGACATTTATTGATGATTTCAATCGTAGGACATGGGTTTATTTCTTAAAGAATAAATCTGAAGCATTTGAAAAATTTATAGAATTTAAAGCTCAGGCTAAAAGAGAATGTTGAAACTATATCAAAGTCCTAAGATCAAATAGAGGAGGGGAGTATACCTCCAATTCTTTTGTAAATTTTTGTAGAAAACATGGTATAAAGAAAGAGCTCACAGCCAGCTATACACCACAACAAAATGGAGTGGTTGAAAGAAAGAACAGGACCATTGTTGAAATGGCAAAGAGCATGATGAAAGAGAAAGGTCTCCCAATTGAATTTTGGAGAGAGGTTGTGGCAACAACAATTTACCTAATTAATAGGTGTCCTACAAAGGTAGTTCATGACAGAATTCTAATGGAAGCATGGTCATGAGGAAGATGGACAGTTGAACACCTAAAGGTGTTTGGATGTGTTGCATATGCACATGTGCCTAAAGAGAAAAGGTAGAAATTGGATGACAAAGGTGTGAAGTGCATCTTCACAGGGTACAACTAAGAATCAAAGGCATACAGATTGTATGACCCATTGAACAACAAGATGACTCTTTCAAGAGATATGGAATTTCTTGAAAATCAGTCATGGTATGGATCAACTGATGAGTCACCAAGCACTTCTAGTAAAGTGCCAACTATGAGTGAAAAAGATGCTGATGAATAACATGAAGAAGGAACAAATAGAAGAAAAGTCAAGCAGGTTCATTTACTGCTGAGCTCCTCTAGGCATGATCGAGTGTCAGTGTTCAGTACCAGTGAAGACCAAACTAGTTGGCAATGCAACATCAATGAAGATTCTGATCCCACACTCTCCTCCCTATTACCAAGAAAGACTAAGAGTCTTAGGGAGTTATACCAAGATGAAAGGTATGAAGATTATGATGAGAGTGTTAATTTTGCATTATTTTCTCATAGTGATCCAATATATTTTGAAGAAGTTGTTAAGGAGAAGAAATGGGGTAAGGCCATGGATGAGGAAATAGATGCTATAGAAAGAAATGAGACATGTGAACTAACTGAATTGCCTCCCAAGAAGCAAGTGATTGGAGTGAAATGAGTCTATAAGACCAAATGCAATGTTGAAGGCAAGATTGATAGGCATAAGGCAAGGCTAGTAGTCAAGGGTTACAAACATCAGTATGGAAGAGACTATGATGAGACATATGCCCCTGTTGCAAGAATGGAAACCGTGCATGCTGTCATAGCAATTGCAGCTCAGCACAAGTGGAAGGTATTCCAAATGGATGTGAAGTCTACCTTCCTAAATGGTGTATTGAAAGAAGAAGTATATGTGAAGCAGCCACCCGGTTATAAAGTTGTAGGTGAAGAGAATAAAGTATATAGATTGAAGAGAGCTCTTTATGGGCTCAAGCAAGCTCCAAGGGCATGGTACATTATGATTGACTCATATTTGATGAGCAATGGCTTTAGCAAAAGCAATGGTGAGCCCACTCTTTACATCAAGGCAGCAAATGAAAATGTGTTAATTATTGTCTTATATGTAGATGACTTAATTTTTACTGAAAATGACAGGCTCTAAATGGTGAGTTTAAAGAGGCCATAAAAAGTGAATTTGAAATGATAGACCTAGGTCTCTTGAAATATTTTCTAAGCATAGAAGTAAAAAAAATGCATGATGACATCTTTATCTCTCAAGAAAAATATGCAGGGCAGAGCTTGTAGAGATTTAAAATGCAGAATAGTAAGGCAACCACCACACCAACAACAATAGGTCTGAATTTGAGCAAGGAAGACTCTAGCAAGAGAGTGGATCCAACACTAGGCAAGAGTATGGTTGGAAGTTTAATGTGTTTGACTGCAACTCGGCCAAACCTAATGCATGTAGTAAGTTTGATTTCTAGATTTATGGAAATACCAAAGGATTTTTATTGGCAAGCAAGAAAAAGGATCCTAAGGTATGTGAAAGGTACCAAGGGATTTGAGATTTTGTATACTGAAAATGATGATTTCAAGCTGGTTGGTTATACAGATAGTGATTAGGCTGGAAGTTTAGATGATAAGAGGAGCACTTCCAAGTACATGTTTCATATGGGATTAGGTGCAATTTCATGGGCATCCAAGAAGCAACCTATTGTTGCTCAATCTACAGCAGAGGCTGAATACATAGCAACAAATGCAATAGCATGTCAGGCAATTTCGCTAAGGAGGATCCTGACAGATTTGAATGAAAGGAAAGAGGATGGAACCACAATTTATTATGACAACATCTCATCAATTGCATTGTCCAAGAATTCATTCTTCCATGGGAGAAGCAAACATATTGAGATCAGATATTACTTCATCAGAGAGTTGGTGGAGAATGGGGAAATCAAAATAGAATTTTGTAAGTCTGAGTAGCAGCTAGCAGACATTTTCACAAAGCCATTAGGCATTGGAACTTTTGTACACCTAAGAGAGTGTCTTGGTGTAGTTGATGTGGATTAGATGTGATCCTTGTTTTGTTTGGCTCGGGACAAAGGGGGAGTGTTGGAATTTAATGCGGTGGTTGTCTTGCCCGTGGAGCCAAATGCCCACCTACCACCTGATGGATTGCAAAATGTTCAAAAAATTTATTACGGGTAGGTGAATTTTTAAATTCAAAAATGAGGAGAAAATTGTTTTTGGTAGAAAACAAAAGGAATGTCTCAAATTCATTTGACCAGATAGAGAGAAGTTAGAGGAAGAGCAGATTAGAAGCTACAGAGAAGGAAGAAGAGAGAAGTGATCAACAGATCTATTCATCAGAGTGCAGAGAAAAAATGAAGTTCATTTCGTCCATATAGATGAGGGTTTTCTAGTTGAAGCCAAATGCTCCTAGATTTTGTAATAGTTTAAATCTCAGTTGAATAGAAAAGCAAGCAGACATACTTGAATCTATTGTTCTTCCTCTTCTATTCATTGCATTTGAGAAATTTGTTTGAAAGGTTAGAGCTTGGCTCTTTGGTTTTAATGGTGAAAGCATTCATGTTATAATTTTTCTAAGTTATAAATTTTCTTAGTTGGAGTTGAGCTTACTCGACATCCATTGTTGCTGAGCATTTTTCTTTGAGTGCTGAGATAACTCAGCACCTATTGCATTCTTTTTCAAGTGCCGAGCATTCTGTCACTCGACACCTGTTGCCTATCACTTGGCACCATCAAGTGCCAAGCAATCTATGATTTGGCACCTTCAAGTGTCGAGCAAAATTGGCACTCGGCACCTTCATCTGCCGAGCAATTTTTTTTAGTACCAAGCAAATTTTTTTAAGTTTAGGGTTGTGTGTTTTAAATCTAATTTATATTTTTCACAAGAAGGAATCATTACCTTCTAGTTTGAGGTTGGAGGTGCAATTGTACGTAAGGTCCCAACCACTAGTTGAATTTATATAGGGAGAAAGAAAAATATAAGTTCTAAATTGCATGGAATTGTGATTTTTGACAATGATTTTCTATCCTCATTTGACTCGTTGCATACTATTGGTTTTTGTATTGACAACATGAAAGATGAAAGATGAAAGGACAATATATTCTTTCTTAATTTAAATTTAATAAAATATACTTCTCCAACACTCTACAGGTTTGTTTCAAATGTTTTGTAAAATTCTTTTTGAGTTTAAATTTAATATTCAACACTCGTAAAGATTTTTTTCAAATGATTTGTAACTGTAATTTGCATGAAATATACATTTCTAAACTTGTCATAGCTTCTATGTGATCGTTCTGAGTGTAATTTTCCAGTCAAGTATTAGAAAATGTGGACTGATTATGTTTTATATATACAGATTCTATTGAGCCTTAACAACAAGAGGCACTTGATAATTCTTGCATCTCACAATTCACCTTCAGTCTCCAACACTGATCTGGAACATGCAGTGATGGGGAGGCTACTTCTGTGCATCTTGTGGAAAGCTTAGATGAAACAATAAGGAAAAGAGAAAAAAACAAAATGCTAAATTTTCTTCTGCAGCTCATCTCCTACATCATCTAATGTCTATTGCAGATTAACTTGAAAAGGGATTAAAAATAAAACCAGTACATAGGAGAGAAAAATTAGGGACAATTTGTAAAAAGGAATGACATGATAAAAATAATTGTCTTCTGCATGTGCTTATCAAAACGATTTATTCTGGAAGTTGGTAGGCAAGCCATACTTTCTGCTGGACATCAGCAACCTTGCTCTACAAATGACAACATGAATCTAGCATTTTGCCACTGCAAGGAGGAACAGAAGTACTTGACCTTTCTGTAAATAATGCATTTTTTCCCCTTAATGGGTATTGTTATGTTTTTGACAAAGCATGTCCACCAACTTACTGAACATGTAAGGATACATTTCTCAATGTTAAAGTTATAAGTTGAAGCTCTCATTGAAGAATTAAATTCATATTACATGCATTTGTTGTGGTTGTCAAAAACCACATAGGTATGGTGATCATGCCAATGTGAGGAAGCTTTGTATTAGACTATTTTTTTGGGATCAACTGCATAGTTTAATACGGTTTCGGCATTTGGCTCTTGCTATCCCATCATGAGGGAATAGATTAAAGCCAACGTTTTGGTCAGAAGTCCATGGTCTGCACCAATGCTGAGTAAAAGGTTTGATGAGCAGTTACATAAGTATAGTAATTTTTAGTAGTAACTAAAGTTAGGTCAATGGGACTTATGTATGCATAAGTAGAAAGTTCTAGAATGAGAACGTCCCAGGAAAGGAACATAAAAAACTAAGTGACAGGAAATAAAATGAAATGAGGCAATGCAATATTGGTTAAGAAAGTTTTAGGAATAAAGCACTGTAAGAAGATAGCACATACAGTAGCAAATTCTATGAGTAAAGGAAGCCAGATAATAGGAAGTTTTACAATGAAAACATCCTAGGAAGAAAGGAACTAAAGCACTAGAAACAAATTGACGCAACTCGACACCAGCACAAGTGTTTGAGTTTAAGATTTCTGGGAAGAGATCATCCTAGGAAAGAAGAATAAAGGAACTAAACTGTTAAAAACAAAATGAAAGTAGATCAACACCAACACAAGTGGTTAAGAAAAATCTAGGAAGTGAGCATCCTAGGAAAGCTTTTAAAAAGTCTAGTGGTTGCTCTTGCCTTGCCATATATTTTGGCATTTATTTTATTTTCCAAAAGTATATCCTTGTTCCTCAAACCATGCGCAACCTTCCCTCTCACCCCTCTCTCTTTTCAACTTGTTTTGATCTGCAACTAATATTTTCTTCACCTTTAGCTCTCTGTTATTCTAATGGATCATGTAGTGTGATCCAAAATATTGATGTGAAACTCCAACATAATCAAATCTATTATAGTCTATGGAAACTTGATATCACTAATCAAAATAAAGGAACTAAAACACTATAAAAAAATTGAAGCAACCCATCACCAATAAAAGTGGTTTAAAAACTATGTTACCCAAAGTCTCCAGAACAAGGGGAAGGGGAAACAGATTTCTGGGACGGTTTTCTCTTTTTGGAGAAGTGGACAGCAATGGGAACAGCTATATAAAAAATAGGGAAAATTTTAATATATAGAAAAAATTTAAATATTAATATGAAAACATGGATAAAGATGCTTATATACATTATGGAACCTTAACATATAATGCTTGTGTCAAATAGTTTAAATTGAGAGATCACATGAGAATGGAAGTCAAACACATTATCAAAACTCAAGAATTAATTTTATGGCCAGCCAGAGGACAGGTTTCTAGAAGTTTCCAAGTTTCTGAAACAGCTCAAATTATGCTGGAAACATATTCTTGCGTAACAACATCAAAAATCCAATCCAAATATCCTTGTGGTGGGAAAGAAAATCCACAAAGAGCAAGGGCTGATGAAAACTGGAGGCTTGGGATATGAATTTCATCAGGTGCCTCTGTCAAGGCTTGGAAGGGAGTAGGCATTGGTGCCATCATTGGTCACTAGGTAAGCACTGATACACAATCTGGTAATGCTTACTGGGGAGTGCTGAAGAATGGGTTGGCAGGCAAGGTTTATACCTCCAAACATACAAAATTTAGTATTTACAAAGAATAAAAGAAGGTGAAATGGACCGTGATTCTGTGTTACAGAAATATTAAAGAAGTCCAGGAGCCTCATTCTCAATAGAGAAATTGATCCATGCTTATTTTATATTTTGATTGCAAAACCATCCCTAAATATTTGTCACTTCTCAATATGATTTGAAAATGGATACCGCAAAAGAAAATTAGGGATCATATAATCGACTAATAATTCTTTTCGATATACATAAGGCATTCCCTTCCTCACCATTGTTCACCATTACCAGACACCCCTTCTTTAGTTTCCCAGCAAATGACATATATGGAATCCAATACAAGATGGCAGTAACTACAAACGTAACTATCCATTCTACCAGTCCAATATAACTTTCTGTTGAATCAGAAGCAGAAAGAGGAATATGTATAGTTTCCCCGTAATTACTTTGAACCACAGCACATAAAATGATCGTGTTCCACGAGTGTTCAACTGTTTGCAGTGATGCTTCAGGCATGGCATTTTCAATGATATTGATTTCGCCTCGTACATCATTAATCAGGTCACGAAATACATTTTCTGTCAAAGTCAACGAAGCTTCCTTTGCTACTCTGCCAGTAATACTTGTGAATTCTGACGGCAATCACTGAATAAAATAAAAAATAACAGATGTCAGTCCTTCAACAAACGTTCATAACAGTACTACAAATAAATTTGAGATTATGTGCGTTAGATATTAGTTATAGTCAATATTTTGACAGAGAAATAACTAAACACGAGGTCCATAGCAGATAAATCCTTACTTCCATCAAAATGACAAACATAAATCTTGCAATAGACAAATTTTCATTACCTGCAACTTACAAATGTAATTTGCTATTACGTCATGACCTAGAGATGAAAGATGTAGATATTTCAATCCTTTCAGCTCTTCAATACCTTCTAAATTTTGCAGCCTCTCGCATCCATCAATAGTTATCCTCTCTAAGAAACTAAGACGTGCAAGATTTGGCAACTCGATCAGCTTTGGACATTTATGTATGTTCAATATTACGAAGTTTTCCAGGTCACATATCCCTGATACCTCTCTTAATTGTGTACAAGACTTTAACTCAAGATAACACAGTGTTCTTGCCACAGATAGATCAATTACAAATAAATTTTCCATGGATTGCATGTGAAGACAATAAAGGCTTGGACAATGATCTCCACTAATTGAAACCTTCCACAAGTGTTTTACTGCACTGATTATTATATTTTCTAGGTTACTCATGGGAGACTTTACAGTTGACACCCCACTGCCATTCAAAGTAACTTCTCCCCATAATGGCAATTGTGTCAAAACCAAACTCCTAAGGTGAGTGAGATTTTAATAAGGACCTCCCCTTTAGTCTGTCATTCTCAAGTCTTCTTATGGTTAGCTTTTCTAAATTAGTTAACATTTCTAATGAGTTTGTACAATCAGCCGACGATGTACCATAAAGCAGTAACTCCTTCAACTGATAGGGCACCTAAAATTTGGACCCAATAAATTTCAAATGGTTATTTGTTAATCATGAACAATTGTGACATTAATAGTTTCCCAAAACTCATTGAGTACCATTTATGAAGACATGACATTCCAAGAAGGATAATAAAAAATACCCCTGTGTCGTTCTGCCATAATCTTTTTAGACGCCCATCAACTATTCCTAAACACTCCAAATTCTGCAGAGGAACCCATGAGGGAATGCTTGTGTGTACGCTCCAGGACAGGTCAAGCTGAAGCCATATCAAAGCAATCGGCGCCTCAGCAGAATCATCCATATTCCCTAAAAAGCATGTAATTTGGGCACCGAAAGACCAGTCAAACATTGAGAGGAGACATCTGCCAGTTGTTTCAGTGAGGATGTTTCTGAACTGCTTCGATTCCTGTATACACAGATGAAGGTCAAATCTTTCTGCAATTCGAAGAAGGATTTCAAATAACTGAAAAATGTTAAATGATTTCGGTATATTCATCTCAGAAATCTCAAGGAGGAAGAAACAGACCAAAGGTCTCAGATGTTGATGGCGCCACAGGCGATGTGGACTGAACTCACCCGCCAGTTCTCTCCCCAAATCACGAAGATGGTCGTGCATTCTGAAAGAAAGCTCCTTGTCATCAAAATTCCTTGGAATAACACCACACCATTTCGACGAGGCATTTGTCCTTTAAGGTTTGAAGTGCGAGCTTAGCACTCCATCCATAGGATTCCCATATTCTTATTGCCATACTCATGGGTTTGCCAATGAAGAAACAAGCGATGTGCATAAAGATCTATTTTTGCTCACTGTTCAATGCGTCGAAGCTTATTTTGACCCTCCGTTTGATGTCCTCGGGCAGTGACTTACGAGCTTCATTCAATACTAACTGCCAATAATGGCGGTCAGAACTACCAAAAACATGGCTACCTAAGACCTTTAAAGAGAGAGGTAAACCTCCACACATGTTCACAAATTTTTCCCAAATCCTCGGAAGCACTAGCAGCATATGATTGGTGAAATGCATTCCAGCAGAAGAGCTCTCTGCTATGCTCTCGACTCATTTCTTTCATCCTGTAGAGAAAGTTAATTCCGGCATGTACTAACACCCTCTCATCACGTGTTGTGACAATTAGCAAACTTTCAAAATTGAGGACATTTCTAACCAATAGAGCATCTAACTGATCCTTGTGATCAACATCATCTAGAACAATAAGAAAGCGTGAAGAATTAACCCTTCGAAGATGAGACTTGAGATAGCTCTTTCCTTCATCTGTGCTATGAAATTGTGGTGTATCCTGAAGGCAGGTGATATCTTTTAGAAGCCTACTTTGCAAAGCAGGCAATTCATTATTGACAGAGGCTTCTCGCACATCAAACGGAAAACATGACCCATCATATTCACATTGCTTGCGGTTAAATATTTCTTTGGCCAAAGTTGTCTTTCCAGCTCCCCCCATCCCAAAGATACCAATGGTCTGAACTGATTTATCAGTCTTCTGCATGCAGCACCTTTTAAAATCTACTGCAAGCTCATCAAGCCCCACTGGATTTTCTACTACAACATCTAGAGACTTTATCTTTTGGAGCTTTTTATGTACAGCTGACACCACATTTTTACACATCTTAATTGGATCACTGAGAATTTAGAATAAATAGGGAAAAAAGACCTTGATTAGAAAGATCATCTAACTAAGGTAAACAAAGTTTTGAAGTAACAAATGGAGTTCGAAATTTTTTAATGGAAAAATCAACTTTGATTAGAAAGATGTTCTGATTAAAGAGATTAAAAAGAAGAAAAACCCCATAAAAAGAAGATGGGGTAAATAAGAGAATCAATGGCACATTAAGATTATGAAGGCAGTCTGTTTTGAAGGCAAATTATTGATCAAAAGTATACTATCAATATAAGATCTAATGGAAAGCGCATGAAAGAAGTCTTACTAATTATGTTTGCTGAATTCGTAGCCATACATGAATGAAACAGAGTAGAGAGCTTTCTCCCACACTTCAAACTGGTTCAAATACCTGCCTTTCTTTTCATGTTGAACAAATGCATCAGAATAAACTCCCTTTTGAATGTAACGAAGATCTGATGGCGTCACATCATAAAATATAGGGATAATTTTAGCCTTAGTCTTTAACATGAAAACCAGCTCATCTAAACACCAAGGGGACTTTGCAAATCCTTTCGAAAAGATGGCAATATGAATTGAAGCAGAGTATTCGAAAAGATGGCAATATGAATTGAAGCAGAGTAGAAGGCATTCTTTATGGCAGAATCAAATGAATCTCCCTGTTCAATCTCATAACAGTCGAGAAATATTTTGTACCCCAACTCGCGGAGAGAATAGTAAAGTTCAAGAGCCAAGGTTTCTTTTATGTTGTGGCCGCGGTCGTTAATGAATACATCAAACAGTTTTGCAGATGCAGATGATATTATTCCTTGGCATTGAGCTCCAATTTCACTGACATTTTGGCATGATGAGCAAGGTGCCATGATTGAAAGAGTAGGTAGCACCCAGTACCAAATGATTGAGTAAATGCAAAAGAAGGGAAATTATCAGAGTTTCGAGCATTTAAAGGTGTCTTCAATGGGAAGTTTCAGAGGTGGCTGATTTTGGTGATATAACCAGGGAATCACGGGATGTCAGAAACTGAGGTAGGTGAGTATAGAGACAAAAGGGAATAGCGGCAGGAACAGGTCTGCCGTTATTTCTCTTTTTCTGTCTGTTTAAAGATTGTTAGAAAGGAACAAAGAGAGTAGATAAGAATGAAAATGGGAAAATATAAAAGAATCCTCCGGGAACTAATAATATTGGAGAAGAAATTGACAATGGTAGGGTCAGAATTTGGGTAGAAAAATCGTAAAAGCTAGTAGAACCGAAAAACAACACGTTTCATATACAGAATATATCACTCGATTCCTCTAATGATGTGTCACGATAAGATGGGCTTCTGGAGATAAATAGAGATAAGGATGGATGAAATTGGATGGCTTAATGATGGGTTACACGATCGCACAACATTGGACAGATTGGATGTTTAGGGAGATTTTTGACAGGAAATTCCGCGGGATTTTTTTTCAAAATTGGTTGAAATATGAGAACGCTGGTCGAGATGCCTTAGGAAGAGTGGGGACTAAAGAGACAGAAGCCTAGAAGACTATGATATTAGTGAATATTGAGGAGACTAAAGCTTTCAACCTCTTAGTTCATTTATTGAAATCTCTTTTTTTTTCCTTTCCTAATTATAACATTTTGGACTATACTTTGAAAGATTTAATGAAATTATTTCATTTCATATACAAAAATTACTGTTTTTCATTGGTCATTATTATTCTCAGTGGTCTTTTCTTTTTTCTCCACAAATATCAGGATAAAATTGTAAAAATGATAATTGTCATTTCACTGAGAGACCTATGCATCCACTATTACAATTTCTCAAACATTCTATACATGTAGAGAATAAAGCTTGTTTTGAAGACATTCCTTGCATGACATGAGGTGTAGGTTTTTTTATAGAGTTAAGGTATATGAATCTTGTGCCAAACCAAAAAAGTTTTCATATAGGCACATTATAAGATGACACAATTGAAAAAAACATCACCCACTCTCTATCTCATCCTGTGCACTCAGATCATATGTGTTTTAAGATAAAAATAATTTTGTTTATCTCCTTCTAAATAGCAATTCTCACACTTTGTAAATGTCCCCTTGTAATAGAAACTTCGATACCACCTATAATGTCGCCTTTTGAGACATCACTCATTTTTACCCTCAATTTATATTTTTGATTTTATACAATCCATTCCAATACACACACACACGCGCGCACGCACACACACACACACACACACACACACACACACACACACACACACATCCCTAACTTGATAGATCTGCCTAGTCATAGGGCTTTGATTGTGGTCATGAAAACTAACTGTATTGATGCTCAGTTATCACCTTCAAAACGTACTTGTAATAATATAGTCCTTTGACTATATTGTCGTCTACGTATGCAGATGTACCTTTTCACAATTTTTGATGTAGATCATTGTTCTCCTTCCTTTCTAATGCTCATATAAACCTTTTGTATGTGCGCTCATCTCTTTGGTTCAATCCCATAACGAGTGCCCATCTTGTGTTGCTAAAGCATGCATGCGACCCAAAATGATAGTGACAAAATTTACGCCTTTGTAATTGTTGTATTTCTGATGAATGGGCATGGCTTAGATGTTGGTTCCATGTCAATTGGGTCAATTTGGTATTGTAGTTGGGTCTTGCTCTAGTTAATGTACTATTAGGGTGTGTAGGGTGTGCTTTATGGCAGGTTTGTGTGCCTTATATAGACATTTCTTAGACCAACTGTTACATCTTCTTCTTAACTGATAGCTTCATCGACAATTCAACTAGATCTGTCACCGGTGCTGGGTCAACCTATATGGTTAGGGCCAACTCTTGTGGAAGTAGATGGATCTTGGGAACATCTGGATCTGGAGAATGAAATGTGGAATAGGCTTTGTGTGCACTTGGAGGATATGAAACAACTATTTGTGCTACTCCAATAGTATATACTATTATTGGTACTAGATCTAGAGGTTATGGAGCTCGATCTAGATCTAGGCTAATTTCTCAATAATCATTGTTGTAAGAATTTGGTATAGCTTTGATACCATGTTAGAATTTTCCTTAGGGAAAAATTACTCAAGGTCAAGGAACTCAAGCACAAGCACAACAGTAGACCAAAAGAGTATGATCAATATGAGAATGAATGTCTCAAAGTATGTACATACACACTAGGAGTGCCTATATATAAAAGCCTCTAAGATGCACCTAGAATGGTTCTAGAAAGAACTAGGAGATAAGCATGACAACTAAGCACACGTCCTCCATTGTGCATGAATGTGTTTGCACCAATGAGAGGATAAGTATGACAAGGTGTCTCAGATGTAGAGATGTTGTAGACACCATATGCTCAAATAAAGTGCTAACTCCTATGTTGTAGACACCTTGTGCATATTTAGAGTGCTAACTTATGTGTTGTCAACAAGACAACTCACAAGAGTACACATATTCCTAGGTGACTAACTAATAAATAATTAAATAATGCATTAATCTAAGTAAACTTAAATAAAGTGCAAATAGTAAATACTTATTTACACCAACGATTGTATCCCAGGCGGTAAACTCTAGTACTATGGAATTCTTCTATTTGGTTTGTAGTAATTATTGTATTTCTTTTTTAATTGACTTGTTTCCTTCCTAAAATTGTTGCTTCATATGCATTCATGATTTGTATTATCTATTCAATCTCTTCCACTTCTTCTAAAATTCCAATATCTCCGATAAATCTTTCTAAAAATTTGTTTATGAAATCAAATTACAAGATGGCAAGATCAATGCTTTGATACCACTTGTAATGTCCCCTTTCCAAACATTACTCATTTTTACGCTCAATTTATATTTTTTATTTTATATAATCCATTCCTATGCCCCCTATTGACATAATACTTATTTTAGTGTAGTAATAAAAGAAGGGACACGTCTTTTCATTAATTTTTATATTATATTATTAATATTAATATTATATTATTATTTATTAATACAATATTATTAATATTAATTCATTATATATACTTTAATTAGATAACTCATAACCTATATGCTTAATTTATTAATATTTATTATTGTATAAAGTATAATAATAGTTGATATATATTTCTATATATATTATGTTATTATCATTTCAATATGTATATGTTTATAATGATACGTTATTATATATGAAATATATATTATAATTTATATTTAACCTTAATATTATTATATATTTTTTAGATTTAAATATACCCAATGGTATATATTAAAGATATTTAATTTTCTTTATCTTATTTATTATAAATAAAATTGTATTTTAAAATAGATAATAATTATTATTATATTATTTTTAATAATATAGTATTGGTAATTAATCCTTATTTCCTATTAAAACCCATTCTAAAATTGGGACATTACAATTGAAAAATAATGTCATTCTCATTCTAGGTTGAAAAGATATTTTGGAGAAGCTTGCTTCCTCTAGAGTAGTGGCTATGGCATTATCAGGACTTAGGTATTTTATTTTCTTCCTATTGTTGCATAACTTCTTATAGTGGATGTAATGATTTTCCAATTTAGCTTTCTTATCAATTTTGTTAAATAAGATGAAACCCTAAATTTCATTTCTTTTTGCCCTTCACATTTTCATTTTGCCATTCTAGAATTGGAATATGTGAAAAGCTATAGTAGTTTTTGCCGCAACACAATGCTTTAAGGGAAATAATTGAAAATGTCTCCCTATTTTAAAAAGTATTGGGACAAGGATTGATAAAATAAAATCTCCAATATACTTCCACATAGATGCATGTAAACAAACCGTGTCAAACCACTTTTCTTCCTCTTTAGTAATTGCACTGACTTTTGTCTAGGAGTATAAAAAATGAAAATCCCAATGCTATGCATTCTTGCCATGTTGTTGAGGTAAAAAATGTCAATTGCAAGTGAGATGCATTGATGGTGCCCGTCAAATCCTTTGGGTCTTGAAAATAATCGATAGCAATTTTTACATTATTACACAATGTTCTTCAAAAAAATTCTTCTACGAAGACAAGTAGAGTTAGATATATTGAGTAGGTTGTGACAAAATTCTAAGATCCATTGAATAAGATAATAAGACAATTATACAAGAAATTTTTTTGTTTATAAATGTGAATATGGGTGTGGAGTTAGCCAACTTGGTTCCCGCATGTGGTTTTCCATATGTACATAGTCCCACTACAATGTTTTATGCTCTCATAATTTATTTGGCATGTGTCTGAGATGAATTGCTCTAGATTTAGATTGTTTGCCTTAAACCTAGAACTATCAAGCCCAATTGGCTTAGGGTCCTTTTTTTGATGCACAATGTTATTTGTTTTATGCTCAACATGTATATGTGTTCCCATTCAATAAGAATGCTAAAACCCTTTAGAAGTTCTATTAGGTTAGCTTTGATTGATTTTTGTTGGTTTTTAATGTTGGGCTTTGAGTATTTCATGCTTTATTTTTCCATGGTTTCTGTAATGGGCTCCAAGGGACATGTCTTTGAGCAATGACTTTTTGTTTTGGTTTTTTTAGGTTGAAGTGGATTTTCTTGGTGTTTATTTTTTCTTTTTATTTTAGAGTCTGCAATGATTGAGGTGAATACCAGACTTATTATTATACTTTCCTTCAAACTTAGACATTTACTCGATTAGTTTGAGGATAATACTTTTTTGATTGTTAGTCTCAAGCATACAAAGGCTTTGTTTACCACTATTGACATTAAAATTTTGAGCTCATCCTAGACCAAACATTTGGGCTTACATGTTGGTACCTAAAAAAAAAATTGTTAGCTATTTAGTTATAACTTTAGAGGAAAAATTAATTTTGATTATTTATTTCTCTCCACTTCATTGTTTCTTATCATATTTTCTTACCTCTTTTTTTTTCTTGGCCATTTTTATCTCCATAGATATATTTTCTGCATCAAAATGAAAAAGAAATGTTTTCAATATTACAAACTTATAAAAAAGAGTCTCTAGCTCATAGTATCTACAAATTATACTTAGAAGTTGATAAATGAAATCTTACATAAACAAAAGAATATGATATTGCAGGTGAGTGCACCAAAATAGTGTACAAAAAGGGGGTATAAGTGGACACCTTTTTTCTAAAATTAGTTAAACCTGAACTTGGATGAGACATTTGAGGGTCATCCACTAAAAATGACAAGATGTGTAAAACATATAAGTTGTAGTCATTTGAATCTACTTTCTAAACTACTATAGTTTTTGCGAAATGGATAAGATTAGGTGGGTCAAACCTTGCACGCACAAAAAATAGTTGGATTGATTTTTTTAGAAAACATAAGATAGTTGTTTTCATGTGCAACACAAAAGACCAAGTAATATTTAGTATCTTCCATATCCCTTTGGTAGGATGATATTTAAGATTCATATCTAGAAGTTGTGTATTTTTTTGTAATTTTATGATGAATATTTTTTCAATTATTAATTATTGAACTTCCTACATCCTAAAATTTTGGTACTTGTTTGTGTGTTGAGCATAACTTGCATCAAAATAATCGATAATGAAAACTTTTTTTAAAAAAAGTGTATAGAATCAAGTGTAGAATAGTAATATATAATTTATTTTGAAATTGGTTAAGTATATAAGAATTGATTTTTAAAATGGTAGACATATGTCAATGGGAAATGTCAAGGCATTAGTAAAAGTGATTAAACTTTACAATGTTAATGTTGTCCAAATAAATATATGTATATGGTTAGAAAGCTAAGAAGACATGTAATATTATGGTGGTGATTTTAGAGATACCCACTTCACCATTAGAAAACTTGATGAAGGCAAAGATAAGAATTCATTTTAGAAGATGAAAAAATGTCTAAAGGAAAAAATGAAAGGTAAATGGTCTCCCAAGACTTTGGGTCATTTTAATTTCCTATCACCAAGCCATAACCCAATCGGCCTTTCTCGATTCAAAAAACTTGATTGGGTTATGAAAATG